>CAWUFW010006599.1:600000-1126784 GCA_963921515.1 Calotriton arnoldi | reverse complement strand
CACAACTGTCCCATCAACACCACTCCTGAACCATGCTCACATCACAGGGAGTGGAGAAGGACTCACAAGATGGCTGACACTGGCTACCGCTGTGGGGAGCTACAAGGCTCTGCTGCCAACTGTGCACCAACAAACAGCAGGACACCACTGACTGACATCCTGAGAGACAACTACACTCCCTGCAATGCAAGCACGTTCCATGGTGGGATATCTGCTGGCTGGCTGGGTGGAAGGGGGACTTGCAGCACTGACCATAGTCACCAGCACCTCCTCACACCCCCCCCCCCAACACAAACTCCACAGTACCCACCTGGTAGAATGCAACGCCCTCCATCCCAACACAAGATCCCACAAAGCACCACCACCTCTGGGTTATGTTGTGGGAAGCACAGGGACACTCCTGGGACTCTTAAGCCAAACAACTGCCAGGACAACACTCCCAGCCATCCTGTCAGCACAGCCAGCCCACCCCACAGGGAAGCAGGAGTCAAAAGTGAAGGAAGCACGGGCATGCTGGGAAGGGGGTGGAGGCAACAGGCATGATGGGAGTCGTAGTCACAGACATTGCTCAGCCTCACAACTGGCTCATCAACAGCCACCTCTGAACTCATGCTCACATCACAGGGAGTGGAGAAGGACTCACAAGATGGCTGACACTGGCTACTGCTGTGGGGAGCACAAGGCTCTGCTGCCAACTGTGCACCAACAAACAGCAGGACACCACTGACTGACATCCTGAGAGACAACTTACACTCCCTGCAATGCAAGCACGTTCCATGGTGGGATATCTGGCTGGCTGGCTGGGTGGGAAGGGGGACTTGCAGCACTGACCATAGTCACCAGCACCTCCCCTCACACCCCCCCCCAACACAAACTCCACAGTACCCACCTGGTAGAATGCAATGCCCTCCATCCTAACACAAGATCCCACAAAGCACCACCACCCTGGGTTATGTTGTGTGAAGCACAGGGACACTCTTGGGACTCTTAGCCAAACAACTGCCAGGACAACACTCCCAGCCATCCTGTCAGCACAGCCAGCCCACCCCACAGGGAAGCAGAGTCAAAAGGAAGGAAGCATGGGCATGCTGGGAAGGGGGTGGAGGCAATAGCATGATGGGAGTCGTAGTCACAGACATTGCTCAGCCTCACAACTGGCCCATCAACACCACTCCTGAACCATGCTCACATCACAGGGAGTGGAGAAGGACTCACAAGATGGCTGACACTGGCTACTGCTGCGGGGAGCACAAGGCCCTGCTGCCAACTGTGCACCAACAAACAGCAGGACACCTCTAACTGACATCCTGAGAGACAACTTACACTCCCTGCAATGCAAGCACGTTCCATGGTGGGATAACTGACTGGGTGGGTGGGTGGGTGGGAAGGAGGTCTGGCTGTCAACCAAACACAATCAATGCAGACCATGTTCACACCCCAGAGAATACATAGAAATGCCCAAATAATGCAGGACAATGTGCCACACCAATATCAACCCCTGACTGTGACGACTTAGGACAATACAATGTACAGGCCCGCACCCCGAGGCACAGTCACAACTGTCAGGTGTGTCAACCACTGATGCCTGCAGAAACATGACATACATTGTTTGTGTCTCCCAAAAACAGGTGATGATAGGGACACAGCAGCAGACGCTGAGGAGTCCCAGTCCCAGGCTCAAGAGGATGCCGAGCTCACTGGCGTCGTACAGCCTCTGTCCTCCTCGGACGATGAAGAACAACCTGGCACATCCGGTGCAAGTCAACATGCTGCACCAGCAGGACCACCAGCTGCAGCACCAGCAGGTCCACCAGCTGCACCCCCTGCACCCACCCCTCCAACGACTGTCACCACGAATACCATCCCTGCCGACATGGACAGAATAAGGAACAACACCAGCGCAGTGACCCTGGACCAACCTGGGGCCATGGACACCACCACCACCACCAACCCCCAAGGTGGACCAGGGTTATCTGTGCGTGCAACTGCACACACTGCACATGTCAGCAGGGGTGGTGGGAGGGGTGGGAGACAGAGGTCGCTGCTTGCAGACGTTGCTGGTGTGCATGAAGACCCACAACTGGTACGCATAGCTGATGCGTACCAGTCCAGCACCGGAGAGCTCAGCCAGGTAGTGGGGCTCCTCAGAGACATCAAACAGCAGCAGGCTGCCCATCATGCCCGCTTGGACTCCCACATGTCCCATGTGGAGTCACACATGTCACGTGTGGACTCCCACATGTCACGTGTGGACTCCCACATGACCCGCGTGGAGTCCAAGTGGGATGTACTACATGAGATGACGGCGGTGCACAGGGACATTTTACAATGCCTCCGCCAGATGAACAGCAACCAGTCCACACCTCCCTGTGTGCCAACAACATCTGGTACCGAACAAACTGCAACTGCCACAGGGAGGGAGGAGGACTCTGGCGGAGAGTCCCCTGCACCGCAGCAGCCTGCACTTGAGGGCCCCCCCCCAAGAAGAGGGGTCGTCCGAGGAGGGGAAAGTGAGAGGCTGATGGCCAAGCGCAACTCCCAGGAAGCCTGAACCTGTTCTGGATTTTCGCCTTTGTGCACAGACTGTTCACCCTGTTGATGGCAACACTACTCCCACACATTGCATGGGGAGTACAAGTTGGAACAATGTGTCAGACAACTGTGGCCCCGATACTGGGGATCCTGTCTACCTGGACTTTCTATTCATCTAGGAACTTGGGATTGCAAGATTCATGTACAGCACAATCCATCCTATGCACTATTATCACAGATGTATCACAATAAACACAATAATACACCATACTTGCCTCTGTCGTGATTCCAACGTGGGTACTGTTATGGGGATGATGAACAACAAAATTACACTGTGTATGCGAACTGCAACAGCAAGGACAACACAGGCATGTGAGTACAGGCAACGTGGACACATATGAGGGAGACACACCACCAGGGCTACACAACACATACACACCTAGGCCATCTGACTCATTGCCTACACTGATGTTGCCAGGGAAGACGGTGCAATGCACAGACACCACACCCATTCCCAGTTGTAGTCAAGTAGCCCACAGGTGCAGTAAGCAAATGGCAGTCAAATGTGTGACCACAGACAACGCACATCACTAAGTGAAGCACAGGTTTATTACACAGTAGCAACATGCCGTAACCACTACAGATGCAAGGTAACCCCACCTGGTAGCGGGCACACAGTCAACAACTGTAGACAGAAGGAAGTCCATGGGTGTGGCGCACATCACCTGTAGGGACACAACAGCTACCAGCCTGGATGTGCAATCACGTTGTCGGTGGACACAGTTGACCAAACGAATCTGAAAGTACCCTGTGAAGGACAGAAATGACACACAGTCAAAAGCAATGGAGTACAGGACAGAACAGCAAAACTCATGCACAATACATGTTACAAGATACCCACCCAGAACCAAGTTAGCATGTCAACACTGTTGGGGAGTACAGCCCACCTGTCACCACACATCGCAACACACATCCAGTCAAGTAGCCCATGGACACACTCCAACAGCACCAGAGCACCACCCACACATCATGCCAACTCACATCATTGACATGACACCTCAGGATACTCACATTCAGCTAAAGAAGTTGGTGATGAGCTGTGTGCGGACATCACCATCACCATCATCATCATCATCATCGTCACTGGCATCGTGGTCCAGGCCAGGATCCTCCACAGGTGGCGGATGTTGGTCATCGTCATCCTGGATGAGAGGCAACTCCTTCCGCACTGCCAGGTTGTGGAGCATGCAGCAGACGATGATAATCTTGCACACTTTCGCAGGGGCATATGGGAGGGACCCTCCGGTCTTGTCCAGGCAGCGGAAGCGGCTCTTCAGGAGACCAAAGGTCCGCTCAATCACTCTCCTGGTCCGACCATGTGCCTCATTGTAGCGCATCTGGGCAGGTGTCACAGGGTTCCTGAGGGGTGTCAGCAACCACGGCATGTTGGGGTATCCCGAGTCACCTACGGACAGACAAGTGCACATCAGCTGACTTGGAAAAGTGGGCGGAATACTACAGATCAGATCACACACAATGGCACAAAGTCAGTACACACCGACAAGCCAGGCACGCTGGTTCTGCATCTGTGCCATCAACCTGGGGATGCGACTACTCCTCATCACAAAGGCATCGTGTGCTGAACCAGGGAAACGGGCACACACGTGTGTGATGGTCATGTCTGCAAGACACACCACCAGTGCATTGACCGAGTGGTAGTGCTTGCGGTTCCTGTAGGCCTGCTCCTGGGCCTGTGGTGGTACCAAAGCCACATGTGTCCCATCAATGGAGCCAATGACATGCGGCATCCTCCCCAGGGCATAAAAGTCACTCTTCACGTCAGTGAGTCGTCGCAGTCTAGGGAAATAGAT
The DNA here is from genome assembly GCA_963921515.1 of Calotriton arnoldi. NCBI lineage: Eukaryota > Metazoa > Chordata > Amphibia > Caudata > Salamandridae > Calotriton > Calotriton arnoldi. The sequence continues at coordinate 1,122,381 of CAWUFW010006599.1, read as the reverse complement.
GTACCGGTTCAGGAAGAGCAACATTGCCGCCAAGAAATCGCGGAGCACACGGCTGAACATGGTCTGTGACATCCCACCAGCAGACGCCACAGTATGTTGGAAGGTACCGGTGGCAAAGAAGTGTAGGGCTGCCATCACCTTCACCTTGGGGGTCAGCGCTGTAGGATACGGCCGGCCAGGCTGCAAATGTGGGGACAACTGCACTGCCAAATCCTCAATCAGCTGCCTGGTGAAGCGGTACCGTCGGATGCTGTCCCGTTCCACCATCGTTGCCAGGTCTGGGAATGGCCGATGGACAGCAGGAGCCCTGCAGTGCAGAGGAGAAGTAAGCAAGATCGTCAGTCACCCCACATATGCGGCATTGAACACACTCAAGATCCCAACATACATCATCATGAGGCACAACTACATGAAGTGTGCAGTACCGGAACGACATGTATGGTACATACATGGCCAACATCTGTCAACACGGTCCTACAGGTGGCATCAATTTGTCCCAGGTTGGCCCATTGGATATCATGATGCTGTGTCACAGTCACCCCCCAGTGACATGTGAGGACAGATGTGCCCCAGGCACCACAGCTCAACGACAGGCACATTCCCAGGGACCCTGTAATGCCACATGGACACTGGCATCACCTGGAGTATCATGTGTACACCACAACAAAACAAACATGACCCCCACAGGTAGTGGCTACACTTGCCATGGCAGGAGAGCCATGGACGTCTGTGACACACACGCACAACATCAGAGTCCATGCACACACAACGTGGATGTGGAGACTGTCTCCCATTGTGCACATGAAATCAGAGACATTGTAAACACTACATGCACAAAGACTGTGGAGGGCCATCACTATTGTGCCACTGGGACACCCTGGCTCAAACATACCGTCCCACATGGGACTCACGGGGTATGTGACATGACATACACAAACACCACTGTGAAATGTGACCATGGCACATGCACAGATATGAACAGTTGCACATCACAGTGGTCACGTACACGTAACACCCAGGATCCTGTCCCCATTAACACGTGCACAGCCTGGGGGTGGCTGCCCACAGGTGACACCCACAGGACAACATGTACACCAACATACACACAATAGGAAATGCAGCCTTACATGCCTTATGATAAGGTTTGGACAGGCTGTCGTGATGTAGGTGTGCCCCTCACTCCCTGGGAGCTATCTGTGGCTGGCATATGTCCATCTGAGACAGGCATGCTGACATATGCCAGTCACATGTACAGTGATGCGTTGAACAGCAATGGACCGATCGGTGCCTCCGGCCGGCCCATTGCTTTCAATGTGTGCGGGTACGCGTTGTACCCCTGTGCGCGTTGTACTGCAATGGACCGATCGGTGCCTCCGGCCGGCCCATTGCATTCAATGTGTGCGGGTACGCGTTGTACCCCTGTGCGCGTTGTACTGCAATGGACCGATCGGTGCCTCCGGCCGGCCCATTGCATTCAATGTGTGCGGGTACGCGTTGTACCCCTGTGCGCGTTGTACTGCAATGGACCGATCGGTGCCTCCGGCCGGCCCATTGCATTCAATGTGTGCGGGTACGCGTTGTACCCCTGTGCGCGTTGTACTGCAATGGACCGATCGGTGCCTCCGGCCGGCCCATTGCATTCAATGTGTGCGGGTACGCGTTGTACCCCTGTGCGCGTTGTACCTCAATGGACCGATCGGTGCGCACCCATTGACAATGGGCTTGCCTGGCAACGGACGCGTTTTCGAATATTCGAACGAGTCGGTTGCTGGAAAATCAGTTGGTCACCCACAACAATGTTGCAAAATCATGTATGTCATGAAGTTGAAATTTTGAAGGATGCTGTGGGCGTGTTTTGGTGCTGCTATTCCATGGATTGGCCAGATTCAGAAGATGCAAACGACTTGGACCTATCACTTTGGACACAAGGGACAGTATCTGCCTCTCCAGCACATATATATTGCTGCATGTTCCCCTGAGAGCCCACTTGCCTGCACTACATGCTCCAGGACGACATCTGCCACTGCACTGCTGCTGTCTCTGCCCCTCTGGACCCTGCAATGGCACGTACTGTGGAGAGAGCCCCAGCCTTCAGCCTTGAAGAGAACCAGGCCCTGCTGGACAGCCTACTTCCACAGTACAGCAAGCTGTATGGGACACCAGGGGAGCAGGTGAGTGTTCTGTGCACTGCCTTTCTGAATGTGCATTTTGTCTGACTAGCAAGGCTGAGAGTCAGCACACCACTGGCTAGCAGGCTCACTGAGTAGTTGTCACCCCCATAGTGTGTAGTGACTTGCACTGGACAGGTATGGTGCAGTGACAGTGCTTCTGAACAGGGTTTTACTCCCCATGCTATGATACCATGTAGTGACTTCTGGAAAACTGTCCATGGGCAGCCGTGCACTGCCTGGGTACACCATGTGCCCCTGTGATTGCGACATGTATATGCAACTGTGTCATGCACGGATATGTTGCATGTGTAGTAATGGCCTTATCACTTTGTCATCCTGACAGGCTTCTGCCCATCGGAAGCATGAGATCTGGAAGGACATCGTCCGGGCTGTCCGGTCCGTGGGGGTCTACAAGCGCCGGATCCGCAACTGCCAAAAGAGGTGGCAGGACCTTCGGGGCTGGACCCGGAGGATTGCACGGGTCCAGCTGAAGCTGTCGCCTCCTCGCAGGAGGGGCGGAACACGGACCCTGACCCCCACATGCTCAGGATCCTGGCGGTGGTCTTTCCAGACCTGGATGGGCAGCTGAAGGCCAGAGAGCAGCAAGGAGGGGTGAGTCAAAGACTGCACTGTGTACTCTGTCTAACATGTTATGTGCCCTCCTCGGGCCAGGTTGAACTGCCACAGTACAGCAGTCATGTTGTCCAGGAGCCATGTCCCTCTATTGTGCACTGCCCACTCCTCATCTGATACCCAGGTGTGGCCCTTACATGCAGGGAATTCTGTCACTTAGGACTGTGTCCTTGCAGTTTGCTTGACTCAAGGTGGGAGACAGCATCTGTTTCCCTGACTCTGTGGTGGGCATCATGGGTGGGTCCATTGCTTACACAATGCCTGTATTCTGACATGTATTCAGCGTGTTACTTTGATCTGTGGTCCAATTGCTGAGCTGATCCACCACATGTGGCTGGGGTACCTGGCACACACCCATGCTGCGGGTGGGAACAATGTTTGGGCCCCAGGAGTATGTATATGACGTGTGTCACACATACTTAGCCAGCTGCCTACAGTCCAGGGCTCATCCCTCATTCATGTGGGGCTGGACAGTCATGCCTACTCCAGGCCATACAATACACTCTGTACTCCCACTCCCGTGTATCAGAGGACACATTGTGCACAGTGATTTGACCCCTCAGGTGTCTGCCTCTGTGTCAGTGTGCTGTGGATTAGTCGCCAGGACTGCTGTGGAGTTTCTTGGTAGGGGCTCAGCATGCCACTGGAGATGTGACCATAGGAGACGATGCTTGTGTGACACATAGGTGTCTGATCAGCTGCCCATGCAGACTGGGGCATGTAAATGTGAAGTTCAGGCAGCTGTTCCCCATGCACAGCAGAGTGTGAGGGGCTCAGGTTCAGAGGGTAGTGTCACAGGTCTCCCATATGTCCAATAGGTATGACCTGGACAGATGAGGGTTAAGAGGATGTGTTGTGGGGGGATGTACATGTGCACTTGTGCAGCTCCAGGACTTGCATTCCCCATGACCTACTATTGTGACACAGTGCAGAGTGTTGTTGTCTGGCTGCAAAGTCATACATCACTGAGACAGTGATGTATGACTTTGCAGTCATGCCTCCGCCATGGCATGTGTCTACTGATTGGTGATCCTGCAGGGGAGTGACATGTGCTACATGCACACCATAGTGGCGCTGGCTATCAGGACATGGGTGCATCATGGTGTCTGTCGCTGGAATGCATCACATGCATTTCCTATTTGACTCTGGGCATCCCTTACATCCGTGAACCTGTACTGACTCAGTGGCAAGAGCTGTGATGTGTCCACACCGTGTCCTCTGCACTGTCCAACTACTGTGTACTTGGTGCATGTGTCAACACTGGGGTGTTGCAATCCAACAGACACCAGACAGATGGGTGCAAGGCCATGTGGGATGTGAGTGCCATGCTTGGCATCAGACTGACAATTGACTTCTCCTGTTCAATTAGGGCACTTTTAGCAATGTACAACTAATGATGCCAGGGCTTGCTCTGTAATGTGCTGTGCTCACAGTGGTGTGTGCGTTTGGTGCAGGTGACTGATGTCTGTCTGTTTCCCCATTGTTTGCAGATACATCCACGGCCACGGAAGGGGACAGCTCCACGGACCAGGAGGAGCCAGAGAGCCAGACTGGGTCAGCAGCCGAGGAGTGGTCGGAGGGACCCAGTGGCACGGAGGGCGAGGGGAGCCACACCGAGGAGTCCTCAGCAGCATCCACCTCAGCTGAGGACCAGAGCAACTCGGAGGATGACTCCCTTGTGGAGGCGGGTGTCAGCAGCCACCACACCCCAGCTAGTGTTGCTGTCCCCGCCACCACCAGCACCACCACCGCCCTCCCATCGGCTCCCATTCCCCAGGTCCGTGGAGGCTCCCATGTCCGGGAGCGTGTCTCCTTTGGGCCAGGCACCGCACCCCTGCCCCTGTGTCCCCTGCTGCCCTGAGTGAGGAGTCTGTGTACCTCCTTCGCCAGCTCCATGTAGGGCAGACAGCCATGCTGAGTGTCCTCCATGCGCACACCGCGCTGTTGACTCAGCTGGTGTCGTTCATGGAGGGCATCTCATCGGGCATGTCTGACCTACAGAGGGGCAATAGGTCCATGGACTCCTCCCTGACGGCAGCAGTGTCCCTCCTCAAACGGTCCCTCACCCCTCCTGCCTCTGCTCCATCCACACTCCCCAGCACCTTACCCATCCCAGGCACACACACACTGGCACAGGCACACACCAGCACACACACATCCAGCACACTGACACACACGCCAATGACAAAACGCACACGCACGCACATTCAGGGGACTGAAGCCAGACTCACAGGGGATGGGGCCCTGGAACACACACACGCATCCACATGCACTGCGCAGTCCTCAGTTCCCTCTCCCTCCAAAGCACCCTCCCTTGCCTCACCTGCAACCCCAAAGTCACAGCAGCTCTTCCTCTGTGACCTCGGCCTCTTCCCCACCGATGAAGCTGCTCCAGCATCCCGGGGGAAGAGGAAGCCCACCCACACGGAGCAGAGTGCCCCTCGCCCCCGGACACCCTCCCCCAGGCGCAGACGGACTGAGGCCCCCACCCGCAAGTCCCCCGGAGTGCTAAGAGCAAGACCCCGCCACCACCCTGCAGCTCAGGCACAAGGTCTCCGTCCTCCATCCCTCAGGCCCCCACTGCACAGGTGCCCCCACCACACCCTGCCCCAGGTTCCCCCACCCACAGATATACCATCCCCAAGATGCTCCGGCCTTCTCCCCTGCCACTTGCTCTCCCAGCACCACACCCCCGCTGCGCTTGTCTGTGCCACTGATGTGGTGAGGGTGTCCCCCCTCTGTCCAACCCACCTTGCCTGTTCCCCATTCTCCTCCCCTGGAGGTAGGCACTGCAGTGGAGTCCACTACCGCCCTGTCTGACTTGGGCACTGCAGTGGCGGACCTGTCCACCCCATCTGCAGGGTCCACTGCAGTTGTGCCGGCACCCACGACATCTGTGTCATGCCCCCCAGTTGTGCCGGCACACACCATGTCAGACACCTCCACTGCAGTTGTCAGTGGCTCTCCTGCACCCACCACCCCTTCCCTGACTCCCCCTGGTGAGCCCTGATCCTGTCCCTGCGGTGCCTGGCCTGCCCCCCGGTTGCCCCTCCTAGTGGATTGTCCCTGGTATTGTGCAGGCATGCGTAGGGTGACATCTGCCAGTGTCACCCTGTTTGAACTTTGACAATGGACTGGCCATTGGCCTTTGCTCTTTTTTCAGGACTTCGTTTGGCCTCAACACATATGCTGAATAAAGCAACTTTCTTTTCTCTAGTGCTCATGCTTCAGATGTACATGTTGTTGGTGCAGCTAACCATGCCCTTGCTGCAGTGATGGTGATATCTGGTCTCATGATTATGAAGTGTTACTGTGCAGGAACCCATGTGGTCCAGGGGGAATGTGTCCTATCATGTGGTGTATCCATGTCATCAATAGCAGCATCTGAGGGTGTCATGTGTTCAGTATTTGGCAATGGGTTTCCTACTTACATTGGCAATTTCATATCTGTGGCTTCCACCCCTGCACATCTGTTGTGCCTGCCATCGTTGCATTTGTCTACTTCCCTGACCGTGTTGCCATCTCCAGTGGACATGCAGGTTTGGGCATCAATGGGGAGGGACTCATCCGTGTAGTCAGTGCAACATTGCTATACAAGTGTGTTGGATCTGTGCTGATGATTCCGTTGGCACATCCATGACCAGGCTGATGTGATGGGAGCCCTCATTTGGTGCTAATTGTTGATTGTGTGACCAAGTGCTCAGCTGACATGATGGGGCCCTACTGAGGCAACATATGGCACAGCTTTCCTCACACAGGAGTGGAGTCCCCTCATGGCAGTGTGTACACGTGTGACATTGCCTGCACCCAAGGTGTGTGTTGTATGTGCATGTCTGTGTGTTCACTTCCATTCATCTGCGCATGCTGTGATCCCTAGTGTTGTACCTGTTTGTGATGCTTGCTGACTTGAGCTATGTTCCCCCAAAGTCTTCTCCCTGTGTTCTCTGTGATGTGGGTGCATGGCACATTACTGGTCATCAGGGTGTCACCCATAGGTGTGTTTGCTGTCAGGGCTGAGTTTGTGTGCAGACGCAGATGGGTCACAGTCAGGTTTCCCCTTGGCACTTGTTGTTTGCCCCTGTCATGTGATTTCCAGTTTGTGTTATCTTTCAGTGATTGTGACATGTTGTGTGTGTGACTGCTGCCACTCCTCAGGGTCAGAGCTGCAATGTTGGAAGTTGTCTATGTGTGTTCTTTGTGGGTGACCTTGGCTTCTTCATTGGTGTGTGACTGTGGCTGGGATCCCATTGGTCGGTGTGGTATTGCCGTCATGTCCATGTACAGCGTAGTGTGCAGTGTGTCAGACATTCAGGAGTCTTGTTGAGTGTCCATGTGTGATGTGTTTCTACACCTTGGTTCCCACCCACCACCCTGGAATAGTCATGGGTGCATGTGCAATGTCACCAGTGCATGTGTACTTCACTGCTGCACATTGTTGGAGGTCGAGGGGTGTGGTGTTGAGTGTGTGCAGATGAGAGTTGTTGCCCGGCTAGGCCCCTGCCTCCATGTTGGCCTTGGCTTACTGGCCATGCTGATTGATTTGTGCTTGTGTAGGTGTGATGGTAGTTTGTTGCTCAGGACACCTGACTGTGGTTCATAGTGTGAACGACATTTAGCTTTGTCATCACAGTGGTATTTTTATTCAGCCCAGGGTCACCACATTGTGGGGGCCCTGGGGGTGGTGCTGTGGTGTGTCTGTGACTTGCTGTGTCAGTTGTTGTTCCTACGTGCCTGTGTGACATGTGTGTTTTGTGCTCCCTCTCACCTGACAATGCCTGCTTGCCCACATAGGGGATTTGGATCCATGAGTTACCTTAGTGTGGCAGTGTATGCACATCTGTATGATTGGTATTCAGCTCTCCTCATGTGTTGTGTGGTTGCCTGGGGACACTGGCACCCCCACCCCTCACCTGCTGTGTATGATGACAGTGTTGGTCTGCCTGTTTGTGTTTGTGCATCTGCACCACTGCATTGGCATATCTTGGGTGTGCCATTGGCTGTATGTTGTTTGGTGTGTTTCCCCTGCTGTCCCTGGGACTCCTAGGTCATCGGTCAGCACAGTGATCATGGTTTGTGTGTCCCATTGCTGCCATGGTATGGTATCTGTTCACCTCACATCTGCTGTCTCCACAGGGTATCTGCATTTGTGTGCCCATTGGTGCAAATATGTGGTTCTGCATTCTGATGGTCACTTCTGTCATTGTGTCATTGATGACTGTTGACGGTCTCAGCCCCCATGGGTGTTGTTTGTCTGCACATGGCCAAAGGAATGTTACATTTGCACTGCAGTATTTGGCTCCCCCAATTTATGTTGCAATGGGACACATACACTACTTTGCCACAGATGAGTTTTTGGTTCTGTGAGCAGGAATGATCCATGCAGTTTGGCAGTTGCAGCTCTTTCTTTGTCAACAATTACCTTTTGGTCACTGTGATGATGAGGGTGTAGACCCCATTGCCACAATGGTCAAAATGTGCTTCAGCTATGGACCCCACACTTGCCTTTTGGTCACTGTGATGATGGGGGTTTAGACCCCATTGCCACAATGGTCAAAATGTGCTTCAGCTATGGACCCCACACTTACCTTTTGGTCACTGTGATGATGGGGGTTTAGGCCCCATTGCCACAATGGTCATGGGCTGCTTAGCATTGTGGGTGCCACACACATATATGTGTGGCACATGTGCTAGGGGGTCACATTGTATGTTGAAAGTCATGTTCGGTGTTGTAGGCATTTGACACAGCCTACACACGCTTGTCATGGTGGTGGGGGGATGTCTTAATCTTGCATTCCCTAGGTTGTGGTGTGCTTGTTGTGTCATGCATTGTCCATCCTATGAGTGGGGGTGGTAGTAGTGGTAGGCATCCAGCCCCCCTGGGTGAGGGTGGTAGTAGTGGTAGGCATCCTGCCCCCCTGGGTGAGGGTGGTAGTAGTGGTGGGCATCCTGCCCCCGTGGGTGAGGGTGGTAGTAGTGGTGGGCATCCTGCCCCCTGGCTAAGGGTGGTAGTAGTGGTGGGCATCCTGCCCCCTGGCTAAGGGTGGTAGTAGTGGTAGGCATCCTGCCCCCCGTGGGTGAGGGTGGTAGTAGTGGTGGGCATCCTGCCCCCTGGCTAAGGGTGGTAGTAGTGGTAGGCATCCAGCCCCCCTGGGTTGGGGTGGTAGTAGTGGTAGGCATCCAGCCCCCCTGGCTAAGGGTGGTAGTAGTGGTAGGCATCCTGCCCCCTGGGTGAGGGTGGTAGTAGTGGTAGGCATCCTGCCCCCCTGGGTGAGGGTGGTAGTAGTGGTAGGCATCCAGCCCCCCTGGGTGAGGGTGGTAGTAGTGGTGGGCATCCTGCCCCCTGGCTAAGGGTGGTAGTAGTGGTAGGCATCCAGCCCCCCTGGCTAAGGGTGGTAGTAGTGGTAGGCATCCAGCCCCCCTGGCTAAGGGTGGTAGTAGTGGTAGGCATCCAGCCCCCCTGGGTTGGGGTGGTAGTAGTGGTAGGCATCCTGCCCCCTGGCTAAGGGTGGTAGTAGTGGTAGGCATCCTGCCACCCTGGCTAAGGGTGGTAGTAGTGGTAGGCATCCTGCCCCCCGTGGGTGAGGGTGGTAGTAGTGGTGGGCATCCTGCCCCCTGGCTAAGGGTGGTAGTAGTGGTAGGCATCCAGCCCCCCTGGGTGAGGGTGGTAGTAGTGGTAGGCATCCTGCCCCCTGGCTAAGGGTGGTAGTAGTGGTAGGCATCCTGCCACCCTGGCTAAGGGTGGTAGTAGTGGTAGGCATCCTGCCCCCGTGGGTGAGGGTGGTAGTAGTGGTGGGCATCCTGCCCCCTGGCTAAGGGTGGTAGTAGTGGTAGGCATCCAGCCCCCCTGGGTTGGGGTGGTAGTAGTGGTAGGCATCCAGCCCCCCTGGGTGAGGGTGGTAGTAGTGGTAGGCATCCTGCCCCCCTGGGTGAGGGTGGTAGTAGTGGTAGGCATCCAGCCCCCCTGGGTGAGGGTGGTAGTAGTGGTGGGCATCCTGCCCCCTGGCTAAGGGTGGTAGTAGTGGTAGGCATCCAGCCCCCCTGGCTAAGGGTGGTAGTAGTGGTAGGCATCCAGCCCCCCTGGCTAAGGGTGGTAGTAGTGGTAGGCATCCTGCCCCCTGGCTAAGGGTGGTAGTAGTGGTAGGCATCCTGCCACCCTGGCTAAGGGTGGTAGTAGTGGTAGGCATCCTGCCCCCTGGCTAAGGGTGGTAGTAGTGGTAGGCATCCTGCCACCCTGGCTAAGGGTGGTAGTAGTGGTAGGCATCCTGCCACCCCTGGGTGAGGGTGGTAGTAGTGGTAGGCATCCAGCCCCCCTGGGTGAGGGTGGTAGTAGTGGTGGGCATCCTGCCCCCTGGCTAAGGGTGGTAGTAGTGGTAGGCATCCAGCCCCCCTGGCTAAGGGTGGTAGTAGTGGTGGGCATCCTGCCCCCCTGGCTAAGGGTGGTAGTAGTGGTGGGCATCCTGCCCCCTGGCTAAGGGTGGTAGTAGTGGTAGGCATCCTGCCCCCTGGCTAAGGGTGGTAGTAGTGGTAGGCATCCTGCCACCCTGGCTAAGGGTGGTAGTAGTGGTAGGCATCCTGCCACCCCTGGGTGAGGGTGGTAGTAGTGGTAGGCATCCAGCCCCCCTGGGTGAGGGTGGTAGTAGTGGTGGGCATCCTGCCCCCTGGCTAAGGGTGGTAGTAGTGGTAGGCATCCAGCCGCCCCTGGGTTGGGGTGGTAGTAGTGGTAGGCATCCTGCCCCCTGGCTAAGGGTGGTAGTAGTGGTAGGCATCCTGCCACCCCTGGTTGAGGGTGGTTGGCATCCAGCCCCCTGGGTTGGGGTGGTGGCGCGCATTCAGGCCCCTGTGTGCATATGTGGCATTGGTGATGGGCATCCCGCCCCTATGGTGCTGCTGTTGCAAGTATATTCATATTCCCAGTGTATGTGTGTGATGTGTCGTGTACGTGTTGTATGTGTTTTGTGGTTGGTGTCTGACTTACCTTCTGCGCCGTACGCGTCCGTGCCTGTTCCGGTAGTAGATGTAGAATATTGGTATGATCGGGACGAAGGGATTCATGGTTGGTTCGTGTCGTTCGTCCTTCTCGTTGCTTCGCGTCGTCCTCGCCGCTTGGCTTCGTCCTCGCCGCTTCGCTTCGTCCTCGCCGCTCGCGTCGTCCTCGTCTGTGCTGTGTTCGTCTCGTAGCCGTGGATCGTGTTGTGGCGCGATTCGGAGCTTATGTGCGCCTCTCCCGGATGCTTTGACGTGCCGTGCGTAGCGACGGGTTCGGCGCGTACGGAAAGCGCATCGTACTTGTCCGGCCGGACGGGGCTGCATTTTCCCTTCCGTGCGACTCGATTCGGCGTTTCCGGATTCGCCTCGGTCGGAGAACAGGACCTGGTTTGGGTGAGTACGGCTCGGCCGGAATTTTTGCTGTTGTGCGCATCGTACTTGCTCGTTCGGTGTGCTGTACGGATCGGTCGGGAAACTGGCTTTCGCATGGCTTTTTTCCCGACCGAATGGTATTGGGTGCGCCTCCGACCGAGATCGGAATCGGCCCCTAAGTATTGACATTTGGACTTGAATCATAGGTACTTCCAGTACACACACATTTCCAGACAGGCCTGCTCTCTCCTTGAGCACAGGGAAGTAAAACACCATATACGGCATAATGCCAACATTTAGAAGCAAGAAAGAGGGACAATTTAAAAAAAAAAATGGAGGAATTTATTTTACTTGCATTGATTTGGAGGCAATTTCAGGGAGGAGACAGCAAAAAAAAACGTATGTGGTTTAAAAAATCATGGGTCACCCTGCTGAGTTAGGTGTGTTGGCACGTATGACATGGGTAGAAATGGAAGTGCATGCAAATATTTTTCAAGTGCAGAAACACTTTGGCAATGGGGCCTACGTGCATAGGGGTGCTATCTAGCACTGTAAGTGGGATAAAAACGTTTGAGAGGGTACTCTAAAGGCATGGGCAAAGGAGGATAACTAGTAATACTTTATTAGAGGCGCCGCTTTAGTAATACAAAAAACCCTGCGTATATGACTATAATACCTTCTTCAGCTTCATCCCAATTATTTTCAGGGAGAAAAATGCAAGTACTCCCGAGGCCGAGCTTACATCCACCCCACCCTCCAAAAAAAGTAACAGTGGGGAGCCACGGGCAATGGCCAATGGGTCAAGGGAGCTGCGGGTCGAAAAAGTTTGGGAACCACTGGACTATTATGTTATCTGCATAATTGTGGTGCTGTCATATTAGCTATGTTTGGATGTGGTGTATAACCAGCTAAGACTGGCCAGATTGCTCCCTCATTGCTAAGTAAACCTAGTCCAACTACTACTATAGAGTGTGGTAGGACATCTTCAAACCAATTTTGATGTTCTTGATCTGTTAATGGTATATCTAGAGATTTGTAAGCTGTATAGTTATTTGGAACATCAGTTGCAGTGTAGGTGTGAAACAATCTTGTGCGTTTGTTCACTGCTGGGAATGTGCCCCATGAATAGAATACCTCTGTCCTAAATGCTTTCTGTGTCTTAAACATGAAGGTAACATTCCCACCCACAAGTGCAAGATCATTTTGTAGCAGGTTCTGAGTAACTGCATGTCTGTAGTTCTCAGGTATGTTTAATGCTGCTAGTTCAGCCGTAAGAATGTGCTGTAAATTCAGAGATGGTACTCCTATGGGGAGATCATTTGAAAGGTTCAAACTTGAACAACCTACAGCTAATACATAGGGTTAACTTACTCAGCTGAGAAGGGTTTTTACTTAACACCAAGGATGTCTCCTGTTAAGAAGTGAGTAGGGGTCTTTGGGTATACAAAAGAAAACTACTCAGGCGATCCATTAAATAACAGCCCAACCTACAACATTGTCGGTGCCATGTCATAAGGCTTTTACCTCACTGGTAAAACTCTGCATTTGTTGGACAACATAAACATCAGGATTGTGCCAGACTGATTCTGTACACACCCTCAGGATATGCTGGCCTATATCCCTGCTAGTCCACAGTGCACCATCTGCAATCCTAACCTTACAGGGTAAAAAATGTGTGTACAACTTCAGAGCATGATGACTCAGATCCCCCAAAGAAATCATGGTAACAGATCTAGAACCCTTTTGCTTGGCCTCTCATGCATACTCAAAGAAATACTCAGCAAAGCGTTTTAATATCTATTGATTCTTGTATAAAATATGTGTGCTGCAATAATCAATAGAATGAAACAGATTAGAGTCATTAGCATTACAAGAATAGTGAAAAATATGAAAATGCCCACCTTTGTGCTAAGATAGTGAATATATGCAAACATATAATTACTGTGTATAGTGTACTCCTACCTTGCCCTCCCTAACCTAGTCTTGCCTAGGGTGGATGATCTTCCAAATCCCTGCCAGGGTGGTCCAGCTCCCCATTACCTGTGGGTACGTGTCATCAGGCTGTGCCTCTTGGTGTAGAGCTAGACATCCCTCGTATTGGTAAGGAGGAATCAGCTGAGCTGGAATTTTGGCATGTAGTAACTTTGCAGTGTCAGTTGAGTGTTCCTCTCCGCTCAACAAGGAAGTGGTTTGGTATATATAATAACAGCACCCATGTGGCAATGTCACAACCCCTGTCAGGCAGCAATCGTTTACTCTAGTTGGATATCATTGTCGCCTACAGACAATAACTTAAATAACATTTGCGCAGTGAAGTTTATCCCTTGTACTGAATGTTCAAGGTGTTGTGATAGTGTGCCTACAAAGTGGAAATCTAAGCAATGCAGATTCAGAGAATGTTATCCTGCATGGTCTTGCAAGCAAATGCATGTCAAAAGTGTTTAAAAGAGAAGGCAATATAAGAAATGTTAGCATGTACTGGTAGCGTTTCTAACGGGGCCTATCCTGACCACATGACAAATTCAGACAATAATAGGGGTCACTCTTCTTCAGCCTCCTATCTTTGGATAATTTCTTCAACCTTACCAAAGCTTATGTCTCAGCAGTTTTACCAACAGATTCCTGCCTGACAGATTTAACAACATCCTCTTCATTAGGTTAGCTGCTATCTTGGCCAGAGTTATCAGCTACCACAGCTCAGAAATGGAGCAACTTCTACACCAAAAAAAGACCTACATCAAACTTATTCTAACAACAAAAAAGAAGTCAGTGAATCAAATGATACTTCTATCAGCCAATCTGCAATGGCCCACTCTTAGACAAACCTGAAAAAATATCTGCCTTCCATTCATTATTAGTTTTCTTTGAAAGAAGCAACCATCTGTGTAACCATCAAACTGGAGTACATCCTAGTCTTGTCATGGAAGCACCACTGTTTGCCAAGATTACCTTTTTCAAATGGACTCAGAGTGAGGCTATTATTAGACGTCTCCTCTGCCTTTCACATTGTTTAGCATCTTGTATTGCTGCAGTGATTTGAAAACAGAGAGGTGCAGAGCATTCTAGTGCACAATTGCTCTATTGCTAAGAAGTCCTTCCTCATGACTTTCCCCCATACACCTCAGTGTCACTACCACTCCATATCTGGTTCCCTCAAGGCTCCACCATTGTTCCTCTCCTCCTCAATTTATGCCTAAGCTCTCTACCTGACCTAATCAGCTCTGTAAATATCAACTACTGCAGTTATGCCAAGGATACCCAAATTATACCAAAGCTTTAAAATCCATCAGATCTTGATTCATATTTCATAGCACAGTTCCTCAAGTGGTTCACTGCTGGGTGTTATCAAACCCCCTCAAGCTAATTAATTTGAAAACAGAAACTCCAGCTTTTGGAGACAATCGACAAACTATAACCAGTTCACCATCTGCCCACCACCCAAACCTTCAAACTAAGTAAGGAATCTGGGGGAGATTATGGATTCTAATCTCTAATTTCTGGCAAAATCCCAGCACGTTACCAACAGATCACTCACATAATAAGGTCCTTACATTGAAGTTTCATGTATCTATATTTCCCTCAAAGGGTACAAGCTACCATTGCCTTAATATTTTTATGTCTTCGCTATGCCAATGAGATTTACATCTGATTTGCTTCCAGAACCCAGAAGCAAGACAACACCTTAATCTACATACGTCGATTCTCATTTCACCAACCTTCAGTCATTACACTGCATGCATAAGGCCAGACATGTTCTCTTTAAAGCAATGCACCTTGTTCCTCTAGCCATCACTCTCATTAAGCTACTCTTCCATTAGCATATACTTTATATCTACTACTTTACTAGAGCACTACAGTCTAGTTTCACCTCACTAGGACTTCCTTTCAGATTGGTGGAAATTCCTTCTGAGTTCAAGCCTATAAGACAGGGAACTCATTTGCTGCTAAAATAAGAATAACTGACCAACTCTTTGAATATCAGAGATCATTAAAAGTTGGCTCACATAATTTTGACACATAATATTAATAAAAGCTAAAAAGACAAAAAGGTGGTTTCTGCATATATTTCCACATCTATTCTCAATTTTTATGAACATCTTCAAAAATTTCATGCATATGCACAAATTGTCACTTGCAGCACCAGTTTAATGCACATTTCAAACTTCATGTATCTCACCCAATACCTCCCCAACGACAATGTCTCAAGCATGCACTCCAAAAAGGGTGCCCACGAACCAGACCTGAATGGGAGCACTTTGCAGCATTTTAAGGGTGTATAGCTGCAATATAAATTCTACAATGGAATACAAGAAATTACACCGCCTGTTGAAAATGGTCTTGTTGTTCCTTTCTCTTTTATGGAAGTTATTTTTATACAAAAAAAATATTTTCTATTTTCCTTGTTGTTAATGCGTGGTGCTTGATGACACAAGTGTTAAAGAGAACTTTGTCGATTAAGGAAATTATTCTTAAAACAGGTATTTGATAAACCTGTAATATCAAAATAAAGAAGAATTTTATTGGAATAAATGGGGATTTTTATGTCTCATTTGATGATATACAGCAATATCATGATATTACTAGTTCATTACAGTTCCAATGCACCTAGACGCTGCTCAAACTGATAATCATAATTTTCAATATTTAAACTATTTGAGGAGTTTCCCAACGCTTTAATAAATATTTTTCTTTAAGGAACTTTGGATGAGAACTTACTTAGATTGATGTGGAGCTAGTATTGAAATATTATTTGAATGACCTTTGGTCTATACAAAGCTGTGTCGAAATTTGGTCAAAGATAAATGATACATTGGCTGCTCATAATGCTACAAAAGCTCTTTTTTTTAATTACATATTGCTTTTTCATTCATCAATTTCTGTGTGCAAAATTAATGGTGCTTTAATGAACAAGGTTGTCTTGGTCTGGAACAAGAACCACTTACGAATATATACTACTTAGATGTCTTTAAGTTAGAAAGTTGTGAACAAAAGTATGGGCAAAAATTAGCCTAATTTTGGACCACGCTTAACAGTGACCAGGCAGATGGGAGAGAAAAAAGTCAAGGAAGGCACCTAATAGGTGATAGTTGAATTATATATATATGTTATAATAGTAAACCTAATGGGGCCAATAGCATGCTAAGCTCACATATTTTTGGCAACAATCCTTAATAAGTGAAGTGGAGGTAGCCAGGTCAACATGAGCTATCGTCATCAGAATTATCTTGTGTTCATTATGCAGTTTTCTTACAAAATGTAATGTTCAACAACCTAAACTTACACTTAAATTTCTTAATCTGTTTTTATGATCAATTGTCTAGTGAATTAAGGCCTTATTTAGATTTTGTGGTTGTGACACATCTTCCAAAAAGTAGCAAATGTCCCATCTGCATTATTTAGAGCTCATGAAATGCCCTAGGCACTCTAATTTGGCGCATGTACCATTTACCACTTTATGGATGATGGCCTGCATCAACCAGACTTTAAATTTGGACCCTTCATTTTCACAATGAATAACATTTTGTACAGTTTATTTATCTCATGATTAATCAACTGGTATAATTGAAATTCATGCCTCAAACTCATATGTATATGTATAATGTTTTATTGTTTCACCATGCTGTCTGAAAAGCTCCACCATAAGAGTTAAGTAATAGTTATACCCATTGTTATATTCCACTTTGTGCTACCTCAGGCACACTGGCATATATGTTCCCATTCCGAATCTTATTATTAATTTTGGCTTGTATTTGAAAATCTCAAATGAATTGATAAGAATTGTTCACATTATTCTTAATATCTGAGAGATAGACTCTGGTCTGAATTACAACCAAAAAGATGATGGAGCCTCTGAGGATGGCTCCGCGGTAGTGGTGGTACAATGTCAGAATCAGACTGTACACAAGCCAGGTGCACTGGAGCAGAGTCGGAGCATGACCTTGGTCAGTGTCAAGAAAGATTTGGCTCTGGGTGGGATATTGACGTTGGCACCAGATATCCCCTCAGGACCTGAAGATGTCGGAATCAGCATTGATGAAAGAGGAACAGGCGCAGGTTTTGGAGATGAAATGAAAGTAGGCACCAAAGTTGGTGCAGAACACGAGATGGGATCAAGGGGCTAAGATGGCACTGAGGACAGATCTGCTGCAGTAGCCCAACCGAAGACCATGGCGGATCCTTGCTTCAAAGTGTTCCAGAGGGTACTGGAAGAGTGACAAAAATATGCAAATTGGTCTCCGTCAAGGCCTCGACTTGCTGCATTGTCACTGATGGTCCGGAGAACACGGGCATCAGGATCAATTGAGGAATTGCCTCTTCAAGTGGGGCTCGCGAGCAAGATCGATTGGTAGCTTGATGCACTCGCAACTTCTCTTTCAAAGCAGAGTGGCAGGATGGGATGGAGTTCCACTTTCCCCAACTTACATTTCCTCATTTTACTTGGAATTTGACTTACCTGATGAGTTCAGCTGTGACAAAGATCTGCCCTCGATCGACCTTGAGAGCAGGAACAGGTCTGCACCCTCAACATGGAGTAGAACTTACATGCGGTCCAGAAATTCTTTTGATATTTGGTGATTTACAGCTTCACTTCAAGGTCCCAGATCACCTTTGGGTGCATGAGGGCACACTAATTACACCACTTGGAGTCATGCCCTGAGCCCAGAAATAGAAGGCACACCAAAGGTACAGCAAGTGCAGATCCACTACTGACATGTGTTACTGACAGTCACCACATGGTTTGAACCCTGTAGTTTTAAAAGGGGACATCATTTCCTTGCACACTGGATTCAAATTGAAAACTTGCTAAAAACAAACGAAAAAAGGAGCAGAGCTCAGGATCTGCATTCAAAGGTACGGAAAAAAAGAAACTGATGTCAGCAAGCAGGGGTGGCACTGATATGTGGTTCCGCTCTGTCACTTCTGGGGTAGAACAAAGCCAACACAGTGCTCCATGTGCCACCTAGCAGGTCACAGGAGCACATTTCTGGATTTATTCTGCCACCTGGGATAATCTAAATGTGAGCAATCTGCAGTTAGAAGTATCCATCAGAGCTATAGCAAGTCTTTTTACCATCTGTCAGCACTTCTTCTTTGACCCTGCCCCTTCTTCTTTCTATCTATGCATCTTGTCAGACACAAATGGGAAGTGTCTTATCATGGCCATGGTAAAATGGCATGCACATCAGACATAAAAAACATGACACACTGCCTGGTTTAATTAAAAAATGTGTTTTCTTTGCCCACAGTGTTTCTAATATGTTCTTTTTCTGGATTTGCTACTGACAATATAGCTATATCAAACAATGCAATATCTAGTATTTTTGCTTTTGACATCAAGCCTATTTGATTAGCGTCTATATGTATTTTGAAAATAGGTCTCTCTCCTGTTTTGAATATAACATATTTCTTGTCAATTTCTGGAAGCGTTTGTATGTTTGTATCACACCACCATCTCACTTATGGGGCTTCTAGTTACAGAAACATCTCTTAGTGTAAACAGGTACAAGCAAATTACACCTAGCCAATCACGGAATCTACAGACAAACAAATCATGTGTTAAGGACGCTTCAGAACTGTGAAACTAGGGCCTGACTTGATACCAAAAACAGCACTGGAATAATAATAATAATAATAATAATACTACTAATAATAATAATAATAATAATAATAACGGCCACACATTGCACACAGTAAGTCACTTTCCATATTTGGCGCAAATCCTGGCCCTGGCTCAACCAAGCATTCTGCACTTGAGGTCAACCTTTAAACTTGCATATTACCAGCACATTATATTGTGACAAAAGTGCACAGTGTGCCAGTTTCCACATTTCCTCATTGTTTAAAGCATCATTGCTTTGCCAGTTTATGCATCTCTCTGACAGTTAAAGCATCAGTGCCCAGCCAGTTAGTATTTATACATCTCTTAAGAGAAGAGTGACAGGCGTCAACCTCAGCTTTTAACGCAGGATCTGCACCTGAGGTGCTGTTAGATTGATTGTGCTATAACACCATTGGCAATGAAAAACCCATCTGTGTTGCCATGAGGCACAGTAAGTGAGTGAGTGAGTGAGTGAGTGAGTGAGTGAGTGACACTCAGCCTGAACCAACACTGATCAGTTCGACTGATTGTGGCTTCCTGCAGTAGCCTTTATGGATTCATGAGTGACTTCAGATCTCTGGTCCATAGGATCTGTATTATATGATGTTGTGAGTGATCATATTGCTTCTAACAATTGCACACACTCAAAGATCTGGAATATATTTCAAAGACTATTATTGTTATTCTATTAATTTAGACTGCATCAGTTTTTTTTTTCTTGGAGCAGCCATAAATTTTCAGGCAACACCAAACCCAGAGGAGAAGCTGTTTGCTGTTGACATTTCCCCCTTCCAGTCATCTCTGCCACTGGAGTAATACTTAAACCCTTCATACAGAAACATCCTTTCCAGTAGCCTCTGCAGTTGGTGTGTAATTTGTACTTGATCTCAAGCTTTACCCTGCTGAAATGAATGGTGCTTGGAGAATTATATCTCCCTTTGGAGTCAAACTGGTTTAGTTTAATTAATCATAATACATGGGAGACTGCAATCCCCATAAAAAAGTCTCTAATTTCCATATTACAGATAACTTCAGACGTCTCTATTCACCTGCATTAAAGAAATGACATAGCTGCTCAAATGTATTAACTTATTACAGCTGAGATCTGGTGTCATCATGCAAACTCAGAGTCCACAGTCAGGGCAAAAGGAAGATTATGGGACATATTTACAGTTGCAGTTTGCATAGAAAAAATGAAACTTGGCTTTTCGTTCTTCTGCTCTGTTTTTTTAGATTAACAATGATCATTAGAAAGGAGATATTTATGGCAGCATGTTTATTTTTTGCATGCCTTAAATAATTATAGGAAAGATAGTTGCTCTCTGCATGTTTCCACACATTCTGAGCTGCAGTTTATTTTTAAGTCTGACTTGTACTAGTCTAACATCTTTTTTTCAACCAATATCTAACTGCTTTTTGGTGTGGTTAATTTTGCACTAGAGATTCTACTTTTATTCTTCTAGTCTGCAAACATCATGTGAAAGAGCAACACATCAAGGGTTTAAACAGCTATACATTATAAGGATATTGAAAGTCATCTCTGAGTTCCATGACCTTATAAAGGAACTCGGCCGTGTCCTAAACCTTTTTTGCAAGTCAGAAAAGATTTTATGGTTTTCAAATTGGGCTTTACGAGTCATCAAAAATCGGAATTATGAGGGGGAGAAAATATCCCCTCCTAATTGTGATTGCAAATGGCATGTATCAATGGTTTGTAACCGCAATTGTAGTCCAAAAAGATTAAAAAGCAGTACTTAATTCATATAGGGGAATCTTTCTGCAT
This sequence comes from Calotriton arnoldi, assembly GCA_963921515.1. NCBI lineage: Eukaryota > Metazoa > Chordata > Amphibia > Caudata > Salamandridae > Calotriton > Calotriton arnoldi. Next base: position 1,101,836 of record CAWUFW010006599.1, on the reverse strand, counting down.
TGAAGCTTTCCCTTTGAGAACCTTGAGGGGAGGAGACTGTGGTCCGATGTCTTTCCAAATAGAAAACATTTTTTAAAGTAACACCTGATCCTTTAAGGAACATAGACCTTGTCAGTGAATTGCTTCCCTTCCCGCACAGCATATGCTGGTAGCTGCTGCCCTTGATCCTTGCAGGTCTGTGAGTTCAAGTCCCTCTTCCACCCAAAGGTACCCAAAGGTACCCGCCTGTGCCTCATCCCTGTTGGTCCAGTGGGGAGCATCTCTACTCTGCTGCTGCTCTGCCCTTTGTCTCTCTGCTTTCTTCCTTTTCCTCCTCTGATCTCTTTTTTACCTCCCTTTTATCTTTTCTGCTTTTTGTCACTTTCTTTCATTTTTTTCACTTTTTCTCTTTTTGTGCCTTTTTTCTCTCTGTGTCACTGCCGTTGCTCATCCCCTGTGGCCCCAGTCCCCTCCAGTGCCACTTTCCCGCTTCCCACTTTCCTGCCTCCTAGCTGTCCAGCTCTCGCCCTCCCACTATTTAATGGTGGCCAAAGGCAAGCCCATTTGCGCCCATCTGTGCCTGGACCGCACCCAGTGCCACGGACCCTGGTCCTTATACCATGCACCCCTACGATGCCAGCACCCTCCATGCTCTCAACACCAGATGCCAACTCGTGTCACTGAATGACACCCCGGGCCCTTTCTCTTGCCGCAACTGCAGCGGCACCTTTGCCTGCCACCGCACACCAAACCAACCCACCGCATGACCACAAAAACTGGACCTGATCACCTCAGCTGTATCCTAATCAACACACGCTCCAGCCGCAAACACACCATGGAGATCTGCGATCTTCTTGATTCCGTCTTCCCCAATATCGCCTTCCTCACGGAATCCTGGATGAACGCCACCTCAGCGCCGGACATCGCCAACCCAGACAGTTACAAAATCATCCACATGGACCGCTCCACCCGACTAGGAGGAGGCATCACCATCGTACACAAAAACACCCTCCGCATCACAACCAGATCAGACAACAACTCGACCACCATGGTGCACCTCCACTTCCACAGATCCAAACCAACCTGAACACCACCCTCCGCGGCACGCTCTTCTACAGACCTTCCGGACCCCACTCCCATTCAGTGAATCCCTAGTCGACTTCATCGCACACCATGCTCTTGCCTCCATGGATTACATCCCCCTCGGAGACCTCAATTTCCACCTGAACAACCTCGACGACCACAACTCATCATTCTTACTGGAGACCCTCACAACTATTGGACTCAAGCAACTGGCCACCTCTCCAACCCACTCAACAGGACACACTCTCAACCCCATCTTCTCTGCAAGCAGCAACATCTCCTTTAGCCACACCTCCAAACTACAGTGGACCGACCACTGCTGCATCCCTTTCACCTTCATCAAACCCACCATACACCAGCACTGCCACCGCCACCCATGCAGAAGCTGGAACAAGGTCACCGAAGACTAACTCACCACCACCCTCACCACAACCCCACCACTGACATCCACGGACGCCAACGCATTTGCACGCAACCTCCAGTCATGGATCTCCAACTGCAACAACACACTGGGCCCCCCAGGAAAACCTCAGGCAAGCAACCCTCCAAGAAAGCCAGCTGGTTCTCTCCCACCCCCGAAGAGTCCAGGCGTACCTGTAGATGGCTCAAAAAAAGACAGAGAAGCAGCAAGGCCTCGGCAGACCACCCAGCCTTAAACCCGCCGTCACCGAACACCACCACCTCATCAAATCAACTAAGAAAACGGTCATACAACAACGTATCAACACCAATGCACACAACAGCAAACTATTCCTCTTCACCATGGTCAAAGAGTTCACCAAACCTGGCAGGGAGATGACAGACACCCACCCTCCCAAGACCTCTGCGGTAACCTCGCCACCTTCTTCCACAGCAAGATCAAGGCAGTCTAAGACAGGTTCACTAATCAAAACCCACTGACCCCAAGCGAAACCACCGCACCCGTCAGACCCAGACACCAGCAGACCCAACTCAACTGGATCTCCCTTACCACTGACAATACCCTCAAGTTCATGAAGAGCATCCACTCCGGAGCTCCCTCGGATCCCTGCCCCCACCACATATTCAACAGAGACAGTGCTTCCATTGCACCTGAACTCTTCTGCACAATCAACTGCTCCATCGAATCCCACATCTTCCCTGAAGACTAGAAACACATCGAGATTAACCCCCTGCTGAAGAAACCATATGCTGACACAACAGACCTCAGAAACTACAGACTCATCTCCCTGCTCCCCTTCCCACCCAAAGTCATTGAGAAATCCATCAACACCCAACTCTCTGAGTTCATCGAATCAAACAACATCCTGGACCTCTCCAAATCGGGATTCAGAAGCAACCACAGCACCGAGACTGCTTTCCTCGCCGTCACAGACATCTGCATCCTCCTCGACAGAGGCGAAACCAATGCCCTCATTCTCCTGGACCTTTTGGCTGCTTTCAACACTGTCTCCCATGATACCCTCTGTGCTAGACTTCACAACGCCGGCATCCGCAACAAAGCCCTTGACTGGATCCGCTCCTTCCTCACTGGCCAAACACAGAGTCAGACTTCCACCTTTCCTCCCAGAACCCACTGAAATCAACTGTGGAGTGCCACAGGGCTCATACCTGAGCTCCACCCTTTTCAACATCTACATGAGCCCACTTGCAACCATCATCAGAAATCATGGACTCAACATTGTCTCCTACTCTGAAGACACTGAGATGATCCTCTCTGTCTCCGACGAACCCACAGCCGCCAAGAACAACTTCCACAATGGAATGAAGGCAGTAGCCACTTGAATGAAGGACAGCTGCCTCAAGGTCAACTCAGACAAGACCAAAGTCCTCATTCTGGGCCCCAACCCTTCTGCCTGGGATGACTCCTGGTGGCCCGCCATGCTCGGAAGCCCCCCCCCACACCCAGGGACCATGCATGAAACTCTGCATCATCTTGGACTCCTCGCTTTCAATGAACCGCCAGATCAACGCCGTTTCATCCTCCTGCTTCTACACGCTCCGCCTGCTCCGAAAGATCTTCAAGTAGATCCCCACAGAGACTAGGAAAACAGTAACCCATGCACTTGTCCCCAGCAGACTTGACTACGGCAATGCTCTACGCCGGCACCACAAAAAAACTCCAAAAGAACCTGCAAACATCGAAAACACCTCCGCCAGACTCATCCTGAACATCCCTTGCCACAGCCACATCACCAACCACCTGAGACCTCCACTGGCTCCCGGTCAGCAAAAGGATCACGTACAAGCTCTTCACGCACGCCTACAAAGCTCTCCACAACGCCAGTCCTGCATACCTCAACCACCGCCTCTCCTTTCACACCCCCACCAGACATCTCCACTCCGCCTATCAGGCCCTGGCCACCATCCCACGGATCTGCAGGATCACCGCTGTATCCTTCTCCTACCTCGATGCAAGGACCTGGAACTCCCTTTCCCTGCATCTGAGGCAATCACCATCTCTGCCCCGAGGTCAGGAAGGACCTCAAGACCTGGCTCTTCGACTGAACAGCAGACCCCCCACCCCACCTTCAGCACCTTGAGACCCTTAAGGGTGAGTAGCCATGCTCTACAAAACCCTGATTGATTGATTGATATACTACTTAAAAATAATGTTTTCCATTTTGGAATGCTAAGGAGGGATGGAGGTCTTTAGTCCATAGCATCCCATCATCCCTGTGTTTGTAGCTAGTCACAAGTGTTCACAGATAGTGAACTGCCTCAGTAATACTCATAAGCCAGGACTTCCTATGAACCCCTCTGAATAGGCATTTTGTGATGTGTCCAATTGGGTCGCTTTGCAAAATGACAGACAGGTTTCAAAACGTCAGTGCGCAATTTGCAGCCACTACTTGTTGGTATATCTTGCTGTTTGTTCTGCAAATCTGGCCACATAAGGACCAGGAAAATATATTTATAAAAGCTCCAACTTTCTTCATCAACTTATATACCTGATTTTTGCAGTGGCATTCTACAGGCATTTACTCCCGCATTTAATAAGATTTGGAACAGCAAAGTGCGCAAATCATTTTTAAATTAACGTTTTCCTAACAGGAAGAAATGCTCCAGATGATTCAACATGGTTCCATAACCCTTTTACAAATACCCTTACCGAAGTTGAATACTACATTTAGTGGTTAACCTGTCTTTTTATAGCATTCGAAGACTATTTTATGCCAATTTTAGTATTCAATAGTGTTCTTTTTGGGAAGGCTAGTGCATGAAGACTACTGATATGTGAGTGGTACTTCTTGAATACTAACAGAATACTAAGCACATACTTATTTGTAATCGCATAGTCTTCATTTACAATGCAGAACATTTAGTGAATACAAACAATTTGAATACTACTGGACTTTACCCAGACTACTATTAACATTCTATTCAAGCTGCATGCTGAATGGTAGATCGGTGCCTTATTTATTATACTATTTTTAAGCCTTATTTATTATACTATTGTGGTGTTTGTGTAGTGTAGGGTAGTGTTTTAGGTTTTAGGGTAGTGCTCGGGGGTCGTGCAGGGTAGTGTTTGAGTGTGGGGACCGGACTGGAGGTCTGGGGAGGGTCGTGCTGGGGGTAGTGTTTTAGGGTTTAGGGTAGTGTTGTGGTGTTTGTGTAGTGTAGGGTAGTGTTTTAGGGTTTAGGGTAGTGCTGGGGGTCGTGCAGGGTAGTGTTTAAGTGTGGGGACCGGACTGGGGGTCGGGGGAGGGTCGTGCTGGGGATAGTGTTTTAGGGTTTAGGGTTGTGTTGTGGTGTTTGTGTAGTGTAGGGTAGTGTTTTAGGGTTTAGGGTAGTGCTGGGGGGTCGTGCAGGGTAGTGTTTGAGTGTGGGGACCGGACTGGGGGTCGGGGAGGGTCATGCTAGGGATAGTGTTTTAGGGTTTAGGGTAGTGTTGTGGTGTTTGTGTAGTGTAGGGTAGTGTTTTAGGGTAGTGCTGGGGGGTCGTGCAGGGTAGTGTTTGAGTGTGGGGACCGGACTGGGGGTCGGGGGAGGGTCGTGCTGGGGGTAGTGTTTTAGGGTTTATGGTAGTGTTGTGGTGTTTGTGTAGTGCAGGGTAGTGTTTTAGGGTTTAGGGTAGTGCTGGGGGGTCGTGCAGGGTAGTGTTTGAGTGTGGGGACCGGACTGGGGGTCGGGGAGTGTCGTGCTGGCAACCCTACTTTATATTCATTTTGATGAAATGCATTCTCACACTATGGCAGTAAATCTAAAATACAAATGTAAGGTATAGGCAGAGCGGAGGTTCCAGGGGGTACTGGAACCTGAATAAAAAATGAAGCCTCGGTAACCAGTTTACAAAGGTATGCAAGTATGCAAATGGTCTTTAAAGACCTGTGAAAAACTTGGGCGTGCCGGAGATAAGACTCCAGACACTGCCCAGCCGAGCCCACAGCTGCACATGAGACACACGGGGGGGAATAATTGACCTTCATAAAGAGAACAGAACAGTTGTGTATAAATTCAATATTATTATTTTTTTCAGTTTTGTATAGCACAAAGTCAACCCGAAGGTATTTGAGGGATTTACAAAAGCACTGGTAACTCATGAACACGTTCATTTTTGTATACACGGCGCGATTAGGTAATTTGCCCAAAATCACAGGATGTTGATCCGAGACTGGAAACCTAGAACCTGGCCCTTTCGCCACATCCCTCCTTATTGTATAAGTATTGTAAGCAGCCGCAGCACCATTGAACATTATAATACACCCTTGCACCCTTCTAAAGTCATATCTTCTCATTTCCAGACTCCGAGCCGACATTCTTCTATTATTCTTTTAAATGATAAGTTCAGATTTTCGCTACGTTTGAATAAATTAGTTTTACCGTCTTCTTGTTACTCTCATGTGTTCAATAAAGTTTGTTAAAATAAACTGGACAAGGGCTATACTGCAACCAACCTTGTAGCCCTGTCTCCGCCTCCCAGGCTGTTGCGACCAATCAGTCATGGCAATTGGTGTCCAAACAAGCAGCACTGGCTAGCCGACAGCTCGCTGGCCTTTATTCTACATGGAGCTGAAAACGAGGGAAATTTGAAGCTGCGAGCATGGAGCTAAAACCGGAGGAATTATACTCTTATTCTCTTCGTGTCTCTTTTGAGATAAAAACGAAGAAATGTGCAGGTTTTAAATCAAGTACGTCTGGCAGGATGGGAATTGGTGTAGGAGAGATGGGAGAGACGCGATGGCCGAGGTGAGTGACCCAGGTCAAACAGGATTACTTTAGAAGCCATCCCAGAGTCATTGGAAGATCATCCAACTACTTTAGAAGTCATTTTCACGTCATCAGACGTCATCAAGCTCTTAAAGTCATCAGCTGAGTTTTGAAACTTGAGCCTGATGATTTGAAGATGACTTGAAAGTTAGTATCTGATGACTTCACAAGATGTGATTAACCCTGATGATTTCAGGACGACTTGAAAATGATTATCTGATGACTTCACAAGGTGTGACTGTTCCTGATGATTTGAGGATGACTTGAAACTAAGTACCTGATTACCTCACAAGATGCATAGCTACTGGTGGTTTTAGGATTGTTTGAAAATGACTGTCGGATTACTTGACTAGCACCACAGTCTTCTAATTAAAAAGACTGGTCCGTGATAATTTTAGGATGATTTGTTGATTGCTTCAGGAACATGTCCAACTTTTTAGTTTATTTATTTATTTTTAGAGACGTTCAACCCTTTGGAAGATTTCAGAATCTCTTTTTTACTGCATAATGAACACCATTTACACATTACTGCATTTTCAACTCTGCGATTAAAACTACAGTGCACGCATTAGCGGAGACTTCGATGCTAGAAGGCCTGGGTGCTATGCAGATAATAAATCCCAAATTCAGTTTATTTCCAAACAGTTGCTTTTTATTTATGTTAGCTCAAATTGTATGGTCACTCAACTCAATGCCACTCTGCTTCACTCAACCCTGCATTACTACACGCCACTCTGCTTTACTCCACTCAACACCACTCTGTTTTACTCCACTCCATACCACTTAACGCCACTCTGCTTTACTCCACTCAATGCCACTCTGCTTTACTCCACTCAATGCCACCCTGCTTCACTCCACTTAACACCACTCTGCTTTACTCCACTCCAGTCTGCTTTACTCCACACAACTCCACTCTGCTTTACTCCACTGAACGCCACTCTGCTTTACTCCACTCCACTCAACACCACTCTGCTTTACTCCATGCCACTCTGCTTTATTCCACTCCACTCAACGCCACTATGCTTTACTCCACTCACTCTGCTCAATTACATTCTGTTTTACTCCACTCCACTCTACTCAACGCCACTCTTCTTTACTCCACTCAACATCACTCTGCTTTACTCCACACAACTCCACTCCACTCTGCTTTACTCCACTCCGCTTTACTCCACTTCATACTGCTTTACTCCACACCACTCCATGCCACTCTGCTTTACTCCGCTCTGCTTTACTCCACTCAACGCCATTCTGCACTTACTCACTCCACGCCGCTCTGCTTGACCACTCCACACCGCTCTGCTTGACCACTCCACGCCACTCTGCTTTACTCCACTCCAATCAACGTCACTCTGCTTTGCTCCACCCAACTCTGCTTTAGTCCACTCCACACCACTCTGCTTTACTCCACTCAATGTCACTCTGCTTTACTCCGCTCTGCTGTGCTTTACTCCACTCTGTTTTACTCCACTCCACGCCACTCTGCTTCACTCCACTCCACTTTTCTCCACACCACACCACTCCACTCAACGCCACTCTGCTTTACTTCACTCCGCATTACTCCACTCATCTGCTTTACTCCACACTACTCTGCTTGACTCCTCTCCATTCAACGCCACTCTGCTTTACTCCTCATTCCATAACACATAGGTAAAAGGTATTGCCATTTATAATGCAAATAGCTCTAACACCAACAAATGCACGACCGATTGCATTTTCAATGCTTGTTGAAAGGTGCATTATAGACGGTATCCAACTTCTTGCTTTGTGCTTTTTTTGTTCCTGATATGTAAGGCACCCAGGCTTGTTTTAACACTGTTTGCATTATTCTATATACTTGTTTTTTCATGATATAATACTTGATTGAGATTTTAGGGAGAGATTTACCTATTTGCAGATGAATAAGCAATAGAAAATATTGGACTGATTTAATAACGTTGTTTTGACATTTTAACATAATTGTCCAGAGCCTTTGCACACTGATTCTGATGTGGACGTAGGCTGTTCAATTTGGGAGGTCAGGCTGGCTGTATCAAGTGCCCAGCCCTTCCTGCCTCGGAGTAGAACAATGGGCCACATTTGGGCTACTTTTGGTAGGATCCAGGCAACCATGCCGCAGCCATTCCTAAAATTGGTTGGAACGAACGGAAGCGGAAGCCGGGTTGCACTAGTCTGAGGCCAAGTGAGGAGACTAACGTGCTGCTGCACTGGAGTGTGTGCACATGGATCGGGCTGAGAGGAAAAAAGAAAATTGCTCCTTTTGTTGGTATTTTTTAGGTCGGGGCAGGTGAGACATGGAAGTGAGGTGGGTGTGATTTCCCGCCTCTCCTCCACTTTGGGGTACTCTGCACTTGCTGCGCTTTTGTTGCTGTGTGTGTGTGCGTGGGGGGGATGGGGGGTGTTTGGGGGAAGCGAGGGGGATCTACGTCCAGAGAAAACGTTCAAACGTTGAACGTTTGAGACTGTATTTAGTTAGGAAGGGGCGACGAGCAGTATCCACGCTGATCAGAGCCCCTCAAGATGAAAATGGCCCGATTAAATGTTCTTTAAATAAGTCTGTCGAGATGTTACGTTCCCTATGTTTGCTTCGGAATCCTAGTAACACTACTGTGTAATTCTGGAAGCAGCCTTTGCAACCAGAGATCAGCAGGGAGAGATGCTGCAGACAGTTCTCCGCACTGCTGATCCCGGGGCTCCCTGGGCGTGGCAAGAAGAAGCCGCTGGCGCCAGACGGGCCTGCACCAGGGCGTGGATGGCGCAAGGCTTCATGGGATACTGGTTGGCACTTGCTGCTGCGTATACGGTTCTCGCATCGTCTGGGATGGGATGCAGGAACTGCGCGCCCGTGCGATGCAGGCTGGTTGTAGCTTCGCCAGGTGGTTAGCTTAACTGGTAAATAGCACGTGTCTCCGTCCCTCTCAGAGCGTAAGAGAGACGACAGTGAGTTTAAAGAAAGGTAAAATACGGCTGCGTCATTGCACTGAGAGGTACTCCTTGTCTTGTCTCCTGGCGTAGTGCCCCCGCATCAAGTCCCGCAGTGGCTTCATGTGGATGTTAAAAGCATAAATGCCTGGGTAGACTACTGGGGTACTTTTACAAGGGAGAAAGGAGGCAAAACATGCCTGGACCACGCCCCACAGCGCTTGGAAAGCCACCGATCGATCTAAACGAGCGAGCAGGCTGGCAGCCCACAATCCAGCACAAACATGCATTTCATTTATTTTAATTGTGTAGTTTTCTCGCCCGCACATCAAGACCAGACTGACGACAGAGCGCTGTACCGCCTGATACGATCCAACTAAAACGCAGCCCCGATTCGAATGTAGCCATCAAGCACCACTTAAGGGGACGCTGCCTCAGGGTGCACTGAAGCGAAGAAGGATGGCGCCATACAGTCCTGTGTGAGCTGCTACCTCAAGGGTGCAAACTCAGTGTTTGGCTGACCTACTGAAGGGCGCGTGCGTGCGTTCAAAGCTACTAGAGCAGTGCTTGGCTCTTGGCCACTTTTATGTATGCACGTGAAGTCTAGCTAACACTTCAGTAAATAAACTGCGACTCAACATTTACTGCTTTGGAAAGGCGACAGTCAGCTATAGAATAACTCTATTCTACTACAGTACTTACTGGCAAGGTTTGGTGCTCTGACTTCAAAGGCTGGTAAATACCAAGTGTTATTGAGATCCAGTTCAAGGGCTTTGGCTTGGCATGTTCCAAACTATGCATTATGAGAGTCAGAAGTATACTAGCATATGGCAGGTTACTGACTCGGCCCCAGCACAACCAGCATTCAGACTGAGACAGCTGCTTTTAGGAAAATCTCCCAGTTTCACTTTCACTGTGGCCACTCTGTCATGCCCTTTTCCACGTTTTCTGGATACAGTACAGATTCGGTCAGATTTTGATTAATTTTTCCTGTGTGAAGTGGGGGATTTGGTGTTAGGCAAAAATCAATATTATATTTCCTTTTCAGAAAAGGGATTCAAAATCATTATCTTTAGTTTTATCGCAAGGCTCAAAGCATTAAGACAATGAGTCCTTAAGCCACATTGACATTATCGTTGACAGCCAGTGCCTATTTTAGTAATTGAGTTAAATCACTGCATACTTCGTGAGAAGTGTGACATGCAGTGATCATGGGTGTTGCTAGCGCTGAGGCATCCATGTCTCCATATTGAACCAGTTTGTCGTGGCTGAAGGCAAACTGAAGGTGCTGGCAAAAAGCTGTGAGGGTCTTTGGGGACACGAAGTGCAGGAAAATCATTGGTATCCATTCAAGAGGATTCCCTCCATGGAAATAGTGCATGAGATAGAGAAGAATCTGCTTATCCTTTTCAACCCCCCACCCCTCCCCGTCCTTTGGTGCTGTTTTTATTAGGTCTAGCTTGACAGAGCCTTTTTATATTTTGATCAAAACTCAAAATGGGAGTCAGAACTATTGGCTTTGCCAATGCTCATTTCTTGAAGTAGATGGGGGATTAAGTGTGTTTGTGTGTTTGTCTGAAGGGAAAAGCTCCATGTGTCATACATTTGCTTGTAGAATGTCACTCGTATGTACAATGATACTATGGAAATGTTAATCTGAAAACTTAGAAGCTATGAGTTTCTCGTTGCTCAAAAGGGTGTCATTTCTGATATTTATATGTTTCCCTTATCTTCATTGCTTGATTTTGCTCGTGGGAAAGTGTCACTCATAGTCGTCGAATGTCACTCATATTTACACTAAAATTATGAAAATGTCACACATGGAAATCTGAAACCTTGGCAGCTATGCTTTACCTGCTTGAAGACTTTCTTCTCCAAGGGACAGATTTCATCAGATTTTGTCAGCAGCCAGTGATCGGATTACTGGCAGCAGGGATCGGCCGGGGCATTTTTTTTTTTGCAGTTTGGAGGTTGGTATCACAACATTAAAATGTAAAGAAGACTGCTCATTTGTACATTTCAAAGCATTTCAAAGCTAGCTTGGCTTTCTGAAATGTACTGTTAACAGCTTGCACGCCGGGCCTCTTGTGTACATACACTACGCTCTTCATGCTCATTATGCACACACTTTGCATCGAGTCTGTTCGAGTCCTGTGGTTTTAACTTAGCAACACACGCCTGTTACCTGTACATGTAACGCGATCACCGGGGGCTCTCGCTGCGCGTAAACTCAATCCTCGACCGGCCAGTGGATGCAAGCAAGACTCGAGCGCTAGCGCAAAACAAAGATGCAAACATTTTTTGCACAAGAGAAATAAATATTAGGTGGGTACTGCCCCCCCCCCCCTCGACTTTAGCTCTTTGTTGTCTGAGGGAGTAAAAGAAATGGTTGGCTCAACAGCCTGTGATCCTAAGCAAATCACTTAGGCCCTCATTTTGATGTCGGGGAAGGAGCCGCCCTGGACCATAGGTTGGCGGTTCCGACACCCTCATTTGGATGCGACCGCACATAGTACAGTCGGAAACATCCATTTTTCAATTGGAGCTTGTGCGGCAGGCTGAAAACGCCTTCAGTACCAGCTACCATTGTAAAATGGAAGTTTGTAAACATCCCTGCACCATGTGGCAGGCCCCGTGAGGTTCAGGGATGTTTACAAACTTCCATTTTCCTCACAGTGCCTTCCACACGGTGCATGGATGTTGATGGAAGGCACCTATGCCCAAATGAGGAGGGGCCAGGGGGCCCTGCTAGGTGCCCCAAAGTCAGTTTCTGACAGCCAATCCATGTCAGAAAGGCCAACATGGATTGGCTGTCGGAAACCAACTTCGTAATCCCGACGGCGAAGCCGAGCCTAGCTCTGCCGTCATTGAAGGGATTACTATTCTGCTTCTCTTCGGAAGAGGAGTACAATCCCCTTGCAGTATTTTGATTACAGCCGTCAGAGGGGAACCTCAGGATGTCAGGCGGAGACTCTTCGCCCGACATCCAAATTGGGCCCATTATCTTCCTGTGTCTGAAAAGAGATGAATGTGACCTTGTGCAATGTAACTGGTAGTTATCCCGCTCCCATACTATCGAGTTGAGTTCAGGCTATGAAAAACTGCCTAAAATATATTTGCAGAGATATGGACAGTTACCATGTTTCCTTCTACTACCATAATTCTTGGCAACTTTTTTTTCCACAGAGTGTCCTCTAAGCCCTTCTGTACACAAGGATTCTTAAATATAAAGGTTCCAAATTTCATCTATAATGGGCGGGTGAAAGTCTGAATAAAACATGCCAGAATGCAAACCCTGATTTGCATGTTGGATAAGGCTATTTGCACCAGGCACATTAACCTACTGTGTTCTTATAGATAGTTTCTAATACTATTTGACATTAAACCAGTACAGATAGCTCAGTGAGTTAAGGCCCACAGCTTTGGGAACAGTTTTAATCCTGGTGAGAAGAACTCTGCCTTTTATCTTTCCAGTACTACTGAAATGCATAACAGATATGATGGATGAAAATGTATGTTAGATAAATAGAAATGTATAAGCATGAGTGCAATGAGCACCCATCCAGTCACTGCACCACACAACCCCCCCCCTAACCTGGATGCCCTACTCTAATAATCCTCCATAGTCCCACCCACAGTACTAAATAGCTAAATTCAGAAATTGCTCGTAACCACCTGCTCTGCATGCCCAAAGAAACATCCATCTAGACCACTGTTTTCATAGTTCTTCTCTCTCCCATTTTCTATCCCTCCTCCACTTACATCCTATGCCACCAGATCTTTTTTTGCTCTTACCCTAAGGTTAGATCATATATAGAGGCACAACTACATAAATATTCAAGGCCAAAGAAACCTGACAGAAACACCCAGACTCCCAGTCTTCCCAGCTTCCTCTATCTCTCAAACACTACCTAGTCTTCACCTCTGTCTTTTCTCCTCGTAAGGTTTGAAGGTGGTGGGGTTGGGAGGGTAGAGAGTAGAGCAGCGACGGCTCCTCCGTAGTGGCAAAGGAGCGTCACCCCCCCACTGCTAAAAGCCAGCAGATGAACAATAAAATGATAATAAAACAATTTATCATTTTATTTTTCCTTGGCTAGGCTAAGTAGCCAGAGTCTACGGCAGGGCCATCCTCTAGGGACAATAGCAGGGAGGAGGAGTGGTGGACACTGTTAGTTCACTTGTTGGTTTGGCCGGCCAACCTAGGACGGCCAAACCAACATGCACACTTACATTTCTCTAACCCAGCTGTGTTGTATTTCCAGGTAGAGAAAAGCCACAGACTCATATGCCTTAGTGAGCGTTAAACCAGTCCGCTCAGGCCAATCCTGGTGATGCTGTCATGCTGGGTAATAGCATGAGAGCAGCTTCGGGATTGGGTGTGCAGTCTGGGAGCTGGACTGCGCTCGTGGAAGAAGCTGGACAGCGGCAGGTAAGTCCTTTTTTCTTTTTTTAAATATCCGCTGCCCTACCACTTTCTATTGAAAGCAGCCACCAGTGGAGTAGAGGCTTCGACATAGAAAGTTCTAACACCAAATATTATTGAGTTTAAATAGATGAACCAATAAAAGATTTGTGTATGCTAACTCATACTGTCCCTCAGCTGCTAGCATTCTCATTTACTTCATTCTTCCTGATGGTCCTATCAGAAAGATTGTAAATGTTTACACGGGTGTGGAGTCACTCATGCTTTCATTCACACCTACAGTTTTCACATAACAAGGTCTCTCACCACTGCAGTGTCCAGTTATCCATGCACTCCCGCTCCTGCTTGCTGCTCTCATGCTCTCCTGTTTCAAACCCTCCCCCAGGCGTGTCATTCTCTCCCAGTTGTCTCCTGCAGTCTACCCAAAGGACTCACGTCCACTTCTCTCAGGAGTACTAATCGGGGAACTGCTGCTGTCTACGTGAGGGGAAAAGCAAGGCAGCCTGGAGCACCATTTGGCGTCATGACAGCAGTAAAAGGTAATCTAGAAAAACATTTAAGGCTCTGTGAGTGCCTGAGGGAGTAGTGTTGCTCCCATTGCCAACACTGGTGATATGCTGACTCTCACATAATGGTTCTCCTTGGCAACCAGGCAACCATTGCATGATACCCAACCTTTGGAAAACTTTGGCCCAGTCACAAAAAGGGTCATTCTTGGCCATATGTGAGCACGCATGATATGTTGGCTACCTCTGGTAAAATGCTGGGTTGGGTATAATGGTAGGAATTCCTGTCCTGTTGTTGGCTTCCATGATATGATGGTGCCTGTCTTTCACATGTGCAAAGTGGTGATTGGCCGTAGGGTTTTGTATTTTATTTTTTAATGTTTTATTGGTACCACAGTGGCTACTGCGCTGGGTACCCTAGTACCAGGCACTGATACCGGGGTACCTGCGACCCAATCTTCTTATTTTCTGTTTTTACCTGTTTTGAATTAAAGTGGGGTGTCCCAAAGGCAAAGGCATGCCTATCCTGACTCCTATGTGGCCTTTCATGTTTTTTTCCCCCTTCAGGACTAGAGGATTGAGATGGCTGACCCAACATTTTCATTTTTGTGGCCAGCCAATCAGGGTCCACCCTTCCACTTTGAATGGGCCAATCGCAGATTATCTGGCACCAATGGTTCAGTTATTTTTAAGTTTTAACTGGCGTTTACCCTAACATAACATGTACATTTGTAATGCACACGTTCAGCGAAAAGGTATCTTGTTGCTGATTAATAGATGTTTATTGTTACCCAACTCAATGGTACTCATTTTATCAACCGCAGGATAAAAGGCTGAGTGGATTGGGATTTGAACCCGTTGCAGTGAGGTCATGTATAGACTCCTACAGTGGATGCATTAGTCCACGAAGACAAGAGACCAGCTCATCATGATCTCCATTTTGATGCTAATTTCTCAAAAATGGCTGAACAGATTTACACCAAATAACCAAAAGCAGGTTTTCTCTATAAAGTTCTAACATTTTGCTGATCAATTTTGGTATAATTTCTGCATAACTTTCCATGATGAAGCCAAAGTGATTGTTTTTTTTAAATGTTTTTAATGAAACGGTACCAAGGCTATTAAAGAAAGGAAAACATGCCTTTCCTATGGAAACTCTGGCCAAACTAGAACTAAACTGTGGTGACTGTAATAAATTTATGATATTCACCACTCAATATGCCATAATATGGTGTATGGTTAGTGAAACTCAACCACACATTCTGTCTCAGTTTATGCTTAAGAAGTTGAATTCACAATGTTATGTGCCTATTTACAAAATACTTTTTTACATTAGTAAATCACTTATATCTCCTTGTCAATTATTACAGCTATTCGTCAGATTGCCCTGCTACTGGTCTGAAAAATAAGAACATTTCAAGGTAAGAATGGTTGCTAAAAAGGTAAGTGAAACTCATATTTTAAAACCAAGTGAGTAGCAGCAACTTTGACCACATAACCCAAAACACCTCATTCTCTGGCACTTTCCCTTTGTACTCCTCACCTGCATATCTCGGAAATAAGTTTCTGTTTACCAAATGCAGACCCTTAAAAAAAAATAAGAAGAAACGCCTACTGCATTGTAGGCCAGTTGAAGTACTAATCTGCAGTCATTAACAAAACCACTCAATATCCTTCTCAGTTTTGCCAGACCCTACTCAAAGCCACTGTGCTTCTTGCTCACTATACCATCACCCACTCACAACACATCCTAGTAACAAAACTCACCACTAAACATTTTTCATCTTATTCGCTGCTGCTGGTAAATATTTGAGAATCAACAGGCAACTGTATTTCCATTATCTCAAGAAATTGTCAATCTATGTAGGGGCCATTGGAATTATGCAGCTGAAGAGGACCAAATCATGGGGCATAGTTGACTAAATTATGTGGTAAGAAAAGGCAAATTTTGTAGACGAATGCAGCACATTTTGTGACATATTTTTGCATTTATTATTTTGGCATTTTTATTGTTGTTGACACTGGCTTAGCGAAGGTTTTACTCCATTAGTACTACTTTAAAACTCAAATACAGCAATAGGCTACAGAAAGGTGACCCATCAACCTTCACAAAGGACTTCCACTATGCAGCAACAGATTAGTAACTCTGCTCTATGCCACTCCACTGTACGCCACTCCACTCTGTCACTCCAATACATGACACTATCTGCCACTCCATTCTACAACACTCTATTCCACTCTTCGCAATTCCACACTGCAACACTCCACACTAGCTAGTGCACAACATGGCTAAAACACATTGGCAAAGCCAATAGCTCTTCCATAGGCAAATATCATTGAAATGTCATATCACACACTTTTGTGTCCAACTGCATTTCCTTTAAAAAAATGTACAAGTCAATGCCATAAACGCCTTGTACAAACGTGTTTAGTGAATTGTTTTTATAAGTTCTAACATTAATGGAGTCTGGTGGACAATCAACACAGGAGGAATTAGAACAATTACTTTTTTATCTGACAACTAATTGAATTTTGCACAATTGCTCATTTTGGGTAACATGAAAACAAACGGTGGTGATCCTGTCTTGTCATGGACCAAGTGGGAATTCAGTCAGGTTCTCGACAATTCAACTGGCTCTCTACTTGCAGGAGGAGGGGTCTCCTGGTAAAATCCTGTGTATGTCTGGGTTGGCTCCTTTGCTTTGTGCTTCTCCTACGATCTCTTTCTCCGGTCTTCTCACATACCACAATTATAAAATGCTTACTAAATGCATGACTAATGAGTTTGTAACAGGCGTATTAGAATCATTGACTCCCAAGATATGTAACACATCAAATTTAGTCCAAAAGCCATCATTAAAAGAAGCCTTGTGCAAGCAACCAAATGAATAAAATTGCTATAAATTAATCAGAATTAATGCAACTTGTGTTCAATTAACATTCAATTTGAATTCTGCTATAGTCTTACTTAACTCTTGACAGTCATTGCCATGTTCAGATATTGCTCACAAAGATACCACTAATCTTCAATTAGCGGTCTTAATAAATGAGACTAGCCTTAATTTTGCTCTTGAAATAGCACAATAGTGTTCAATTAACATTCACTTTAAATTCTGCTAGTCTTTCTTGAGTCTTCACAATCATTGCCGTTAGTATTCAGATATTGCTCACAAAGAATACCACTAGTCTTCAAACAGTGGTCACAATCAATGAGACTAGCCTTCATTTTGCTCTTGAAATAGCACAAGAGCTGCAAATAAACCCTAACAGAATACTACTAAGCTTCAAATACTATTCTTCTAGAATACTACTAGTCTTCTTTTAGCAATCAATTGAAGTGTTCATCATGTATTTGAAGGGTAGTTGAGTAGAACTAGTATTCCCTCATTTGCATATTTCGAGCTTGTGGGCATACTACATAGTCTTCATGCATACTAAATAAATACTATATTTTAATAGTAAATGAATACCGCTGTAAACACTGGAATCACACTAAGTGAAGATCTTCCATTTTGGTGAGGGTAAGCGTGTATTGTTCCTCCGTCTTCTCAGAAACATCCATTGTGTGCTTTTTTGGAAACATAGTTAAACAGACAACATGGACATTGTAAGAGAAAAGTGTTCTTTAAAAATACAGCGCAGTTCCGGCTACTAGAATGTAGCAATTGCTGTCAGGGCAGCCCCTGAGGTGATTTATGAGAACAGAATGAGGAAACTGATTTTCCTGCGAAAATACTACAGCCTGGAGTGGATTCCAATTCCTCATGCGCTGTCGTACGTTGGAAACAAATAGAGGAACTGTGATAAGTATACTGCCGAGAAATTTATACCATCAGTTATAGTTGGTTTTGCATTCCCGCCAGAGAATCCCAGGCAAACAGATGACTTCACAGTGCCTGAAGAGCTGTTGTGTTTCGCCATTTCATTTGCTTTGAAAGAAGAAGTGTGATTTTATTTAATCAATATCATAACTACATTATTTGAAATGCTAATATAAAATAGTGATTTACCTCGAATGTCCCCCATCCCCTTGTATTTCACAGGCATGTCTGTAAGATTAGTGTACCTCTCTGTAATCCCCTCGACAGACCATAGTATGTACCTCATACCTACCTTGCTTAGCTCCAGGTATTTCTTTGTGTCACCGCTGAAGGAAGCTGCTGACACTTTCCTCATGAGTAAAGCTGCCTTGGGGCCTCTGAGCTTTAGTGGCGGACACTGAGGGATGAGAGATCCTGTTTGGTTCAACTTGGACTGGAACAGCTGATTGATGAGCACATTTTCACTAGCTGGCGAAGTGAGAAATAAAAGACAAGACCTCATTAGTATCTGTCCTGGAATGGTGGAAGCTTTTGAGAGAAAATCAAGGCTGTATATTGATGGTACATTGTGGGCTCGCAGGGCTGGTTTAATGTGAGGTATGGCCATAAGGGCCACTGCAGGGAACAGTGCTTGGCTATGTTGCTATAATCCAGAAGAAGATAATGCATTAAGGTGAAGAGATCTCCTAATATCCAATCGGTTTAGAGTGTTTCAGGCAATTTACATATTTTCTTTGCAATGTGGGTATAAATGCTCATAGCAGATGACTTTCCTTTTTGGGAAAAGATAAGCATATTTTTTTAGTTTTGTAATATACCTCATCATCTTGAGCGGTTCGCATAGCTCTTAAAATGTGATAAATGTATAGATTTAACATATAAATGGCATTTAAAAAGACAGAAAATGCAATACAAGGAATTCTAACAATTTCACATGTGAAACATATTTAAAGAACACAAAATCATTAATACACACTTTTACCCTTCAGCACTGTACCTCTAACCCAATGAGAAACTCTAAAATGACTAACTTTAGGCCTGATTTATATGTTGGCAGGAAGAGAACGTTACTGTAGTGTTGCCGGGTCATAGGCGACACCATCGTAAGAGCCCACACGGGGAGGGTGGGGGGAGGTCCGCGACCCCGTGTGCGTGCAAAGAATGGTATGGGCTGACGTACGCTAGACGTGTTGTAATAAAGAGCCTGGTACGCCGGGCGTGGCCAGTTACAAGACGACCACGAAAGTAACCAAGTGCCTGTGTTGTCTTTGGTGTGCGTGTGGGCCCTAACCAGAACACCACATTGGCGATGAGGGGGCCACAGTGCCTACTCATGCCCTCCCTCGTTCTCCCTACCTTCAGCGGTCTCTCCGACACACCATCTCCATCATCAGCAGCCTTGGCCTCCCAGATCAGCGCCGGCAGCCTTTTTCCCTGCCTGCGGCACCGTCGGCCTGCAGTGTCTCCGCCTGGCCAGTCCGCTGTTCCCAAAGGACGGGGCCCGGTCCTCCTGCTAGCTCCTCCCACAGGCAGCTGCAGCTTTGCTGATGCCGGCACCACGTGAGGGCCACCCTGCCTACCTCGAGCTTGGCTGAGCTCCGGGATCCCTTGCTCCAGGGTCCAGTCCAGCCATCAGCACTCCGTGTGCACGTGGGGTGCACTGGGAGATCACCATATGTCACCCCAACCTTTGAAAATGGACTTTCCACTCTGATAAACAAAAGATAAGTGAATGATTCTGGCAACACTACCTGAAGGAAATACATTTGATGCCCACGCACAAGAAGGAGAGGACGTGCACCCAGGCCTGTACACGCTGTGTCATGTGCCTCTACTCAGCTCCCTGTGCTGCAGCACCCCACTGTGCTCACAGCATTGCAACACCGCAGACACTCAACCATGTCTGGTGCCCATGGAGAAACTCTGTCTCCCGCTGCTAAGTGTCATATAGTAGCCTCATGGCATCAGTCCCCCCACTGGAGCCTTTCACGATCATGGGCCGCCCTCTCTCAAGCTGTTCGATGGAAGGCGTGGGTTGAACATCTTGAGGTATACTTTGATGCCATCAAACTCCCACCTGGCCACAGATGCCCCACGCTTCTTCACTTAGGAGGAGCAGACATCCACAAAATATCGAAGTCCGTATTCGAAGCAGGTCCCCCGCGGCACTACACCACTCTGAAGGATGCCATCACCGCGCACTTTGAACCCTACGCCAACTCTGATTATGAACGGTTCCTCCTACACCAAGCCGGCAGCTGCCCGATGAGTCAGTAGAAGTCTTCCACGCGCGGTTGAGAGAGCTGGCCAGCACCTGCACCCTTCCGGACGAAGATGACGAAGTCAGAGCCCAGTTCATTCAAGGGTGTGCCTCCTTAAAGTTGCGAGAGCGTATCCTACAAGAACCTAACATGTCCATGAGAGACATCCTGACACTAGGACGGTCCAAAGAACTTTCCAAGGCCCGAGCGGCCCACATGGACCCACACTCCCATAGTCCCATCAAAGAAGAACCATTCAATGCAATCCAAAAAGAAGCACGTGGAGGTAAACCAAAGTTCCCGAAACCAGTTTCAAATTCTGCGGTGGCCCATATCCCCACACTGGAACTTGCCCTGCCCATGGTAAAACATGCAGCACGTGCGGCAAGTAAAACCACTTCTCCAAAGTCTGCCACTCTTCGCAGGGGCGATGGCCCAGGGGACCACAGAAGATGGTGCATGCAGTAGACCCACACCCTGACGACATGTCAGACATCGACATCGACGAAGATGACACAGCAGTCGTCCACGTGGTGAGGACACTAGATACCCTCAGAGCCACCCACCAAACTGCTCCCATGTGCAGGATTGGAGTACAGAACCACCCCATCTCTGCTCTCATAGACAAAGGAGCCACCATCAATCTCATGGCCGCTGATATCTACCACAGCTTACCCAATCCACCAACACTCCGAAACACCAGTGTGCAGGTATATGCCTTTGGGAACTGATCACCGCTGCGACTTTGCGGTGTGTTTCAGGCAGACCTATCTCACGACCACACACACCGAAGAGCAAAAGTCTACGTATCACAAGAGGGTTCCGGATTTCTACTCAGCTGCCACACGGCTCAAGACCTTAACCTCATACAATTTGCCTTCGACTTGCACGTACGTGCATGATCTCGACTGTCTGTTGCAGGACTTCACGCAGCTATTCGAGGGAATCGGGTGTTTAAAAGGCCCAGCCACCCAATAGCCCTCAGACATCAAAGGATTGCTTTCCACCTCCAGCCCAAAGTAGAAGCTGAACCGAAGCTTCTGGAGAGAGCCGGCATCATTGAGCGAGTGCGTGGCCCCACCCCATGGGTATCCCCCATCGTGGTGGAAAAGAAACCCAGGCAGCCTGACGCCGTCCACATCTGTGTCGACATGAGAGTCCCGAACCTAGCGATCAAGCAGGAACGCCACCTCACACTGACTGTAGATGACATCAGCAGTGAACTATCAGGCTCCAAGTGGTTCTCCAAAATGGACCTCTGATCTGGCTACCATCAAATACCACTACATCTGGACTCCCATTCCATAACCACTTTCTCGACTCACATAGGACTCTGGAGATACATAAGACTCAATTTTGGCATCTCCAGCGTGGCTGAAGTCTTCCAGAACATCGTAGAAAATTTCCTCCACAGCCTGCCTGGGGTGCTCAATGTAAGCGACAACATCCTTGTCCACGCCCCCATGCTGGAAGAACACCTGACCTGTCTACGTGATGTCTTCTCACGACTCAAAGAATGCGGACTCACACTGCATTGTGAAAAGTGTGATTTTCTAAGGAAGGACTTTAGCTTTTTCGGATGTCGCTTTTCAGACAAAGGCATCGGCCCTGACCTCGACAAAGTGAAAGACATTCAAGAAGCCCCAGTCCCGTCGTCCATGTCAAGAGTCCGCAGCTTCTTAGGAATGGTGACATACTGTGGACGCTTCATAAAGAACTTTTCAGACCTCACCGGCCCACACCGGGACCTAACCAAGTCATCCAACCCGTGGGCGTGGGGCCCCCAGCAGGAAGAATCGTTCCGGCACACCAAAGCCGCTCTCTCTGCAGACACCACACTGGTATACTTCAATCCCGGGAGAGAGTCACAGCTCGTGGTAGATGCCAGTACCACCGGCCTGGGAGCAGTCCTGGCTCAACGACAAGAGTGGGGAGAATGGGCTCCCATTGCCTATGCCAGCTGTACACTCACACCCACGGAGCAACGCTACTCGCAAATAGAACGCGAGGCAATCGCCATTCTGTGGGGTTGCAGACACTTCTACATTTACCTATACGGCCGCCCCTTTTCTGTCGTCACGGACCATAAACCATTAATTCTGCTCTTTTAAGGTTCCTCATCAAGGCCGCCCCCACGAATTGAGAAGTGGATCCTGCAACTGCAGGAGTTTCAATTCACTGTTGAATATCGACCTGGCACCAGAAACCCCGTTGACTTCCTCTCCAGGCATGCCCGACCGGCCATGCGTCCTGAAGCTGCCGAAGCAGTCAAAACTGAAGAGTACGTCAGAATGATCATGGGCAGGTCCAAACCTCTTCCGATGTCCCTGGAGGACGAGGTTAATGCCACCCAGCCGGATGACTGCCTACAGATGGCCATTGAAGCTGTCACCTTAGGAGACTAGCGGCAACTGCAAAGCCCAACATCCTTCCGCACAGAGGTGGCCCAGTAAACCCTGAAAGCATTACACCATGTTTGCCAGGAGTTATCCGTGACCAGCGAGGGGTGTCTACTCAGAGGCCCATGACTTGTGCTGCCAAAACGTCTCACACAGAAAGCTGCGCTCCTAGCTCATGGAGCACACCAAGGCATTGTGAAATCCAAAAACCGTCTCAGGAGCAAACTCTGGTTCCCGGGTTTGGATCAGAAAGTACAAGCCTTTGTGTGGAGCTGCCCAGTCTGCCTCGCCACGAGTCCGCCAGACTGCCCGGCGCCGGTCATCACTGAAACAGGCCCCAGTGTTCTGTGGCAAAGAGTAAGCATGGATTTCGGCAGCCTTCCCAGAGGACAACACATGCTGGTCGTAGTAGATGATTATTCATGCTACCCAGAAGTTGAACTGGTGGCGACAACGTCCACAGCCGAAGTCATCCCGAAGCTGTATAAGCTCATGGCCACTCACGGCCTGTTCAGAGAAATGAACAAGTTACTTACTTTTGGTAACGATGTATCTGTAAGAGACATACATTAGTTATAGATTCCTTACCTTAGAATTACCCCCAGGCATCAGACTGGATGCAGAGAGTTTTTCTGTAGCAGTACCCCTGCGTGTCGGTAGGTGGCGTCGGTCGACTCCGCATCCATCGTCGGTGTTGTGGTCGCCGGGATGACGTTGCGGTGTCTACTTAGATGCCGCCCCTGCGCGCTGACATCAGTTCTGACATGACTTTCCATGCCAGAAGAGCGGAGCCATGCAAGACACTGACCACTGGTGCACATAACTAGGGCCCTGGAAGGGAGTCCCTATCCCTAGAAGTCATTTCGCAGAATGGGGAGGATGGGTGGGGCGGTAAGGAATCTATAACTAATGTATGTCTCTTACAGATACATCGTTACTGAAGGTAAGTAACTTGTTCATCTGAAAGAGACCATTAGTTATAGATTCCTTACCTTAGAATAGATACCCCAGCAATGCCAACCCTGGAGGTGTGCCTGCGAACTAAGTTCACACCAGAAAGTCCTGGAGCACAGAACAGCCAAAAAAGCTTTCTCTCCAGACTTGGCTATCCAGGCAGTAATGTTTTGTGAACATGTGCTTGGATGCCCACGTAGCTGCCTGGCCCTGGTAGAGTGGGTGCGCAGACCTACTGGAGGTTCCTTTTTCACCAAAGAATAGCAGATTTTGATGCATAGGACAACCGATCGAGAGATGGTACATTTGTGCACAGCCCGACCTTTCTTGGCGCCCACATAACCCACGATGAGTTGATCGTCCACCCGGAAATCTTTAGTGCGGTCAAGGAAAAAGGACAGCGCAAGTTTTTGGTCCAGACGGTGGAGTCTCTCCTCCTCTTTGGAAGGGTTTGGAGGTGGGCAATGTGATGGTCTGACCTATGTGGAAAGAGGTAACCACTTTGGGCAGAAAAGAGGGCCTAGTGCGAAGGACCACTTTGTCTGTATGAACTGCAAGAAAAGAAGGCTTGGAGGAAAGAGCCTGAAGCTCACTCACCCTGCAAGCATATGTGATGGTAAGCAGGAAAACGGTCTTCAAGGTAAGAAGACGAAGAGGACAATTATGTAGTGGCTCGAAGGGAGCACACATAAGGAAAGTAAGAACAAGATTCAAGTCCCACTGGGGCATTACAATAGGAGAGGGAGGAAAGAGATGAATAATGCTCTTTAGAAATCTATTTACAATCGGAGACTTGAAAAGAGAAGGCTGATCAGGAAGGCGCAGAAAGGCCGAGATGGATAAAGGTAGCCTTTAAGAGTGCCCAGAGCAGAGCCCTGCTGGGCCAAAGATAGAATGAAGAGGAGAACCTCTGAAAGAGGGGCAGAAAGGGGATCCACAGCCTTTGCTGTGCACCATGCCACAAATTTGTTCCATCTCCAGGCATATACCGTTTTAGTGGAGGGATGCCTGGCTGCCAAGATGACATTACAGACTTCGGGAGGAAGGTTGAAAGCTGTCAACTGTTGTCACTCAATCTCCATGCAAGGAGGTGGAGGCTGGACAGGTTCGGGTGTAGGACAGTCCCCTGCTGTTGCGACAGAAGATCCTCCCGAAGAGGCAGTCTGATCGGAGGATCGATGTCCATGCTCAAGAGATCAGGGTACCAGACTCTTCATGCCCAGTCCAGAGCCACAAGAATGACTTGGGCCCGGTCGCATTTGATCTTCTTCAGCACTCTGGGCAAAAGTGGTACAGGTGGAAAGGCATACAGATGGCCGCAATTCCCTGCGATGAAAAGCGTCGCCAAGCGAGTGCCGCCTTGGAAACTCCAATGCGCAGAACTGCTGACATTGCACTTTCTCTGCGGTGGCGAACAGACCTAACCAAGGCTCTCCCCACTGCAGAAAGAGACCTTGCACCACCTCCAAGTGAAGACGCCATTCGTGATCCATCATGCACCAGCGGCTGAGTTTGTCCGCCCTGGCGTTCAGGGAACCTGCCAGCTGTTGAACCACCAGGGATATGCCCTGATGTTCCAGTTGTCCAAAGGCAAAGGGCCTCTTGACATAGGGTCCACCACGATCCCCACCCTGCCCTGTTTGTTGCAGTACCACATGGCGGTGGTGTTGTCCGTGAACACCTGCACTACTCTTCCTTTGACAGAGGAAAGGAATGCCTTCAGTGCAAGACGGATCGCCCGGAGCTCCAAAAGGTTGATGTGGAGACCGGACTCTGCCAAAGACCAGAGGCCCCTGATCTCTGCATCTCCCAGGTGGCCGTCCCATCCCAGGAGTGACGCATCTGTCACTACTGTGAACTCTGGTTGGGGAAGGGAGAGGGATCTGCTGCTGACCCAATTCTGGTTTGTGAGCCACCACTGCAATTGACGTGCAGTCCCCTCCGAGATGTGGACGACATCTGAATGATTCCCCTGATGCTGCGCCCACTGGAACTTCAGGTTCCACTGCAGAGCCTGCATATGCCACCTGGCATGATGCACCAGCAGGATGCAGGAGGCCATGAGGCCCAGCAGCCTCAGGGTCATTCTCACCGAAATCCGGGATAGAGGCTGAAACATCGGAATCATAGCCCGAATATCCTGGACTCGCTGCTCGGGAGGATAAGACCGAAACTGCGCTGTATCCAGAACTGCTCCGATGAAAAGGAGCTTCTGAGAGGGAATCAGGTGTGACTTCGGCAAGTTGATAGTGAACCCCAGCGAGTGCAGGAGGTCCGCCGTAGTCTGGAGGTGGCAGACGACAGCCTGGGGCGAGTTCGCCTTCAACAGCCAGTCGTCGAGATAGGGGAAGACTGAAACCCCTGATCTGCGCAGATGAGTTGTGACCACCGCCATCACTTTCGTGAACACCCGAGGGGCACTGATAAGGCCAAAGGGGAGCACAGTAAACTGAAAATGCTCATGGCCTACCGTGAACCATAGGTAACGTCTGTGGGCTGGCAGGACGGGGATGTGGAAACAGGCGTCCTGCAAGTCCAACGCTACCATCCAGTCTCCGTGATCGAGGGCAGACAGGACCTGAGCTAACGTGAGCATTTTGAACTTCTTCTTCCGGAGGAAGCGGTTGAGGGCCCTGAGGTCTAAGATTGGACGCAGGCCTTTGTCCTTCTTGGGTACCAGAGAGTAGTGGGAATAACAACCACAACCTACTTCTGGCACAGGGACCCTTTCGAGAGCTCCCTTGGCCAAGAGAGCTGCAACTTCCTGGCTGAGAAGGGCCAAGTGATCCGCCAACATACGATGGAGTGCTGGTGGCATGGACGGAGTCAAAAAATGACTAAGGGGCAAGCTTCTCTCCGGATCTGCGCTGGCTGGCGCTGAATAAGAAAGAACTGACGTCAGCGCGCAGGGGCGGCGTCTAAGTAGACACCGCAATGTCATCCCGGCGACCACAACGCCGATGACGGACGTGGAGTCAACCGACGCCACCTACCGACGCACAGGGGAACTGCTACAGTAAAATTCTCCGGATC
The DNA here is from genome assembly GCA_963921515.1 of Calotriton arnoldi. Taxonomy (NCBI): domain Eukaryota; kingdom Metazoa; phylum Chordata; class Amphibia; order Caudata; family Salamandridae; genus Calotriton; species Calotriton arnoldi. The sequence goes on along the minus strand of CAWUFW010006599.1, from coordinate 1,075,268 downwards.
CAGTCAGACGCCTGGGGGAAATTCTAAGGTAAGGAATCTATAACTAATAGTCTCTTTCAGATCCGCACAGACATTGAACCTCCATTCAACAGCTCAGAGCTGACAGACTATCTGGCCTTGCACAAGATGAAACACTGCCGTATATATAACCCCTCGATGGCCGCAAGCCAACGGGGAGGTGGAGCACCTAATGAGAACCCTCACCAAAGTGATCCAGATTGCAGTGGCAGAAAATTTCAACACAGAACATGCCTTGTACCAGTTCCTATGGGAGTACAGACTCACGCCTCACTGCACGACAGGCACATCCCCAAGAAAACTATATTTTGGCCGGTCGGTGGCAGATACCATCCCCCATCACCCAGTGTGGGAAGAAATGCCCAGTCCTTCGAATCAGTCAGTCACCCGAACAGCCCACACCAACGAAGATGCCTCCCGGAGACGAGCTTGAGAAAGTCCCATCCAAGTGGGCAACCAAGTACTGGTGCAAGACAGACACCCAGGGGGAAAATTCAGGCTACCATTCACACTGGATCCGTGGGTAGTTGTCGAAGTCAAGGGCTCGAGAGTGACGGCCAGGAGAGGTCAAGAATGTCCGATGAGGAATGTCTCCCAATTCAAGAAAGTCCCAGAAGGAACTACTGACAGGCCCCGGATAACCGACTCACCAGAAGATGCAGCGACAAGCATCCTCCAAGATACTGACAGTGAGTGCGAACAAGAGCACAACCCAGGCACCTTCTTAGAGGAGCTGTTGGTACGCCGCCTGCCCAACTACCCTCGAGACGCTGAGGTCGCACCACCAGCCACCCTCTGCGGGAGTCCCAGAGCAGCCGACACACCGAGCCAAGGAGAATCCTCAACAGAATCTTCAACCAGGTGCGACCAGGGACGCTACTGGCTGAGACCCCACCCGAAGCCGTCTCAGAAGTACAAAGACTTTGTATCTGACTGACCATGAGGTGTTCCAAGTGCATGCAGTCGTGAGCAGGTGGTTTGGTACCACACAGCCAAGTAAGAGTGTGCTGTGGGAGACATGCCAGAGCCTGGACTCTAGACCAATATTATGTTTGTTGATGTGTTCTATTTCTAATTGTTTGATAATATTTTGTATCTCTGGGTAAAGAAGGAATGTGGTGTTGCCGGGTCATAGGTGACACCATTGTAAGAGCCTGCACAGGGAAAGGTCCATGACCCCATGTGTGTGCAAAAATGGTATGGGCTAGCGTACACCAGACGTGTTGTAATAAAGTAAGACCTTTGACCTCTTGGCCAGGAGACTGCTCTCCCCCGTGCAGCCCCACAGTAAGTGTCCTGCCTCCCTGTGCTGCCGTGTCTGGTGTTCGAGGCCCCTGTGCCTTGGTGCTGCCCCGTGCCTGTCCCTGCCTTTCACTTGCTTTGAGCCACCCTTGCCTGCCTTTCTTGCCTTTTGCCCGTTTTGCCTTTTCTTTGCTTGTCTTGCATTCATGTGCATTTCGCTGTTTTGGCCTTTATTATTTATTTTATTAACATTCCTTTCTCCTCCTCTGCTCCGTTCTGCCTCCCTTTCCCGCCGCTGCTGCCCTCGTGGCCCCTCCCCCCACGCACTCGACCCGATTCCCGCTCCCACCTCCCAGCTGTCCTGCCCTCCCCTGACCCCTACTTAATGGCAGCCACTGTGCGTTGGGGCTGAGCAAGACCTCTGACCTCTTGGCCAGGAGACTGCTCTCCCCCCAAGCAGCCCAGCGGTAAGTGTCCTGACTCCCTGTGCTGCCGCGTCTGGTATTCGAGGCCCCTGTGCCTTGGTGCTGCCCCATGCCTGACCCTGCCTTTCACTTGCTTAGAGCCGTCCTTGCCTGCCTTTCTTGCCTTTTGCCCATTTTGCCTTTTCTTTGACTGTCTTGCATTCACCTGCATTTCGCTGTTTTGGACTTTATTATTTCTTTTATTAACATTTCTTTCTCTTCCTCTGCTCCATTCTGTCTCCTTTTCCCACCGCTGCTGCCCTCGTGGCCCCTCCCCCTGCGTGCTCGACCCGATTCCCCCTCCCGCCTCCCAGCTGGCCCGCCCTCCCCTGACCCCTACTTAATGGGGGCTGCTGCGCGTTGGGGCTGAGTAAGGCCTCTGACCTCTTGGCCAGGAGACTGCTCTCACCCCACGCATCCCCACGGTAAGTGTCCTGCCTCCCTGTGCTGCCGCGTCTGGTGTTCAAGGACCCTTTGCCTTGGTGCTGCCCCGTGCCTGTCCCTGCCTTTCACTTGCTTAAAGCCGTCCTTGCCTGCCTTTCTTGCCTTTTGCCTGTTTTGCCTTTTCTTTGCCTGTCTTGCAATCACCTGCATTTTGCTGTCTTGGCCTTTATTATTTCTTTTATTAACATTCCTTTCTCCTCCTCTGCTTCGGTCTGCCTCCTTTTCCCGCTGCTGCTGCCCTCGCGGCCCCTCCCCCCACACGCGTTCAACCCGATTCCAGCTCCCGCCTCCCAGCTGTCCCACCCTCCCCCGATCCCTACTTAATGCCGGCCGCCGCATGGACCCACAGCGGATGCGCGCAAAAGGCCAGCCCGTCTGTTCCCGTCCGCAACCCGACCGCGACCAGCGCCAGGAACCCTGGTCTTCCCACCTGCCAACGCTACAGCTCCTCAACACTCCAAACACTCAACACCGGCAAAAACAACAACTGCTAGCTTGCCTCATCTCTCGACACCCACGGACCTTTCACCTGCCAACACTGCCACCACCCTTCACCTTCGCCGAGACATGGGACCCCCCTCCACCCACCAGCAACAACTCCTCCGCACCCCAAACCCTTCACTGCATCCTCCTTAACGCCCGCTCACTCCACAGACACGCAGCGGAAATCTGGGACCTCCTAGACAGCACCACTCCTGATGTAGCCTTTCTCACCGAAACCTGGACAAACGGCACCTCAGGACCAGACATCGCGATTGCCATCCCCGAAGGATACAAAATCACTTGGAAGGACCGACCAAACCGCTGCGGAGGAGGCATCGCCATCGCCCACAGGCCAACCTTCGCCTGAGCTCCTACACCGACGGGCCCACAGATCTGATGGAACATCTCCACTTCAAGATACAGACCAACCCATCCATCACCCTCTGTGGCACCTTCATCTACAGTTCCCCTAGGACCCCACGCACCTTTCTCCGACTTCGTCACTGACATCATCACCCCGCACGCCATCACCTCCACCGACAACACCCTGCTGAGAGACCTCCACAACCGCCAAGACCCCAACTCCACCGCCCTCCTGAACAACCTCCTCAACATCGGACCCAAACAGATCGTACCAGAACCAACTCACTCAGCAGGACACACCCTCGACCCCATCTTCACAGCAGGGAATGCCATCACCTTCAGCCACACCTCCGAACTACCATGGATGGACCACCGCTGCGTACACTTCACCTTCGAAACTAACATCCCATGCAGACGTCCACACCAGCCCCAATGCAGAAATTGGACCAGGATCTCCGACAACCAGCTCGCCGCCCTCAGTGACTCCACTCCATCCGCCACAGACGACAGCCCTGCCACTGCCGCCCATACCCTACACAAATGGATCACCGACTGCGGAAACACCATCGCCCCCTCAAGAAAAACTCCAACCCTCACACCAAGAAAGCCAGCTGGTTCTCCACCGAACTCAGGGAATGTAGACGCTCCTGCAGACGCCTCGAAAAGCTATGGAGGAACTCCAAATCCCCAGCCGACCTTGACAACTTCAAAACAGCAACCTCCTCACACCACAAATTCATCAGACACTCAAGGAAAAAAGCACTCCAGGATAGAATCTCCACCCACGCACACAACATCAAAGAACTAGCCCAACCCAACAGCGAGACTACAGACATCCCACCCTCCCAGGACCTCTGCGACAGATTCAGCACCTTCTTCCACCTCAAAATCAAGACCATCTATGACAACTTCGATGACAACAACCTCCACGTGGAACCCTCTACCACCATCCCCAACCACACGCATCCGACACGGGACAGCAGGACCACCCTCAGCGTCAAAGACACCCTAAAGATTATGAAGACCACCCACTCTGGGGCCAGACCCCTGCCCCCACCACATCTACCACAAAGCCGCAGACATCATCGACCCCAAGCTTCAACAAATCATCAACCTCTCCTTCGAGACCACCTCCTTCCCCGACGACTGGAAACATGCCGAAATCAACCCTCTCCTGAAAAAAACCTTGGCGGACCCCACCGACCTCAAAAACTTCAGACCGATCTCCCTACTCCCGTACCCGGCGAAAGTCTTGGAAAAGGCCATCAACAACCAACTCGCCACCTTCTTTGAAGATAGCAACATCCTCGGCTCCTCCCAATCAGGCTTCAGGAAGAACCATAGCACCAAAACCGCCCTTCTCGCTGCGACAGACGACATCCGCTTCCTCCTCAACAGAGGAGAGACTGTGGCCCTCATCCTCCTAGACCTCTCCGCGGCCTTCGATACAGTCTCTCATCGCACCCTAGCCCACAGATTCCACAAAGCCGGAATACGGAACAAGGCCCTTGACTGGATCTGCTCCTTCCTCTCCGGCAGAACACAACGGGTCAGACTCCTTCCTTTCCTCTCGGAACCTACACTGACAACCTGAAGAGTCCCCCAAGGCTCCTCCATCAGCCCGACCCTGTTCAACATCTACATGGCCCAGCTGGCCTCCATTGTCAGACCACACAGACTCAACATCGTATCGTACGCAGACGACACCCAACTCATCCTCTCCCTGTCCAACGAACCCAACCTCGCCAAACATAACTTTCAAGACGGTATGGAAGCAGTCGCCAGATGGATGAAGAACAGCTGCCTACAACTCAATATGGACAAAACAGAGGTGCTCATCATGGGCCCACACCCCAACGCCTGGAATGACACCTGGTGGCCCCCTGCCCTCGGGAAACCTCCCCCCCTACGGACCACAAACACAACCTTGGAATCATCCTGGACTCTGAACTCAAGATGGACCGCCAGATCAACGCCGTCACCTCTTCCTGCTACCACACCCTCTGCCTATTCCGTAAGACCTTCAACTGGATCCCCCTCGAACACAGGAAAACTGTCACCCACGCCCTAATGAGCAGCAGACTAGACTACGGCAACGCACTCAATGCTGGGATCAACAATAACCTCACCCGCAAACTACAGAACGTCCAGAACGCCACCGCCAGACTAGTACTCAACCTACCACGCCACTGCCACATCAGCCAACACCTATGGACTCTACACTGGCTCCCCGTCAAGAAGAGAATCACTTTCAAGCTTCTCACCCACGCCCACAAAGCCCTCCACAACACCTGACCTGCATACATGAACCACCGCCTCACGTTCCACACACCCCAAAGTTCCCTCCACTCGGCCCAGTTCTCCCTTGCGACGGTACCATGCATAAAAAAGACCAGATCAGGAGGACGCTCCTTCTCCCTCCTCGCTGCCAAGGCATGGAACTCCCTCCCCCTCCACCTCCGGCAGACTCCTTCACTCCCCAAGTTCCTGAAGGACCTCAAGACCTGGCTCTTTGACCGAACTCTGTAATCTTCCAGGAGCTGCATGCCCCCACCTCCCCTCAGCGCCTTGAGACCCTCCCGGGTGAGTAGCTGCACTCTAGAAACCCATGATTGATTGATTGATTGAATAAAGAGCCTGGTACGCCGAGTGTGACCAGTTACAAGACAACCACAAAAGTAACCAAGTGCCTGTGTCGTCTTTGGTGTGCATGTGGGCCCTAACCAGAACACCACAGTTACAGTGGTGATAGAGTTCCCTCCCTGCCAACATAGTGGTCCGCCCGCTCGATCTAAATGCAGGCGGAACTTACGTTTGGCCACTGTGGAGGCTACACTATCTTCCCCATGGCCAAACTTCTCTGATGGCCCTGTGGAGTAAGGGACCTCAAAGAAATGGCTACATGTGCCCGCTCACTTACCATGCTGTGAGGGAGAGTAAAAATTAAAGAATGCTCCCCCACTACGGGAGAGGACTCCCATGAAGAGGGGAGCATTACTTTTTTATTTACAAAAAGAAAAACAAATTTCAGGATTTTCTTTTTGTAAGTAAAAAAGAATACTCTTTGCTCCAGGGCTGCGTCCTGCTGACGCAGCCCGGTAGCAAAGGGTATAATGCATGGACATTAACCGCCATGATGGCAGTTCTTGCCAATGCTTTTATAATCGACAGCCTGCTTGGAGGTCATTTATAAATTAGTTGGGTGGTTCCTCTGCCATGGGGATGGAGTAATTTACTCCATCTCCATGGCGGAATGGTGGCCATCCACCTAAATATAAATCACACCCTTAGTCTTAAATTAATGTTATAATTTTTCTGCACCTTCAACCATTTTGTTCCCTAGCATAAGAAAATGACTTTTGCCATCTCTGTTTCAGGTCAGAGCACAAAAGGAAGAAAAGGAGGCAATACATCAAGGTTTTCAGCAACTTCAATTGCCTCCACCAAATGCAACTGTTTAATCGCAGAAACCCCTAGATATGTTAGCTACAATATTCCTATCTTATGGTCCTAGCTAATAGTCGTATCTTTATCTAGTGGGCCCAGGGCCACCTTTTGAAAATCCTGATACAAGCCAATCAAAGAATGACACTACCTACAAGGGTTCCTACAACTCAGAAATGTGTGCTAGAGAGAGTACTTGGGGCCCACCACCAAAACCCAACTTCTTGAAGATCTAACAAGAAAGACCCTCATTATTAACAATTTCTGTACAACACTAAATATTGATAGTGAGAGCTCTGGTTTTGACTGAGTTGCAATCTGCACCTCATTGGATTTACACACCTTGGAGAAGGCAACAACATGCTAACAGTAAGTGTCATTCCCTATTCCGCAGTGGGGAAATGCTGAATGCGTGCTCTTTCCACGCACAGTTGTTGACAGGGCTTACCTGGCTAAAATCATGTGGGCAAAAACACCCAGTATGCACAAGTCATGTTCAGGATCTAATCCTGATATAGGTCCATATGAGAGTTTATGTCTGAATTGAGGTTAAAGCACCATTATGACTGGGGAGTCTTTAGCTCAACAGTCGTCAACAAAAAACAGCGTAAGAATAGATATATAATTTTCAGAAGAGGCTAAGTGATGGCATTGTCAGCAAAGATTAAAAATGGGCGATCTACATTCTTGGACATACCTTTAGGTGAACTATGTATCTGGAGTCTCAGATGGGTAACTAATTTGAACATTCTTACACCTCTTTTAAATCAGGAACCTGTTAATTGATGGCCACATTTCCTATAATTCAAAACATTGCTTAACTTGAATGGGGTCCCCCTAGGCATATCTTTAAGACATACCTTTTCATCACAACGAGAAAAAACATTTTCAGTGTCAATGACTCATTCCTACCTGTTGGACTTGGCTCTTTTTGCAGGGTCATCCCTGAACTTTTTGCCTTCCTCCTGTACTTTTTCTGACCTGTTTTTGTTGGTTTTATGACTCTGGGCACTTTACCACTGCTGATCAGTGCTAAAGTGCATATGCTCTCTGTTATAAATTGATGTATGGATTAGTGACTCCATGATTTGCTGGTTTGGTTTACTTGTCAGACCCTAGTACAGTGCACTGAGTGTGCCTAGGGCTTGTAAACCAAATGCTGCTGGTGGGCTTGCAGCACTGGTTGTGCCACCCACAGAAGCAGCCTGTAAAAGTGTGTCTCAGGTCTGCCATTGCAGAGCCTGTGTGCAGTCTGGTACTGCCATGTTGACTGAGCAAGTGCACCCACTTGCCAGTCCCTAAACCTTCCCTTTTCTGCATATTAGTCACCCCTATGGTAGGCCCAAGGGCAGGGTGCATTGTAAGTATAAGGTAGGACATGCCCTGGTGTGTGTGGCATGTCCTAATAGTGAATTACAGCCATTTTCGTTTTTCACTATTGCAAGGCTACCTGCTCCCCATAGGCCAGAATGGGCAGATTGATTATTACATCTTATAATCCTAACTAACCCAGGGAACATGGTAGAAAAACGAATTTAGTATGCCTGAACTCAGAATGATAAAATGCATCTTTTAGTGAAGTTGGTTTTAACATTCTGTGTTTGAAAATACCACTTTTAGAAAGTAGGTATTTTCTTGCCTAACTATCCAAGCCTGCCTCTGCTAGGTTGTGTATTCCTTGTCTGGAGTTTGAGTGACAGGGGCTGGGGCTGGGGGATTCCAGGAGACAGGGTGAGTCAGCACAGGGCTGAATAGAGATCTGCATGTAGATGGGTGGGAGGAGTTGCACCTGGGACCTGAATAGGGCTGTGCCTTCCCTCCACAATGCTGGCTCCACCTCCTGTGGTGTGTCTGATGTCCCTGGCCTACACTGTGAAAGGAAAGAAGGAGTCTTGTCAACAAAGTGCTCCAGGACTGACCAGAACTGGTTTGGACTAGGCAAAGGCCTCTCTGCCTCCAGAGAACAAGGAGAATATGTGTATAAAAGAGGGGACCCAAACCCCAGAACTTTAGATCAGATCACTTTGGGAAACAAGAAGAACCTTTGCTGAGGAGAGGAACCAGAGAGAGAGACTGCAGGAGGAGACTATCCCTATGCTGTGTGCTGTTTGGGGGATTGGCCTGCAGTGGTTGCCTGACTGCCAAAGAAAGGAGAAAGGACTTTGTGCTACTTTTCATTCAACTTGTAAAGGATCTCCAAGGGCTTGAGAGAGAGCTTGCCTCCTGCTGAAGTCTCAGGGACAACAGACTTCACCCACCAGCTCCCCAAGAGTTCTTCTGAAGTGCCTGCTGTTGTGTTGGGCCTTCTGAGGGACTGCGTGTCGCAAGGAGCTGGAAGCGCGACTCACGAAGAAGAAGCGTGACGCCGCCGCTGTCGTCGCATCGCTGAAGAAGGGTGTCGCCGCTGCCGCTGTCGCTTCGCAACGCAGAAGCGCCTCGCATCGCCGGAGAAGAGGATCGACGTCGCATCAGACGCCGCTGCATCATCGGGGAAGCGTGTCGCCGCCGCAGCCGCTGTCGTCGCATCGCTGAAGAAGGGTGTCGCCGCTGCAGCTGTCGCATCGCATCGCCGAAGCACCTCGCATCACCGGAGAAGAGGATCGACGTTGCATCAGACGCCGCCGCATCACCGGGAAGAGTGTCGCAGGGCCTGTCGCGGCTCAGAAGAATCGTTGAGTCGCCGCACGGCCGTCGGGTGTGAACGCATCGTGTCGCATCAAGAAGAAGACGCCCTTTCTGTTTCATTGCACCGGATCTTCATCGCATCACGGCGCTGCTGGTCGCATCGCCACGGAAGCTCAGTAAGAAACCGACGCATCACCTCCCCACGCCGAGAAGAACCGACGCATCCCCTACGCATCAGTAGGGTCCCGACGCATCACCGTTCTTGCGTGTAAGGAACCGATGCATCACCTTCCCTGCAACACTTTCGTTGTATAGCGTTACGCATCCAAAGGTACATTGAACTCAATGTGTCGCATTTACCATCTAAAGAGAACTAAGCTAATTCTACCATTTTTAAGTAAAATATTGTGGCTTTTTGTCGTTTGTGGTCTTGTGGTAAATCTATATAAAAGATACTTATTTTTGATATACAACCTGTGTGGTGTCCATCTGTAGTGTTGTCACTATATTACTGTATGTGTTCACAAATGCTTTACACACTGCCTCTGAGATAAGCCTGCCTGCTCGTGCCAAGCTACCAAGGGGGTGAGCAGGGGTTATTTTAGTAGTGTATCCCCCTTACCCTGACTAGAAGCAAGGGTCCCTATTTGGACAAAGGTACCTACCTCTGCCAACTAGAGACCCCCAGTTCTAACATTGGTGGCAGCGGTGGGATTCTGGACTTGCATTTGTGACTCATGTACAGTAATTGGTGTACACTACTAGTGAGTGCAGACCAAACGCAACCACATACTATTTTTCCCTGTTTCCCTTTGGAATTTGGTTTTTGGAACTCGGGTTAGTTGTTGCACCTGTTGGACCTTTCTAAAAATGGAAGTCAACTTTTGGCACCTGTACATCTACAAGATAAAGGAAATGAAAGTGTTTTGCAAGGAGAGGGGGCTACCTGTGAAGAGGAAATCCACAAGGCAGGATCTTGAGGCAGCCCTGCATAGCTATGAGGTGCTACGCTGGGAAGCAACACTAGCAGATGACTCTGAGGAGGAATCTGAGGGGGAGGATCCCCAGCCAGAATACCAAGAGGGCAGTGGCCCTGAGGAGGAAACATTTTGGGAAAAATTGGCTCGTGAAGAGAGGAATCGGATTCGTGCTCGTGACCGGAGGCTGAGGCAGCTCGACCGGAAGTGCGAGGAGATAGAGCGTGCCTTAGCTGAAAAAGAAAGGTGTGAAGCTCAAGAAGTGAGCTTGGCTGAGTTGGAGGTGGAGTCCAGCTCAGATGGTGGCAGCAATATTGAATTTTCTAGTGCTGAGGGAGTAGTACACACACCCAGAGATGTGGCACCTGACTTGAAGGAGGGGGTTAATATACACCAGGAGGTTCTAGGATGTGAGGTAGCTCCAGTGGTGCGCAGTGTCCCTAAGGTGGATTGGGGAACTGGCACAGGGGTTCATAGTCCTAGTGGTGGGAGGGACACTCTACTGACTATTTCTATTTATTTCTATTTCTATTTATTGGATTTATAGAGCGCATGGCTGCCCAAGGGCTTCCCAGCGCTCAAAAGAGCTCTGACAGTGAACAAGCTGAGCCAATGCCTAATTATTGTGGGATAAGCCAGGTTTTCAAATTCTTCCTGAAAGCTAGTTCGTTTGGGGCAGCACGAATTTCCAGTGGGAGGGCATTCCACAACTTAGGTACCAGATGGGTGAAAGATCTACCTCCCCATCTGGCTCTTTTAACTCTAGATGAGAGGTGCAGGGAGAGGGGTCCCCCATGGTTGAAGTCCTGGTGTGTGAGCGTGAAGACCGCCCAGAAGAGTGTGGGTTGAGTGACAGAGACAGTCAGATACTGTCTTGCCAGTCTCAGGAGAGTGGTGTGGGGTACGTGTGCAAGGCACTGGATAGTGAGGTGAAGCATAGTTTTGTGGGTCTGTGTGATCCAATTGAGGGAGTGCATATTGTAAGTCCCTATTTTCCAGAGCTATGCCAACACCTGGTGGAGTGTGAGTTCTCTGACCCCAGGGAGCTCACAACGGAGGCAGACCTTTTGGTGGATTCCAGAGGGTCTGAAGTGGCATTGGGGAGTGACCCTAAGAGGAGTGGCTCAGGTGTCTTCCAACCCAGAGTGGTGGGAGAGGTTCAGTGTAGCCCAGCTAGGTCCCGTGGTAGTGGGAGGGGTGTAGGGGCTCACGTCCTGTCTCCGTGGAAAAGGAGTGAGTGTGGGGCTGCGTGTCCCAAGGTGCCCGAAACCCAGTCTCAGGGCCTGGATGGTTCTTTAAGGGAACACCAGGTAGGGAGCCTAGGCTGTCCTGATGGGCCGCCCGTTGAAGGGGATCCCCTAGTGTCTGGGGAACTGGGAGTGTCTGTAAGCAGGCCTGCATCAGTTCTGGTGTCTGGCGGTGCCGCTCCAGTTAGGAGCATGCAGAAGTCCAGAGTGAGGGGTGAGAGGGGGAAAGAGTCCCCAGTGGAAGAACCAGTGGGTCAGGGGCCAGCCAGAAGGGCTGAGTCACCGGTGAATGACCATGGTGACACCACTTCTGTCCTGGGGGATCTTCACGCGCTGTCAGATGGACAGGGGTCGGGAGATCTGCGCCAGGCAGACTGTCACACAAAACATGAGAGATGTGTTACCCTCTGGGGGGGCATGCGTGCTCCCCAGGAAGTCCTGGTGCGCCAGGCAGATTCTTACACAACTCTAGAGGGGTGTGTTTCCCTTGGGGGGGGGTTGGTGTACCCTCCCTTAAGTCCTGGGTTGCCAGGCAAAGGTCCAGCCTAAGGGTACAGACCCTGGGTTGGAGGGCCAGGTTCAGGGTGTCCCCCCTGACCTGGAGGAAGGGGCAGCTGCTAACAGTGCCCCTACCAGTTTATCTTCTGGGGGCACCGCTCCAGGTGGGAGGGTGCAGGGCCCCAGTAAGGGGGGTGGGGAGAGGACAGCCTCACCCCTGGCCTCTGCCCAGTCTAAGGGTACATACCCTATGCTGGGATCCCAGTTGCAGGATAGAACCCCTGAACTGGTGGGCGAATTGTGCAGGACACCTGCCTCAGGTGCCCTGGCAATTCTGGAAGGGGGTACCACTCCAGGTGGGAGGGTACAGAGCCCCAATGAGGAGGAGGAGGACCGGGTGTGGGAAAGCCCACCCCAGTCTCCTGTCCAGCCACCGAGTATAGGCCCGGGGCTGGTGGGTCAGTGCCAGGATGTCATACCTGACCTGACAGGAGGGAGAGGGGACAAAGGGTGCCAAGCACCTGGGGCTACTGCCCCCCGCTCTCTGATGCCACAGAGGTTTTAGAGCCCTGAGAGGCATGAGGCCTGGGTCTCATCCCTGACCACTGTCAGTGGCCACTGTGGCTTGCTGTCTGTCTTTTGGGACACACCTGTGAGCAAGTTATGGTTAGGTGCTGCACAGGTGGTGTCCACAGGTGAGGAGAAGGGTTCCCCAGGGATTAGCTTGGCGGGCCCTGAGAGTATGGACAGAGGGATTCCAATAGGTTCAGATTGGCGTAGAACTGGAATATGGCCCTGCTGTTGCGGGCCAGGGTCCAGGTTCTATCGTCCAAAGCAGGGAAGCCCATCAAGGTAGTGATTGGTCTACCCTGCGTTTGGCTGGAAGGGGGTTGTGTTGGACTTGGCCCTTTTTGCAGGGTCATCCCTGAACTTTTTGCCTTCCTCCTGTACTTTTTCTGACCTGTTTTTGTTGGTTTTATGACTCTGGGCACTTTACCACTGCTGATCAGTGCTAAAGTGCATATGCTCTCTGTTATAAATTGATGTATGGATTAGTGACTCCATGATTGGCTGGTTTGGTTTACTTGTCAGACCCTTGTACAGTGCCCTGAGTGTGCCCAGGGCTTGTAAACCAAATGCTTCTGGTGGGCTTGCAGCACTGGTTGTGCCACCCACAGAAGCAGCCTGTAAAAGTGTGTCTCAGGTCTGCCATTGCAGAGCCTGTGTGCAGTCTGGTACTGCCATGTTGACTGAGCAAGTGCACCCACTTGCCAGTCCCTAAACCTTCCCTTTTCTGCATATTAGCCACCCCTATGGTAGGTCCAAGGGCAAGGTGCATTGTAAGTATAAGGTAGGACATGCCCTGGTGTGTGTGGCATGTCCTAATAGTGAATTACAGCCATTTTCGTGTTTCACTATTGCAAGACTACCTGCTCCCCATAGGCCAGAATGGGCAGTTTGATTATTACATCTTATAATCCTAACTGACCCAGGGAACATGGTAGAAAAACGAATTTAGTATGCCTGAGCTCAGAATGATAAAATGCATATTTTAGTGAAGTTGGTTTTAACATTCTGTGTTTGAAAATACCACTTTTAGAAAGTAGGTATTTTCTTGCCTAACTATCCAAGCCTGCCTCTGCTAGGTTGTGTATTCCTTGTCTGGAGTTTGAGTGACAGGGGCTGGGGGATTCCAGGAGACAGGGTGAGTCAGCACAGGGCTGAATAGAGAGATCTGCATGTAGATGGGTGGGAGGAGTTGCACCTGGGACCTGAATAGGGCTGTGCCTTCCCTCCACAATGCTGGCTCCACCTCCTGTGGTGTGTCTGATGTCCCTGGCCTACACTGTGAAAGGAAGGAAGGAGTCTTGTCAACAAAGTGCTCCAGGACTGACCAGAACTGGTTTGGACTAGGCAAAGGCCTCTCTGCCTTCAGAGAACAAAGAGAATATGTGTATAAAAGAGGGGACCCAAACCCCAGAACTTTAGATCAGATCACTTTGGGAAACAAGAAGAACCTTTGCTGAGGAGAGGAACCAGAGAGAGAGACTGCAGGAGGAGACTATCCCTATGCTGTGTGCTGTTTGGGGGATTGGCCTGCAGTGGTTGCCTGACTGCCAAAGAAAGGAGAAAGGACTTTGTGCTACTTTTCATTCAACTTGTAAAGGATCTCCAAGGGCTTGAGAGAGAGCTTACCTCCTGCTGAAGTCTCAGGGACAACAGACTTCACCCACCAGCTCCCCAAGAGTTCTTCTGAAGTGCCTGCTGTTGTGTTGGGCCTTCTGAGGGACTGCGTGTCACAAGGAGCTGGAAGCGCGACTCACGAAGAAGAAGCGTTACGCCGCCGCAGCCGCTGTCATCGCATCGCTGAAGAAGGGTGTCACCGATGCCGCTGTTGCTTCGCAACGCAGAAGCGCCTCGCATCGCCGGAGAAGAGGATCGACGTCGCATCAGACGCCGCCGCATCATCGGAGAAGCGTGTCACCGCCGCAGCCGCTGTCGTCGCATCACTGAAGAAGGGTGTCGCCGCTGCAGCTGTCGCATCGCATCGCCGAAGCGCCTCGCATCACCGGAGAAGAGGATCGACGTTGCATCAGACGCTGCCGCATCACCGGGAAGAGTGTCGCAGGGCCTGTCGCGGCTCAGAAGAATCGTTGAGTCGCCGCACGGCCGTCGGGTGTGCACGCATCGTGTCGCATCAAGAAGAAGACGCCATTTCTGTTTCATTGCACCGGATCTTCATCGCATCACTGCGCTGCTGGTCGCATCGCCATGGAAGCGCAGTAAGAAACCGACGCATCACCTCCCCACGCCGAGAAGAACCAACGCGTCCCCTACGCATCAGTAGGGACCCGATGCATCACCGTTCTTGCGTGTAAGGAACCGACGCATCACCTTCCCTGCAACACTTTCGTTGTATAGCGTTACGCATCCAAAGGTACATTGAACTCAAAGTGTCGCATTTACCATCTAAAGAGAACTAAGCTAATTCTACCATTTTTAAGTACAATATTGTGGATTTTTGTCGTTTGTGGTCTTGTGGTAAATCTATATAAAAGATACTTATTTTTGATATACAACCTGTGTGGTGTCCATCTGTAGTGTTGTCACTATATTACTGTATGTGTTCACAAATGCTTTACACACTGCCTCTGAGATAAGCCTGCCTGCCCGTGCCAAGCTACCAAGGGGGTGAGCAGGGGTTATTTTAGTAGTGTATCCCCCTTACCCTGACTAGAAGCAAGGGTCCCTATTTGGACAAAGGTACCTACCTCTGCCAACTAGAGACCCCCAGTTCTAACACTACCCCTAGAAATTAATGTCAGTGATGTATGTAAGAGGACACTGATTATCCTGCCCATGTGCCTATGCTATAAGAGGGGTCAATACCTCCTCAAGAACAATTACCTGTAAGACCTGTATGTTATTCATTGAATAGGTCAAATGCAAATTGCAAAGATTCCAGTCAATCTAAATTTGAAGGTATAAAATGTGTGGCTGCTACAGTCTAACTTGATAGACATTTACCAAAACGCGTGCAATTAAGCCACCAATATAAACACTCTTTGAGCTTTTATAGTCTTGCATAAAGAAATGGACATAACCCTGCAGAGAAGATGTGCCCACCCATGTTTCCTAAAAAGAGCAAAAATGGATGTTAATATTAACAGCTTAGACAGGTCACTTCCAAGTTCAGCATCATTCCAAAACAGCAGTTCCAGGGTTTTCATTCATTGCAATCAGCAAACCAGGGCTATGGACGCATTCTGTTATTCCAGCTGACTCTTGCTTAGTAGAGCTACTAAAGGGAAATGCAAACGAAAGGAGATGAGTACTAAATCCTTTCACCAGAGAACAATTTCATGGCAAACTGAGCAGACAGGCGCATGCTGCTGTACCTTGAAGCACATGGATGGGTGCTTGCATCTACGTTTTCTTGTGTTTCAATGTTGGTACATATGAACCTTGACTTTTTATGGGTGTCGATGCAGCCCAAATATACACTTTGGTTTTCAGTGGGGTAAGGCGAGGCAATAGAGACAATTCATGTTATCTCTCTTCAGGCATTATGGTTATTGATGTGCCACTGTTGATGATGAAAGCATCGAGCAGTCATTCATTTTTAAAGTAATTTTCGGACAATGTTGGTATGACTTTGGTGCTTTGGCATGTCGACTTTTCTTTAATTGACCGTTTTCCTCGCCAACAGCCAGTTCGACATGCACACGTTTCTCTGAAGTAAACATTGACATGGCACAACTGTCTTACTCACTTTCACGGGATACTGAGGCAGTCCAACTGTTTGACGATGATTTAGATGCCAATCGGCTTCATTCAGTGTCAGTTTGCCTCAATTAATGTCGTCGCTTGGCCTTGTGGGGGTGCATCGAACGTTGCCTCTGGAATGTTCTGGCGGCCATGATGTGACGCACTTGCGTTTTCCTTCGCTTTACAAGCCATCACAAAATGGTTCTCTTTCCAACAGCCTTTACATATCTGTCCAACGGAGGGGCATTTACCTTTGTGTGGAAACGAAAACCCACATCTAAAACATCACTTGTTTTTACTTGTTGATAGCACTTTGTGTCCTTCACTCTTTTGATTTGGCTTACTTTTTACAATCATGACTAATTCACTTTGGGCGCCTCTGGCCTCCATCTCAGCAGCTTGTCTTTCAGCACACTCCTCAGCTCTGGCAGCCATCAACACTCTATCAGCATTTGTCGTTGAATGAATCTGACAAGCATCCATCAATTGCTCTACGTCGCATAGCTTCCTCATCATTAAATGTATTGAACTTACAGTGTTTGAAGAGCTTATCAAGTCTCTGCACAAATTCATCAATGGATCACCAACGTTTTGGCATTCTTGACAGAAAATGTATCTTTCATAATCAGCATTTGGTACTGGATTGAACTTTAGATTCAGCGTTTCTTTAATCTGATAATACAAAATTTCTTCGGCAGTTCGCTGCATTTTTTTTCTGACTTCTTTCACATTATCACCAGCAAGATTTTCAACATACTTGATATTCTTTTTGCAATCAGTCTCTTCGAGAGCATCAATTAAATCATCCATATCGCTGGTGGTGCATAGTAAGACTCCACCGTTGGCGACTTTTTAACTTCCACACAAACCTCCCATACTGCATTAGTACAAAAGCCAGCACTTGAAGGCAGGAGAATTTTAAACCTTTTTAATTGATCTGGTCTCTCCGGACACAGCAACAATGATGCGTTTCGGCATTTCAACTGCCTTTCTCAATCTGAAAAGCGCCATGTTGGAGCTCAATTTAAACATTTAAAACAGTATACATAAACAAAATACTTCACATTTCCAGCATAGAAGATAATCATATGTGAAAGTATCATACCTTTAAACAGTAATGCATTACTTTACTAAAACATCTCAGCATAAATTTAGCACATAAAGAAACACTTAAATGAGCAACTCTAAAATAATATTCAGCCAGTGCCATTGAGCCATGTCCATAATAATAAAACTGTCTGCTTCTGTTACAAAGCACCATCACACACCAAAATGGCAAACTTAAAAACATGAACTGGAGTTTCATTCAAATCATCAGCCGCAACGGAAGAGTCCATCTCTTAAATGTCTTTATCTAAAAATGAACGCACTAAACAGTGGCAGCATTTGACAGCTGGGCTGCCCTTCAGACATGGGCCTGTAGCCTCAGTTTAAGCAGAAAACTAATTAACATTCCTATGGAAACTTTTCAATCTTCAAAGGCATATTACAGTGAAGTCCTTGAATTAACTTACACAATATCTGCATCAAGAGTTTTTCCGAAAGGAAGGGCAGCGCAGTAAATACACTTGTCATTGCATCCGGTGACTTCAATTCATTAGCTAGGTGCTCCTGCATGCACTGCTTGGCATGCGCCTTCACAGTGCCCAACTCCAAACACACTGTTAATCCTTGAAGGGGCTTCTGTGGGCTTACTAGGGACTTCTGTGGGCTTACTACAGATGAGCATTTCTTCAATCAACCTTCTTGGCGCTTTAATTATTCAACCTGATCTGGTTACTGGAAGCTGAGAGCTGACAACTTCACTGTCAGAAATCTCTGAAGATGACGAAGAGGTTACAGCAGTCACTGGGCTATCAGGTTCAGTCTTTCTTTCACCATCTTGATCAGAAGACCAATGAATCCAATCAATCATTCCAGATTCAAAAAGATTGGCAAATCACCTGTGAGGGTCTCAAGGCAAATGCCGAAAGTGAGAAGAGTCTCAGGAGGCTGGGTAGTCACCATATGTCCCATGGTGGACATACGGTGGAAAGGTGCAGCTCTATATGGACCATCAGATTTACTCCTTCGTAGTTGGTGGGCGATCACTAAATCTCCTGTTTTAAAATCAATGTTCTTTGCATGTCGCTTCTTGTCAGCATAGGCTTTCATCATTTTTTAATGAACCCAGTCCTTCATTCGAGTTGTCTTATCATCTCGTTCTCTTTTGTTTGTCCATTGAGGTAACTTGGTTGACATTGCTCTGCCGAACATCAAAGTCGCAGGACTTTTGTCCGTGGTCGAGTGAGCTGTTGAATGATAGGCTAATAGGGCAGAATTCAACACAGTGTGGAAATTGAGCCTCTCAAGAGTTGCACCCTGTATGGCTTTCTTTGGCATACTCATAAAATGCTCAACAAGTCAGTAGGCCTGTGGGAAAAAAACGGTGTACTCTTCTGATGGGTTATGTTCAGATGCTCTATAAAATCCTTGAATTCTCAACTGTTGAACTGTGGGCCATTATCAGACTTCAAAATGGCAGAAAATGCTCAATAATACAAAAATGCTGTGAAGTCTCTCAATGACTCACTCGTGAGTTGTGGATAAGAGATCCCCTATTAATGGAAATTGAAAGTACTCATCCACATTTGCTATCAGGTGACGTCCATTGTTGAGTGGACTAAAGAAATTGATGCCTATTCTCGCCCATGCATGCTTAAGGAGTTGTGACATGGTCATAGTACGTTGAGTAATGTTCGTAGAGAGGCAGTTACATAGATGACAGGCCTTGAGTTCCTTTTCAACCTTCTCATCTAAATATGGAAACCAAACTCGATCTCGGAGAACTCTCTTGGTGGCAACAATACCACGATGTCCTTCATGAGCCACTTCAATTATTTTCTGTCTTAAACTCTCCGGAATTATGATTCTCGACCCTCTCAGACCTGAGTTATAGACAGTTCATCTTTAACATTTTTATACTTGTGGTATTCACCATCACTGGTGAGAGGCTGAGTGTGTCGGTTCCATGACTGATGTGTAATTACATCTTTCAACTTTATCATGTCACTATCATGGCTCGTGGCAGTGATGATCTGGGCTAATGACATGGCAGCTGGTGCTTTTTTCTTTACAATTAAATTAATGTAGGCGTCTGCAGTCTTGGATGAAGTACCTTGACCTTGTATAGGCACTCTGGATAAAGTAGTCAGCAGGGTTTTGATCCTTCCCTAGACAATGTACAATGGTGTAATCATACTCTTGTAATCAGAATCCCCACCGATCAATGCGAGGAGCCATCTTGGCTTTTGGATTGCCAAAGATAGTCAATAAAGCTTGATGATCAGTTACCAACGTGAAAGGCTTTCCACACAGGAATTCATGGAAATGTTCACAAGCCCATACCACGGCCAAACGTTCTTTCTCAGGTTGAGAGTAAGCACGTTCTGTTTGGGTCAAACTTCTACTGGCATATGCAACAATATGCCTTTGAGCATGGGGGTGTCCGCTGTGCTGTGCCAGGATAGCACCTAACCCAACAAGTCTAGCGTCAACAACAACCTCTGTATGAAGCTTTGCATTGAAATAGGCCATGTCAGTAGCAGTTTCAACGGCTTGTTTGATTTTCTTGAAACTTTACTCACATTCTTGAGAGCCACTTGAATGAAACGTTTTTTTCATTAACTTTCGTAAGGGAGAACTTATAGTCGCAAAGACTCAAATGTATCTTGAACAGTAACTGGCCATACAAGGAATGAATGAGTCATAGAAACATCTTGTGGGGGATCAGCATTTGACAGTGCTTGAACTTTGGCAGGATCGGTTGTCATACTCACATCAGAAAAGATATGACCAATGAATTTTAACTTGGTCTTGTGGAACTCACAGTTTGCTGTATTCAAAGTCAGGCCTGCATCAAACAGTAAGCAACATACTTGGGTGAGAGCGAGAGAAAACCATTGCACCATTTATATGCGTTATCATGTCAGCAATATGTGGACCTGGAGGTCGTTCTCATTCAACTGCCTTATTTGCTTGGTGCATATCAATGCATATACGTACAGCTCCTTCAGTGTCCATTATGGGAGAAACCCATGGCATCGGACCAGTTGAACGCTCAATAATGTCATGCTTAAGTAATGATTCAAGTACTTTTTCAACAGCTTCTGGTCGATGAAAAGCAACTTGTCTATGTCTCTGAGCAACAGAAAGGACATGGTCATTAATGTGTAACTTAACTTTCATTGTCTTTAGCTTTCCCAGACCATGAAACGATGAAGGAAATTGACTTCCTATTTCATGGTGAGCATTCAGGTTGTAATTCACAGAAATCAGTCCCATATAAGCAGCACTACTGAGACTGAGCAAGATGGCAGATTTGGATGGTATTTTGCCAATAACATCAGAAGGGGAACTGCTACTATGATGATTTCCACCAATAGGAAAGTACACATTCACAGACAAAGAGGGAACTGCTAGTTGTAGAAACTTTTTAAACTAGAAGGGAAAAGAAATAAAAGGGAAGACTTTAAAAGAAACAAGTCTGCATTATGCACTGGCCAAACCCTCAAATTAAACTCCAATTCGAGCTGGAAGCTGTATAAATGTTAGGTCCCAAGAGACCATTCAGTATCTCATGCCTTCTTAATGTTAGGTAAACGATATCTGAGGTGTTTCTGTCACCAGCTCAGTATTTCTTAACTGTCAAAATATTTTCCCTTAGCATACCCACTCATTTTCTAGCAATCCAAAATGAGTCGTCCACTTGTTCAACATGGCATCTTAATGCTTGTGTAGTTTTAAATATAGCTTGGGACAGTGTCAATAAAACCATCAGACCAAATCTTTGCCAGTCAATGCCCATCATACTGGCTCTTTTTCAGGGTACCAGACGTGGATGCAAAAAGTATCGGTTAAGTTAAGAAATTACCAGAAATGAATAATAACATGCTCACTTCCAGGTAAAGGTAAGTGGGACTTAACTGTTTCGTTTCTTTAAAATAATCAATAATAGATTCAGGGAAGGGAAAGGGACAAAATAAACCACCATTTTAGAGGGCACACACAGTGGGTCCAATCGAAGATCTGAGAACAAGCCCCTCTTAAGAACTTGTGAAATCAAACCCAATTAATTTTTAATTGTATGTGAATAACCTCCTGAAGGTCATAGAGTGCACTTACTGTACAGTAACTTTTGTTTGAGTACTTTGAGTTCCTTCAAACAAAGACAGCACAATTCTCTAACAGCTCCAACATTCCCTCTAGTTAACTAGAAACAAACCTTAGTTTTCTTTGGTGGTACATGGAATTCAAGAATTCCCTCCGTGGGGAAAAGACCCTTCAGACTGCATGAACAGAAGTGGAAAAAATTAGTGTCTGTAGACTTCATGTCATGATGTCCCCGACCTTTGGTAACTGGAAAACTACCATGGACACAGAAACCCATGGTTAAGTTGGACTCTGATTTTAGAATGGCAATGGGTCTGAAACTGAATACAGAGAAGCCATAAATCTTCCTGATGCACCTCAATCAATCAATCAATCAAACAGTACTTGTATAGCGTGGCTTATCACTCCTGTGAGTATCCAGGTGCTGAAGTTCTGGGGGCGTTAGTCAAAGAGCCAGGTCTTGAGTCCCCTCCTGAAGTCGGCGAGTGAAGGAGAGGTTCGAAGGTGGAGGGGGAGGTCTTTCCAAGACTTGGCGGTGAGTGAGGAGAAGGAACGACCTCCACTGCGGCTTCGACGGATGCAGAAGATGTGTGCAAGGGAGGCAGAGTGGAGTTGTTGGGCGGGTTGGTGGAAGGTCAGGTGCTGGTTGATATAGGTTTTTTCGATGTTGTGGAGGGCTTTGTAGACTTGGGACAACAGCTTGAACTTGCATCTCTTCTGGATGGGGAGCCAGTGGAGATGTCTGAGGTGGGGGATGATACAGGATCATTTGGGAAGGTTGAGGATGAGTTTAGCGACAGTGTTCTCTATGGTCTGAAGTTGTTTGAGGAGCTGTGTTGTGGGTCTGGCATAGAGTGCATTTCCATTGTCAAGTCTGCGGGAGATGAGGGCTTGAGTGACTGTTTTTCTGGTGTTGAAGGGGATCCATCTGAAGATCTTTCAGAGCATGCGGAGGGTGTGGAAGCAGGAAGAGGACACTGTGTTGACCTGTCGCTTCTGGGAACCGGCCTGAACAACTCGGGCAGAGCCAATCGTGCCGTACCAACGCAAGCTCAACCTAGCTTGCCTTAACCATGCATATGCCTTAACCATTCATTAGCGTGGTTAAGGCAATGCGCGGTCTAGACGCTGAGATGGGTGGGCCTAGGAACGGGATGGAGAGGGCATGGTGTGGTAAGTGGTGCTGGGGATGGGTTTTGGAGGGGTGCGGGTAGTTTTTAAGGGTTGGGGTCTTTTTTAGGGTCAGGGCTGGGGGGCAGGGTTGTTTTCAGGGCTGGGGGGCAGGGTTGTTTTAGGGCTCATGGGAGGGTTGGGTAGGCTTTATGCTTGGGGGGTCAGGGTACTTTTTAGGGCTCAGGGGGGTCGGGGTAGTTTTTAAGGCTCAGGGTGGGGTTGTGGTACATTTTAGGGCTCAGGAGGGGGTCGTGGTAGTTGTTAGGGCTTTGGGGTTCGGGGTAGCTTTTAGGGCTCAGGGGGTCATGCTAGTTTTAAGGGCTCAGGGTGGGGTCTGGGTACATTTTAGGGCTCGAGCAGGTCAGAGTAGTTGTTAGGGCTAAGGGCAGGTGGCATAGGGTGTGATCTTTACCAGTCATGCCTTTACCACGAAATTGCGTGGTAAAGGCATGCATGGGAAAGCAATGTGTTTTTCAGACGCATTTGTGGTTTAGGCAGAGTAATAGGTATGTGAGGTTTAGCCAGGCGTGCCTCTGTCATTCAACCGTTGCTTCATGGTGAGTTGGCTGTTCGGGATGATGCTGAGGTTGTGGGCGTGGTCCGCTGGGGTTGGCATTTGTCCAAGTGTGGTGGGCCACCAAATGTTGTCCCAGGGTGAGGTGTTATTTCCGAAGATGAGCAATTTCGTCTTGTCCGTGTTCAGCTTCATACAGTTGGACCTCATCCAGTCGGCAATGCTGGTCATGGCATTCTGGAAGTTTGATCTAGTGGTGGCAGGGTCCTCTGTGAGGGAGAGGATGAGTTGGGTGTTGTTGGAGTATTAGACGATGTTGAGTCCCTGGGTGTGGATGATGTCAGCAGTGGCGTCATGTAGGTGTTGAAAAGGATGGGGCTGAGGAGGAGCATTGGGGGATGCCACAGATGATGCTCTTGGGTTCAGAGGTGAAGGGCGGTAAGCGGATCCTTTGTGTGCATCCTGTGAGGAAGAAGATGATCCACTTGAGGGCGTTACCCTGGATGCCGATGTGGTGGAGTGTGGTGATGAGAGTGTGATGGGATACGGTGTTAAAGGCCGTTGAGAGGTCGAGGAGTATCAGGGCTGCAGTCTCACCTCGGTTGAGAAGGCATCTGATGTTGTTGGTTGCGGCGATTAGGGCTGTCTCGGTGCTGTGGTTGGAGTGGAAGTCGGATTGGGAGGTGTTGAGCAGGCAGTGGCAGCTCCTCTGCTAAGGTGGAGGATCGTCGCCCCTCTGCTCCACAGCAGGAAACATAAAATGATAATAACTCGCGTTATTATAATTTTATGTTTCCTTCTGCTGCAGCAGGTTTCTGGGTGGGGCGAGGCTGCTCTGAGGACAGAGGAGCAGGGGAGGAGTGGTTTGCCCACTCCTAAGTGCACAAGACTGTTTGGTCAGCCCTCTCGGGCCGCCCAAAACAGTCATGCGCACTTCCCATATTCTCCATGCAGGCTGCATTACAGCTTGCATGGAGGACATGCCCAAGCCCCCATTCCCTGGCTGAGTGCCAATCCACGGTGCTCAGGCAAATCACAACGCTGCATTGCAGCATTGTGATTGGCTATTGGGAGCCTAGGAGCTGGGTGCTTCCTGCTGCTTCCTGTTTCCTGCAGGAGGACCAGAGCAGGAAGAAGAGGACAGAGGAGAGGCGGTGGCCTGCCGGCCATCACAGGTAAGTGGCTTTTTTGAAAAACTTTTTTTGCCCACCCCCCTGCCTCTGCCCCCACCCCACCACCCGAGTCCGGTGTCAGCCACTACTGTGAGCAGGATGTTTTCTTCAAGGTGTTTGGTGAGCTGGCGATTAATGGCGTTCTCCAGGACCTTGGCAGGGAAGGTGAGCAGAGAGATGGGGTGGAAATTCTTGAGTTTTCTGGGGTTGGCGGAGGGATTTTTCATGAGCGGTTTGACCTCTGTATGCTTCCATGCATTGGGAACGGTGGCCGTGTTAATGGAACAGTTAAGGATGCCTGTGAGGGCAGTGCTGATTTCCTTATGTCCCAAGTTGTAGATGTGGTGGGGGAAGGGGTCTGTCAGTGCTCTGGAGTGGATCGAGTTCATGATAGTTGAGGTTGCCTGCGTGGGGAGTTGTTTCCAGTTGGTGGACAGGTGGCTGTGAGCGGTGCCGGTAGGTGTCAGAAGATGATCAAGGTTGGTAGGTTGTGAGTTGAAGTTGATGTAGATATCTGTTATCTTATTGTAGAATTAGTCCGCCATAGTGTTGCAGAGGGCCTGTGAAGGGTGGCTCATGTTCTTGGTGGTCGACTGGAAGGGGAACCTCACAGAAAATGGCAATTTTCTTGATTCTGGTCTAACGTAGACACTAGACCACTTGTGATCAACTGCACTGAGGATTCTTGAGCAGAAATCTCAAAGTCTTGTGCAGCCATCTTATGAGAGGCACCCTGCCCGTACAGTTTCTGTTGACAATTCAATCAAGGGGAAAAAGATATGATTATTGATATCATACTGTAATGTAATGTAATGTAAGTAGCATTTATATAGCGCAGCTGTCACCCAACGGGCATCCTGGCGCTGGGATTACCTAAATCACTGTGCAGCTATAAAACTATGAATCATCATGCGCATACTGTCTGATCAAAGGGCTAACAGATGTTAACTATAAACTGCATGCATTATATTGTTCTCCAAATAGCAATCAAACATTAATATTGTCTGTTTAAAGAAACTGATTTGGTAATTAGTTTGCAAAATATATATATATCTTCATTGAAAAAAACAATGGTTAAAGTAACGTTACAGTTAGGTGAATCTGTCAATGACAACAATAATGTTTTAGGCTAAACAAAACACAAAAATTCACCAGTTATAGTTAGAAGTAGTAACTATAACTTGAGCGCCCGCCTTGCACTGTTCATGACCTCACGTATGACATCACTATGGCATGTTCTATGAAATCATTTGTGACATCACTAATGACATCTCAAATGACATAATTAATGACATCACTGATGGCGTCATCCAAACTTAATTTTCCTGCATATTGTTCTATAAATTACCATGGAATTAGAGGCCTGACAGTAAGTACAAAATAGCTCAGGAGAATATCAGGCATCATTAGTGCTACTACACATACAACTCCTTTAGTTGTAGCAAGCCACCATTATGTGCAACATTGACCCTATTCCATACACTTTACAGCTAGTATAGTTCACATTAATGTTCAACCAGAGATACTTGGGAAAAACCCCTCATTGAGTATGGTGTTCAATCTGTATACAACTGTTCAGAGAAAGCCAAGTTACTAAAAATACTGAATGTCTGTTTGAAATCAAATGCTCTACTACGAACAGCTTTTAACTGTATTAAACTAGTCAACCAACCTACATTGAGAAATTAAGTTGATATGAGTAGAGAAGTGGGTACTGTAAACAGTATTCACTCTATGGAGAGTGTTTACCCCGTACCACACTCTTTGCAGACTGTGAAACTCTCATGAGAAATACACTACAGAGCATTAAAAAGAATCTGCTAAGAACAGTGTATACTCTATGCAACACTTGGCAAAAAATACACTATTTGCTCAAAATAACCAAGATCTGGAGATGCTAAATATCATGCTACCTACACCCTCGATACTGTGGTGAAAACTATACAGACAAGCACATGTACATAGGTTAGTACCTGTTACACACACTCTTCTATGTTATGTAGAAACTGACATGCTGGCACGATTCTTTCTAATAACTCAAGGTTGCTGTTAGTATCTACTGTGTAGAATCTTTCTCCTGTTAAAAACTTTTTCTGCATAACCAAAAGACCTGTGTGGAACAAAATTAACACAAGTCAACTGCCACCTGCACACAGAATTACTCTTGAATACAAAGATTTATAATGTGTTCAGTATCTCTACACAGCTATGGTGCATTAGCAGTGCATGCATTTTGCAAGCACACCCATTAGCTGGACACAGACTGTACAAAATTAGGTACACCAGTATTATGGTGCTTACTGTCCACTATGCAAACTGTAAAACAAACTAGCACACTTATTGGAAGATGTCATCAATGATGTAATTTGAGATGTCATCAGTGATGTCATGAATGATGCCATAGAGCATGTCATTAGTGACATTATATCTGAGGTAATAAGCAGTGGATGGGAGGGAAGCAATTTATAGCTAGTGCTGCTAACTATAGCTTGTGAATTATTATTTTTTAGTTTAAAACATTAATGTTTTCAACTACAAATTCACCTAACTATAAAGTTACTTTAACATTTGTTTTTTATCACACCGAACTCAAATGTTATTTTAACTTTTGTTTTTTTCAGTGAATTTCTAATTTTTTTTTAAACGTAAAGTAATATTTAATAGTGGTAGGTGGATCTTGGAGAGTGTGACTTCGCAGAATTCCATGGAGTACATGAAAACTCTGAAAGATTCCACATGGCTCCTCAAACTGGTGGAAATTGGCCTTTCACACTGTTCGTGCTGATGTTTAGTGCCAGGAGCTTGTTTATGCTGAAAAATCAGCCAGAACTGCACCACAGCAGGCCAGAGGGTGTTGCATCTCAAGTTGGTTTTGCTGTCACTCAGGTAGATTTTCTACTTGAGTGGCAGCTTTCTCACCACAAACGGTTGCGACCACCCGTGTTGGGAAAATCTCACTGGGTGCCCTCCTAGTGCCTGAAAATCAATCTAGGGGATGCCAATTCTCACTTGCTCTTGCCAACTTAACCTTGGCGAGCCAAGCACAAGAAAAAACTCAGACTCACAGAGATGCCAAAATTCCGCCAACTCCACCATGGAGTGGAATTTATAGCCCACCCCTAATATTTAAATATGATACGTAAATGTAACCCCTCCACTGGCCTGTGGGCAGGCCTGCACCTAGCCCCCCAAATGCAACTGGCCCCATGCTGCAGACGACTTTCGGCTGCGCAGTGGGAGGTTGGCCACAGGGCCTGGCCCTGGTGACCCCATTCCTCAGGGTCTTTTTGTTTAAAAGGGGAGAGGGGCCGCGTGGTCTACCTCCCTAAGCCTCATTAGGCCACGAGGACCCCAGGGCAGTTGTTTTTTATTAAACGGGTGAGGGCAAACTGCCCCACCTCCGTGGGCCAAACTCGGCCTCGGAGGGCCCATCTCCTGGGGCATGATGTGATTATCAGGGGGAAGGGGACACACAGTCCCCATTCATGGGCCGATTTCAGCCCTGGGGACCCTATCCACCGGGGCCTGGCTTGCTTTTTATGGGGGTACGCAGTCCCCCATCCCGAGCCAATTTCAGCCCCAGGGACCCGCAAGGCCTGACATCGTTATCAGAAGGGCTCACACGGCCCCACTCTCCAGGCCAATTTTCACCCTGGAGAACCCCATCCCCAGGTCCTGCCATCATTGTTAGGGGGAGAAGGGCAAACTGCCCCCACTTCCCCGGGACAAACTCGGCCCCAGAGAGGCCATCGTCTGGGGCACGATGTGATTATCGGGGGAAGGGCAAGTGACCTCCCTCCTCCAGATGAGTTTGGGCCCAGGGACACCAGGGCCCGGCATCATTTTTAGGGGGAGGGGGCACATGGCTCCCCCTTCCCAGGCAGATTTTTGCCCCTGGGACCCCATCTCCCAGCGCAATAAAAGGGAAGTGCCCTGGTGCCCACCCAGGGTACCCACCATAGTGTCATTGAGAGTCGTGGTGGGAGCCCCAATGCCTCCAAAGACTCAGCTGGCTCCCCGTGTACAGCAGGAGCCGGCATTGCTCCTACCCACAGGGAGCAGCTACTAATGTTACTACCTGTGGGCGGGAGCAATATTTTGATATGTTTTCCAGCCCGCATCACTGTGGACAGCGAAACAGATCAAAGGTATGTTCACCGGGGACAGGAGCATTTTTAAGCTCCCGCCTGCTGGAAGTGGTATTGGTGTTTGCTCCCGCTTGGTGGGAGTTTGAAAATGCTCCCGCCAAGCAAGAGCAAACACAAGTTTCCCTATCTGTGCCACTCCAGGCAGTGAAACCGCTATGTCTTGGTGGTGGACTCCCCTGGACATGGCATCTGAGCCGGCCTTGGGGGATGGGCTCCTCGGGCCTATAGAGGCTCAGGGATGGGAGCCCGCTCAGCCCCCATTCCCGAGCATCTCCATTTTACAAAATGTTGGTCCCTTGGGTGGGCTTCCGGGGCCTCTCGAGGCTCAGGGAGGGGGCGGCATGACCCCCTCCCCTTGTTCAATTATTTTGGCCACAGGGTGGGCTCCCCAGGCCCTTTGATGGCTCTTGGAGGTGGGCGTGAGTCCCCTGATACATACATATTATGTTCAGCCCTGGGGAAGGGCTCTTTGGGGCCCCTAATGGCTCAGGATGGGGGCCATGTGTCCTACCCCCAAACATAATATATGCGACCCTGAGGGGTGGGCTCCCTAGGGCCTCTGATGGCTCAGGAAGGGCCACGAGTGCCCTCTCTCCATAAACATTGTTTTTGGCCCTGGGGATGGGCTCCAGAGGGCCTCTGGAGGTTCAGGGAGGGTGGCCAGGCTGCCCCAATCCCCTTTATGAATACAGCCCTGCTTGTGGGCTCCCCGGGCCTTATAGTAAATAAATGCGGCCTGTCCACCATTTTGTTGGGGGTGTGGGGATTTTCAATCCTGCAAGAGTCTTGTGGGATCACAGCATTTTTTGCCATTCATTTTTCCTTTTTGGCACTGGGGAGATCCTTCTGGGTCCTCCTCCATGAGCCCTTGGGGTTCAGGGTATCCCTACCATGTCCCCTTATATTATTTTGTTTAACGTCAGGACAGGGGACTAAGTCCCCGAGTCCTGTAATGGCTGCCAGTAAACTTTTTCTCATGTTGCTGGCAGCCAATTAGAGCACTCACAGGAGTCTGACTCCTGCAGGAGCAGGATGACCCAAGGGAAATAAAGCTCCCTGGGCCAATCAGAACACTCTATTTTAAAATTGGTGGTCACCTCTCACGGACCCAACTGCCTAAATATACAATTATTTTTTTCCTTACACTTCTCAAGAACTACTGAACAGATTTAAACCAAATCACAAAAAGCACAATTTGCAGACCAAGATCTAGCTTCCTGCCAAATTTCGTGCAATTTCGTTCAGCAGTTTTTGATGTAGCCCGTCTTAAAGAAGTCTATCAAAAATAAATGTGGGTTTTGCAGTTTGGGACCCCGTTTTTTCTCGGCTCCCACTTGACGGATCACCCCGGAACATTCCAAGAAGGAGCTGGGGTCAATGAACCTTTTTCGGAATATTTTGTAAAGATTCGTCAAACAGGGCCAAAGTTATTGTTGTTACATTATCTTAGAGACTCAAAAAGGATAGAAGCCATTTATACAATAGATTTCAGGGCTCTCCTTTCCAGTGAGCCAGCCTCATAGCGTTACTTGTTTAACAACGGGAAAACCATAAAGCAGGGTTTGAAAGCTTTGTATTAATTAGAATAATCGATCTTGAGATACAAAATCTTTTAGTAATTTAGGAGAAAAAACGCATTCCTAGCTGATGGGGAAATATTATAATACTATCAAGCCTAAATATCTTGTTAGATGTTGTGAATTATCTCCCCGAGAATAATGAATTTTGATCGTTTTTTCATTTGAAAGAGAGCATCACTGAATTCTAGCAATATATACGTTTCTAAGCTATGTGTACCGAACCACAAAAAATTCCATTTAAACTGCAGGTAATAATATAGTTAGAAGTCGTATAACGCACCGTTCTCCAACAGCTGTACGCCCTTTACTCGCAACACATTACGCTAATGGGATTGTTCAGCACCAAACAATAGCTATACTGTTTGATCTTTTGCGCTTCTGGTCGTTGATGAATGAGATCCTGCATTCATCGGAAAACGTAAAAAGAACGAGCCAATTAACTTAAAGAAGAGATGAGTGATTGGTGGGTAAGCTGCGTGTGAATTCTGCAAAACCACTAGGCACTGGGAAAGGCAAACAATGAATAATAAGTGTGCTTATTTTATACATCTTAATCCACTGAATTATTGATTGACATGTTATGTTGAATTCATCAAGGAGGAGGCATATTTTTACTTCGGACCCCTCATGAGGTTTGTTGCTTTGCAAAAAGCTCTTATGTTGAAATGTATTTGACTACCAAAAATTATTTAATTGAAGTATGAAAACAACAAACAACAAGGTTGGCAACAATCTTAAGTGTTGCGGAAATCAATGGCACTCAAAAGCATAAATTGCAAAATTAAATTACCCTACATTCAGCCATGGAAAAATAAAAAGATCACGCTCAATCCTTAAAATAAATTCAGAAATCTGGACTATTTTTTCACTACGTCTTATAGCACAGATTTTCAGATTGCAGAGATTCCCAAAATTCCTTTGTACTAGTGTAATTGAACTTTCTTCCACTTCGACTACATCAAACCCCATGTTGGAGGTGCGTTCTA
Organism: Calotriton arnoldi; assembly: GCA_963921515.1. Classification (NCBI taxonomy): domain Eukaryota; kingdom Metazoa; phylum Chordata; class Amphibia; order Caudata; family Salamandridae; genus Calotriton; species Calotriton arnoldi. Next base: position 1,044,470 of record CAWUFW010006599.1, on the reverse strand, counting down.
GCCATGCCATAGCCTGGAAAGGTTTGTATCTATGCTCTTGAGGGGCTAAATCCCCATCAATTTCCAGGATGGGAATGGTTCTGAAAGATGGAGGTTATGCACAAACCTCCTGGGCATTCCTAGCCAGGTATGCCTACTGTCCGCCCTAGGCAGTACATTTACTCATGCAAAGTCTTGTACGTTAATCTTTTCACTAGCAGAAAATGAATTTTTTTAACATCTGCATGGTTTTATGCTCAATAAAAGCTATTTTCACATGCAAGTGAAACTTACGCACGCAAATAGTCATGTAAATAGGGACCAACACCTTTGAAAGCAGTCAAGGCCCCTTAACCATAAACCTTCTACATAGATTTCCACCCGCCACTGACACCACAGACCTTTTTGGGGCAAAGTTACAAGACATTGAACTAGTCCAATGCAAATTTGTGCTTATATTTTTACTGACGAGCCACTGCAAAAAATCTATTTGAATTCACCAATCAGTGCAAGAAAGCAACATTTCCATCAGTTGGTTGAGGTAGATGTAATTTTGCACAAGTCTGTTAGTGAAGAACAAGTTACTTACCTTCGGTAACACCTTATCTGCTAGAGATTCTATCTAGCCGCAGACTCCTTACCTTAAAATATTTCCCCTGCGTCAGACTGAATCCAGACATTTCCAAGCAGTACCTCTGCATGCCAGTAGGTGGCCTCATTAAATTTGTGACTATATTTGTACCGATAAACCACTGCAAAAAATTCTATTTGCATCCACCAACCAGTGCAAGAATGCAGGTTTTGCATCAGTTGTTTGAGGAAGATGTAATTTTGCACCAGTCTGTCAGTGAAGAGCAAGTAACTTACAATCAGTAACTCCTTATCTGCTAGAGACTGGATCCAGGCATTTTCCAGCAGTACCTCTGCATGCCGGTAGGTTCAGTCGTTAAATGTGTGCCTATATTTGTACTGATGAACCACTGCAAAAAATTCTACTTGCATCCATCAACCAGTGCAAGAATGCAACTTTTGCATCAGTTGGTCGAGGTAGATGTAATTTTGCACCAGTCTGTCAGTGAAGAACAAGTTACTTACCTTCGGTAACACCTTATCTGCTGGAAACTCTACTTAGCCTTAGACTATTCTGCCGGCGTTAAACTGGATCTGGAAGTTTTCAAACAGTACCTCGGAACACCAGTAGGTGGCACAGTTCGGCTGTGTCAGTGTCATCCACGCCGGAAGTGCAGTGCGCAGTACCTATTCACGTGCTACACAGGGCGGGAACATCAGTTTCTTTTCATGACATTTCCACTACAGAAGCACGGAGCCATGACAGAATGCTGATGGACCAGTGTGCAGACAATACAGACTTACAAGCGTTAACCTATGTGGCTAGATAGAGTTTCTACCAGAGAAGGCATTACCGAAGGTAAGTAACTTGTTCATCTGATAGAGGCTTCTAGCCACAGATTCCTTACCTCAGAATAGATACCCAAGCAATACCTCCCTGCATATTGGACTGCAAACGGATTTAGTCCAGAAAGTCCTAGAGGACCGAAAGGGCAAAGTGCCGGTCATGGCAGAGATGAATGTCCAGGCAGCAGTGCTTGGTAAACATGTGCTGTGACACCTAGATTGCTGCCTAACAGATGTTCAGGACAGGGACTCCATGAACCTAACACCGTGATCGCAGCCTTGACTCTTGTGGAATGAACACGCAAGACCTCAGTGGGGTTCACCGAAATGAAAGTCGAAAATCTCTAGCGTGAAGAGGAAGAGGGCTGTAGCTAAAGACAGTTGCTCGAGGTGGCATACCCCTTTGGCGAAGGTCCGCTGAAATGAATTTGCTGCTGCGGAGAAGCTTTCAGAAAGGTTCTTTGAAGTGCATGGAATTTTCTAACTCCCCTGCCCTGCCACCAAGTTTGCTGAAGTGGCAATGTAGATGTGATTAGTACTTTCTGTGAAGGCAGAGCACATCCTATTTAGTTCAAAGTGGGGCTATGCTTAGTTCTGCCCCCCACCCTGCCAGCAGATGGCCCACTCAGGCACACCTAATCCTTCTATTTTGTGATTGTCTGGGAGGGTATACATTATCCAGGCGCTGTTCCTAGGTGAAAGGAGATTAAGGGATTTGCCCAGAATCACAAGATGTAAAGCTGACACTGAGACTCAAACCTGGATCGTCAGTGCCAAAATTGGCAGCGCTGGCCATTTCCCCACATCCTCTCCCCAAAAAGTAAAGTAGTTGTACAACACTTCAAACAGTAATAAAGCAAAAAAAACACCACACATAAAGGATCCCACAGCAGATTAGAAAAAAAGAGCTTTCTTTAATAAATAAAACAAAACCAAAATGACAAAAATCCAATCAGTAGATTTTGTGAAAATAGCGCAAAAAAGTTCAAAGCACTAACTGTTGATATCTGGTCGGACTGGGACAAAGTCACAAGTTCAGGCCTGCCGCAGCGCAGTGCGGGCTGGCTACAGGGACCAAGTTAGCCCTGATAAGCAAAGTACCTTAAATCCTGGTTTGCGGAGAATTGTTAGGACCTACATTGAAGATGTGTTGTGCAGCCAAAGTGATGCCTCAGTTCTGAGATTTGGCAAGGCTGCAATGCGGAGTCCGTCATCGAGGCTGTCATCCTTGAAGGCAAAAAGTTAGGTTAAAAAACCACACCAAGGATGCCAGGTCTAACAGCATACCTTTCTCCAAGGGACTTCCTTGTACATTAAATATGCCAATCAGGTATAAGCCAATCAAACCATGTTTAGAGGTGTGAGCTCAAACACTTTAGTACTGTTCACCAGTGGTAAAGTGCACAGAGTCCCAAGGCCAAGAAATGAATTTCATCACCAAAAATGGAGGTAAGTAGGCAAATAATTTGGGTAAAGACCACCCTAAGGCTGACAGGTCTAATAGATATGATGATGGGGTAGTACTGACGTGGGGCTTCGGTAGCATTGGCAATGACGTCACTGGAACTGGCTCCGGAGAAGGACGTGGGCTCCCACCCAGAGCCGGTCCAGATCAAGCACTGGATCCAGAGGGCTCGACTGGCACCAAGAGCTGAAATCCAGTGGGGTCACCCACCGAACCCATGGGGCCCGAAGACGCTCAAGAGGGGTTGACCCACCCAAAAATGAAGTACGTGGTATCATAAAATTCACATAGTTGGGTGGGAGTTGCTCCAGCTCCAGGAAACTCTGGGAGGCGAGGAGCAGACCCAGAGGCATGCTCCACGGCTGAAACATGGGAGCTGGGCCTAGAGTAATGATGTCATTCCCATGCCTCGTCCAATGACTAGGACCAGCACAGTGAAATCGAAGAGCGCTTCGAATTCTTGGACTTCTTTGGTTTCTTGTTAGATTTACCCACCGACTTCAAGTGCGATGACGAGCGCCTGGATTGGCTCTGCGAATGGGTCCGGGACCTTTCACGCTATTGGGACCTGGAGCATCACAGAGTTGACAGGCATGGGGCAATCAGGAGTTTCGGGGAGCACTACTGTAGCGCATTCGGGTTCATGGAGCGGCAGTCCTCACAGGTCTTTGAGCCATGGCCCGGCTCGAAGCACCAGAGATAAACCAGGTGGGAGTTTGTCACAGATATCTGCCTGTGACAGGAACCACAGGGTTTAAACCCAACATGTGTTTTGGGTAATATCCTCACACACTGAGAGACAAGGTCATAACAAAAGTTGCCAAAACATCAAAAAAGATGTCCAAAAAATGGAAAGAGGTTGCTCTCTCTGGATCTGTGATGATGGCACAGAAAGGAAAGAACTGATGTCAGTGAGCTGGGGTAGCTCCTCTATAGGCAGCACACATGTTACTTCTGGCGCAGACTATGCCGACGCAGAGCTGAATTATGCTACCTACCGGCATGCACAGGTACTGTTTGAAACTTTCTGGGTCCAGTATGACACCTGAGGAATTTTCTATAGTAAGGAATCAGCGACTAGAAGCCTCAATCGGATAATGTTGTTTATAGGCCAGTTTTAGAAAAGAAGAAGTGTGGCAGAACAATGAAAAAGAGTGTTTCCTGTGTTTCACTTGGAAGTAACACTGTATTATTCACTAGTACTTGCCATAATTATATAATTAAATTTTCAAAGGAAAATTTGGGTTTTAATGCTATCAAGACAATCGGCAAAAAGATATGTGTTCTGGGTGTAAAAAGAATACACTTGATATCTTGAATCATATATGCAGGCAACTCTGGAAAAGCAAGTCCGTGTGTGTATATTCCTCATTCAGTTCAGTGCACTATTCATACGCCTCTTTAAAATTATTTGCTTTGATTGTGGGCTATGTCTCAAGGTGCTCTTGAATTACTAGTTCTTCTCCAGATATTCCTGACACAATGAATGTCACACACAGGCGAATTATACTAACCATATGAAAGCAATACATGCATCTTTTGATAAGTTCATCAGTCCCATATAAAATAGGTTTTTATTACCAATTTTACACATTATTATGTTAAGAACTCTCAAGTTTAATAAAGGAATTCAGCTTTAAAATGGTATTTCTATTCGACTCAAGTCAATGCTGTTACTGGCCTTTATACAGGGACGGACTGGCCATTGTAACACACTGGCATTTCCCTGGTAGGCTGCAATCTAGGGACTGCCTTCAGAGTAGGAAGGGTTCCCATGAGCCAATCATGCCCCGTTGCCCCATTCTAGTGCCGAGACAGATTTGAACATGTTTGCCAAGGCTAATTTTAATTTCAATCCAGCACTGTCTCGATTGTATACAAAATATGATTTTGAGAAAACGTTGCACATTATGTTACAGTGAGCATACAGATTTGTTTGTTTCTTGTCAACTTTGTACATATGCACTGCATTCATTGAGTTAGATATTACTTGGTCCATGCTTGACTAAATTATACTTATTTGTTCATTATATTTTTTCACAAAGTGATAGCATACAATGTAATTATGTAAGGAACCAGGATCACACGCAGAATGCCGTTATAAAATGAAAAAGATTATGCAAAAGGGCTTTCTAAGATCTAAAGTGGCATTTAGATGTCAAGGGTCATATCATGAGGAGTTGCGCTGGGCCCAACACTTTTTCTGTTGTGTCTGAGGTATCTAAAGGTCATACATATAACTTTGAATTTCTCCAAGTTAATGCATAATCTTTAGACAGAAAAAGACGAAATCAGACAGAGGAAGTATCTGCTCATTGTTTCGGACTTATGCTGTCTGCATTTCATGTCTAAACCCAGAGAAATATGAGTTATATTTATGAACTTTAGACACCTCAAATGCAAAAAAATGGCACTCAGTTCGGCTCTGGGATTGTGCAGCAATTCAAGATACAGTCCCCACTGCTGCATGACACTGGCTCAGCTAAGAGTCGAGTGCCTGTTTTTATGTGCTTGCACTGTCTGAAGTGCTTCTACCTAACTTCATATTTCTTCTTGTTAGTGCATGATTTTAATGCGAAACATAAAGAGACTAACCTAACACTGTTACTGAGCTGAGTCATCTGAAAATCAAGATCAAACTCAAAGAAGTTAATTAATTGAAACTTAGTGCCTTATTATGAGTACGTCGGTCCTCTTGGTGGCAGTCCGACCACTGCCCTCTGTAGGCCAGGCCACAGTATTACAAGTGTGGCGGTCACGCCTCCACAGGACAGCTGCATCTGCCTTGGATCCAGGATCCCGCAGTGGTCGAGCAGCGGTCAGGGAGCTGCAATATGCTGGTGGGGTTACTGTGGCACTGCTGAGCATATTCAGAGTTGCCTTTCCACCGCCCCTTTCCTGCTGGTGAGCCCGCCATGATAAGGGTGGTGGAGAGCCAACTAAGGGGGCCCTGCCACTCCTGGGCATGGGGATGCATGCAGTGGGGCACCTATTGTGCCCCCCTGGACTTGCACACCCAGTTCCTGCACGGTGTGGCATGCATGCCACACCGTGCAGAAACGTGAAGTCGGCGCTCTCACAGCGGTGGTCTGCATGTTAGGCTCTCCCATGAGCCTAACAGACCACCGTCATCAGACCACCGATGCACTACCTGCCCATCATGGATTACAATCGTAATCCGGTGGGCAGGTACACTACGTCCTTGGCAGTCTTCCAGTGGATGGCACGGTGGCTGTGCCGCTGGAGGACTGTCAAAGTCATAATTAGGCCCTTAGACAGTAGGCACTTGGCTCTGTGCTGAGCCAGCATAAATGTTAATGATACAGGCTGCAGTCTTTTTTGTTTTTTACTCCGAAAATGCTCTTACTGCAGCACATAAGTTAACTCAGTGAGTTAGCCTCTGAACTTAAGAGACACCAGCTCTCTATCAAAATTCTGAGTTTCCGAGCTTTCCTGTGAAAATGTCTGGAATTTAGAGGCATCCCTAAAGTACACTATTAAACAAATAGTGGGATGATTCCATGTTGATATCCGCATTCGGTTATCTGGTAAACCATGTGTTTTTTTAATGAGAAAGCCTCACCCACATTTTAGTTGTATGCTTAATTATAGACAACCTCACCCCCCCTAAAAAGATAGTAATCTCATCATGGGCTCAACCTCTACTTGAGGGAGTTCTTTATAGTAACCTCCTCGATATAGGGGATAAGGATGGTTTAATGACCTCCGAGTAAATCAATGAATGCTCATTTTCTTTGTGGGTACCAATGTTAAGATTAAAATTAAAAATATGGCATGTATATGGAGTGCTAAAACTCAGATGTTCTTGTGAGATCCGACAGGTTTCAGCTTATACAATTGTCCAATGGGTCAAGACTCATCATGGCTGTGAAGGATCCTTAACCTGATAAAGTATATATGCACTCATACCTGTTTTTGTTTTTTAATGAAAATATCTCCTACCTTATTGAAGGGGAAAAATATAGAAACCTAGAGGGATATTCGAATATTCATCCAGTTAGTCCATGTTAGGTCCCACATTAGGTCATGTGTTAAGAGAAATTATATATATCTATATTGTTGTGGGATTTCAATCTGACATTAGCTGATGACACTGCAAAACAGCACTTCACAAAAGAATGATGTGGCCACACTTACATCACACATATTAGTCGCCCAAACTAGGGAAGTTTTATTATACATGGTCATGGTGGGAGGGAAGATATGCAATGATTTCTTTTCTTTTGTCTCTCTATCCTTAAAGTACACCCATTCATTTCTAAATCTACGTTTTTGGAGTATCTGCAATGTGATAAAACTGCATAGGTGGAGCTGGGGCATTTTTGAAATTTCAGATATGTTTTCACCAAATCAAGAAGAAGCTCATGAACAAAAGGTTAGAGGCCCTGTTTCATAATAAAATATTGGAATGTATAGATGCTTTCCTCATTCACAAAACTCTCAGATAAAAGGAAAAGATAGTTGAAATACCTGTCTCATGTTCACTGGAGAATCTAGTCTTTAATATCATTTTTGTCATCCTGCAATATTTCATTTGGAGTGAATGCTATTAAAATGAGAGGCACATTGATGGGCCATAAAAGTGATCCTATCCTATGCACTGTGCATTTATTTTTCTTGTCTTCAGCACACTCAACTTAAAATGGTTGTATGACACTACATTAAAAAAACAATATTGACATACCAGATACCTTAAAAGAATTTTGACAATCAAAATATCGTGATCTTATACTCAAACAGTAAAGAAAAATATATTGATATCAAAAACATAGCTGAAAAATAATCTAAAACAAAAAAATATAGAAGACAAAAATTAAGAAATATCAAATATTGTTAATACATTGAAACTAAAGAAACATCACAACAATCACAAAAAACAAAATATCGGACATAATTCCCAATAAAACAAACAATATTACATTGAATACAAACACACACACACACACACACACACATATGAGATTTCAACACTTCAAAGAACCACTAAATACTACAAACAAGGTAAGCTTATCAACAAATAATATCTAACAAAAATAATAAAAAGCTAAGCTATTTTAAGACAACAAATAAATAAAACTATGCAAAATTTTTATTTCTCCAACATTCAGGTGCATCCACTACAAAAGGAAAAAATGCTAAAAGGATAATAAACTAAAAGCACAACACAGAGATACTTGGAATACAAAAAGGCCACCTCAAAATTAAGTGTGGTAACAAAATCTAAAAACTACCATTTCATGAAAAAATAAATCTTAAACATAATTAAAAAAACCTTTAACTAACAAACTTCAAACTAAAAATTAAATAAAAAAATAAATCAACACAACTCCTCACCTTTCAACAAACTACACCAAAAAGGCTGTACCAAAAACAACAATCAAACAGGCCAGCAAAACAAAAATCTACACATAAAATGAAGACAAGACTACATCCAAAACCTATGTGAAAATGTGCAGCTGCACTGCAAAATGTTAAAACAAATATGATAACCAAGTATTGTATATTTAAATAAGTAATACATATTTTTATATTCTAAATCCCACAGACAAAATGTAGAAACAACAAAATTCATTTAATTCCAAAAATGGAAGTGGTTATTAAGTTATGGCAAGTAGAGCACAACTAGAAAAAAAACACATTGGAAATGCACAAAAAAGTTATTCTGACATATGCTATAGCAGGGCTATCACAAAAAAAATGAAACAATAGAAAGTGTTAGAGAAAACAACTGTGAGAAATTAGGTTAATGGTTGAGGGTGGTGAAATCCTACTCAGGTAGCAATCACAATTCTTGCCAGGGGGTGACACAGGCAAACTCCCAAATTAACCTGGGCTTAACCCTCTGGTAGCTTGGCACAAAAGCAGTCAGGCTTAACTTAGAGGCGATGTGTAAAGTATTTATGCAGCTCATTAACAGTAATACAGTTTTTGACACCAAAACAACACAAATTTAATTAGTAGAACAAGATTTATGCAATTTAAAAAAAATTGGCTAAAAATAGTGCTTAAGAGCACAGGGCTCCAACCAGGTCACGTCGGACTGGGACACAGTCACAAGTTCAGGCCGAGTGCAATGGAGCGTGGGCCAGATACAGGGACCAAGTTAGTCCAGCTGAGAAATGTACCTTAAATCCAAGTTGTGATGCGAGGTCTGGTTCGAAGATTCACTGTGCAGCGTTGGTTCCGATGACTTTCAAGGGCTACGATGAGGGCTTACATTGATGATGCATCGCACTTTATTGGTTTCGATGAGAAGTTGTGAGGTGCGCGTCAAGGATGTGTCGCACAGCACCGATGGTTCCAATGAGGTGGGCAGGCTGCGATGAGGGCTTGCGTCTGGACTGTGTCCCTCTGTGTCGGTTCCGACGAGACCACAGTTGGGCTGGCGGAGCACATTTAGCCTCACTTCCAAGGGTCCAGGACTGGGTGGGCACCATTTGGGGAGTTAGGAGTCACAGCAGGCAGAGTTCAGAATCACAGAATTGTGTTTTATGTGGATAGCTCAGTGGGACTGCTTTTGTCACAGAAGTCCTTTTGTTACTTGCAGTTCATAAGTTACAATCCTAATATAGCATGAGCTATGAACTCTCATCAAAGAGTAACATGCAAACTGCATATTAGAACATTATATTTTCCCCACTCTTTTATTATCCTAATGCTGCTAAAAAGGGTTTGTTTGGGTAGAAATGCATTCTTTTTAGTAAGGCCAACCCCAACACTGTGGTACATTTTAAATCCTAAGTTTGTGCTACTCCAGACTAAACACTCTTAAAATATACTGCCTACTAGTATGGATGACACCTTGTAATCCTCATTGTCTTATGTAATATTTCCTATAGACTGATTTACACATGTATGATTCATTGTCTCTGCATAATATGTCTGTGATGTAAAGTGCACTGACACCCTACACTGGTATGAATAGTGCTATAAAAAAAATTAAATGCATGTGAGAGAGGGGCTATGGAGAGATGAGGAGCACTGTTGGAAGGTGGTAGTGAGGGAATCCGTGGAGATGAAGGTCACGGGGGCACCAAATAAGATTGTCCCACCGGGCGCCACCAGCGCTAAAGCTAGCCCTGGCCTGAGGGTCCACTAGTTGTACCTGGTGCCCACTTTGAAGTGGCAGAAGCTTCTAGATGCCTACCACTACAGAGGTGTCTGGAATTTCCTTCCTCTCTGCCCTGGCCCCAGCTTGTCTGGGGGCACAAAAGACTAGTGTGAAACCCTTTGTGAGTGTGCTGAGGCAGAATCTTTGTGATGTGAAAGTGTGGCAGGTGACAGCTCCGCCCCCATATGAAGTCAGTGATGGCCCATCCTGCCAACACGTATTCCCCCTTTGGCTGACTGTCTGGGAGTAATGCACAAAGACCAACTGCCAGCTACACCTAGTCACATGACCTGGGATGCAGGCTGCAGGCCCAAATGGTTAGGACAAGAAAATGGCAACTTTCTAAAAGTGTCATTTTTATAACTGTAATTTAAAATCCTACTTTTCCATTGAAGAGGTTTTTTAATTAAAATTCCTCAGACCGCAAACCTTACTTTTCTACTTGTTCCCAACTAAAAAGTATCACTTATTAAATGTATTAAGGTAACCCAATGTTATATTATGGGAGAGGTAGGCCTTCCAATAGTGAAAAACTAATTTGAGAGTTTTTCACTACCAAGACATGTAAAAACTAAACGTACATTTCCAACTTTTTAAATACAACGCACCCTGCCATATGGACTGTATAGGGTCTTCCCCAGGGGTGACTAATAAGTATTAAAAAGGAAGTTTTAGGCTTGATAAAAGGTTTATTTGCAAGGTCAAAATGACAGTTTAAAACTGCAATGGCAGGCTGCAATGGCAGGCCTGCGGTATGTTTAATGGGCTACTTAAGTGGGATGCACAATGAGTGCTGCAGGCCCACAAATAGAATTTAATTTACAGGCCCTGTGTATATGTATATGTAGTACCACTTTACTAGGGACTTGGAGTGAATTAAATGTCCCAATTGGGTGTAAGCCAATTTCACTATGTTTAAAGGAGAGAGAGCACAAGCACTTTAGTACTGGTTAGCAGTGGTAAAGTGTGCAGCGTAGTAACGCCAACAAAAACAATAATAAGAGGAGTACAGCAAAAGGTATGGGGGAAGACGACGCTAAAGGTGACAGGTCTAACAACAACCATCACTAATATTACAGAAATAGAAGTTAGAAAGACCTGAAAGGGGCCAGTACAAGCTCACAAGAGCCAACAATGATACTTAAAAATATTATCAAATATTCTTCAATAAGCACCAGACCTAGCATTCCAAACCTTAAAAGATTGATGGCCAGAACATTATGACAACCAGAATAACAAGAAAAGATTTGTCATTTATGCTACTAACACCAATTCACTAACTGTAAGACAATGTAACTCATGGATGATGGATGGTAAGTCTTCCAACAATCAGTTAGATATTCACGTTACATGGTCAATAGCAAAACCCAAATATTCCATTAATATATGCAGTGTTACCCAACAAACAAAGTAAAATATAGTGCAAGGCAAAATTATATGCTAACACATATTAAACAACAAACTAACAACTATAGCCCATATTTCCCTGTAACAGAAGACACTAAAAATAATGCCACTCCTATTGATGCTGGAACAAATCTAGCCCAAATAATGAATTATTTAGAAGACACTTGAGTTAGTCGCTTGTGCTGATCAGGCCACAAATGTCACCACAAGCATCACATTCCACAATAGAGTGCCTACAATGCAGTGGAAGGGCGGCAGAACACCTGGAGGAAGCCACACTACACCTTAAAAAATGAAAATTTAGTAAAAGACTAGCATCATATAGTAATTTAAAAGTTATTACGAGGAGTGATAGGGGAGGTTGAGATCCCAGAATGGGATGTGAAAAATTAGGTCACCACCTGGGGTCGGGCATGGAGGATTTGAGATGCCAGCTGAGGCGATGTGATGGGTGGAAACCAGATTCTATGTTGCTTATGAATTCCGGCACTTCGTGCCCGTTGCCACTGCTATCAAATCCTATCACATATACTTGCTTGCCGCAACACCTGGGGGTTATGTTCATTGTTTCTATATTGTTAAAAGACGTTACAAAATGCTTAATTAAAATATAAAAAAATATATATGTTATTTATTAATGTTTTTAAAATAATAAATGACATATTAAAAATGTTTCAAAAAGTTCAATGTTCAAAAAAATGCACAAACATGCTAGTTATAATACTGTTAAAGATACTATTTTCAGTATTTTAATTATATTCTAATGCTTAAAAAACATAAATAATGTGAAAAGTATTTGTTTGTTTGAAATCACTCTACAGCATGTTTAAAAAAATTGCAAACTACATTAAAAAATTTACATATGCTACAGTTATATCATATGTGTAATTTTAATTATTTTGAAGCCAAATCATTTTTGTTGTTGATAAACATATTACAGAACACTTTTTTAAGTATTGTAAAATAATGTACAGTAAAACATTTTTTTTTATGTTAAAACAGATGTTTAGAAAAATATATATGAAAATATATAAAAAATGTACTGATCAAAAATATAGCCATAAAAAATAAACAATTGATACTATAAACTACTATGGCTTTTTAAGGTTCAAAAGTAACAATACGAACAAATGCTAACAATTTATGAATATCATGTGTACTATCCCCACTAAATACTTAGCACATTGGAGAAAGGGTTGTCATTTGGGGAGTTCTAATTTCCTATTCTCATTTTAAACATATCCACATTGGGGACAGCGTTTGACTATGGAGGTGTAAGATTTATTATTCCACTTCAAACATAACATCATTTGGGAAAGTGTTGTACTTTGAGCGGATCAGATGGAGGTGCTGGATTTGGAGTGCTGCGATTTACTATTCTAACTCCAGACTTTACCACATTTGCGAAAGTGTTGTACTTTGTAGAAGGGTGAGATTTACTATTCCCCCTCCAAACGTAACCACATTGGTAAAATGTGCTGGGGTTTTGAGGGACGAGATTTGCTATTCCCACTCCAAACTTAAGCACATAGGGGAAAGTGTCAGACTTTGGGTAGTTGCGGGGGGGGGGGAATCAGGTTTAATATTCCAATTCCAAGAAAACGACATTGGGAAAAGTGCTGCACTTTGGGGGCTGGGGAGATATATAGTATTTCCACTCCACAATTAACCATGCTGGAGAAAGTGAGAACTTTGGGGAGGGGATTTATTATTTTTCACTGAAAATTGTGGTGGATCCACGACTCCAGTGGAAAAAAAAAATAATAAACAAGCGCGAGCTCCCGTGCTTGTTTGGAAAAGATCCCCCGGGTGGGCCACCACCTCCCCAGGGCTTTATAAGTAAAAGGAAGGGGACCACGCGGACCCCCCTCCATTGCTCCCCTTGGGCCCGGGGACCACTACCTCCCCGGGGCCATATTTATAATAATAGGAGGCCTCGGGGACCAACACCCCCCCCAGCGCCAGCCCGTGCAGAAGAGAGGAGGGGGGCCACATGGCCCCCTCCTGGAGCCAATAATGTCCCTGGGGACCACCACCCCCCGTGGACAGCTCCTGCTATGTTCCGGGGTTTGACAGCTTTGACAGCTCCCGCCAAGCAAAAGCAAGCACTCCGCTTCCAGCAGGCATGAGCTGTCAAAGTGCACCCGCTTGCTGTAAGTGGAGTTTTCATCTCTTTCCCTGCCCGCAGATATGCCGGCAGGGAAAGAGATGAGAGCACTGCTCTTGCACGCAGTTAGCTGCCCCCGTCATTTAGTTAAGGCCGGGCCCTGGGGGATAGGGTCTCTGGGGACTGAAATCAGCCCAGGAAGGGGGCCTGCTCGCCCTCCATCCCTCATTAAATTTCAGCTGGTGCATGGGGCCCCAGGGCCAGATTTGGCCCTGGGAGGGGGGCCGTGCAGCCCACCACCCCCATTAATTTGTGGCCAGCCCTGGGGTATGGCATCCCCAGGGCCATTCTGGCCCTGATGCTAATTTCACAAAAAAAACCTCAACAGTAAGCACTTGCACCTATAAACATAGCAGGTGCTGCAGTTGAAGCTCCACTTCTGTAAAGGACATATGATTCTAACTCCTGGGCTTGGAGAAGGCAAAGCAAGTGTGATTTCTCTGCAATTCCATTTGAAAAACGATCTGAAATCCTTCGTGGTTGTGAATGCATTGATCTATTGGGGCGCAATCTGTATGCAACTGTGACGAGTGGGTTCTTTCTTGTCTTCTCCTGGTGAGAGCAGAGTCCATGGTTCTCCCTTTAAATTGCTAGGAGTATGCAAATGTGGAAATCATTTGGATGCTTCCCTGTTTGGCCCGCCAACCTAAGTAGTAGCCAAAGGTCTTCCTACCTTTTGCCAGGATGATGTACAGCTTAACAAGTGCCCCCCTAGTGCTTTTACCGCCGCATTTGGGTGAGGGGTTCTTAATGCTGAATAATATGAGGACATCTCCACTAAGCAAAGAAGCACTTACTTCATATAGTTAAGAGTATGGACCCTTGTTTGGTGGAGATTTTCCTCTTTGTAGTCTTGTTGGCCTCTCTATAGAAAGATTCATGTTATCACATATTTCTGGATAAAGATACACCAGGAACAATCACATTGCCAAAACACACACAGGGCCACTGGTAACATTATCTAGTGCTCCCTTATGCAACTGTATTGTAGAATAGATACTGGACATTTACCCAAGAAGGTAGCACTTAGTAATTAACCAGTAGAAAGAGCTCCACTTGGGTAGATATTTTGCACAAAACTGTGGACTCTTGTTGGATAAGAGGGCAGGTGTGGTTCTTTTGTGGCTCAGTCACTCACACAGCTACTGATGCCTGCACAGACACTTAGAAATCCACTCAGGTACTCACACACCCACTGACAGACCCACTCAGACACACACACACCCACTCACAGACGCCCTCAGACATTTACTCAGACACTCATGCACCTACTCACAGCCCACAGAGCCATTCACACAGCCAATCACCAACCCATTCAGACACTCATGCACCCACTCACAGACCCACTCAGACACTCACACATCCACTCACACACCCAGTGAGACACTTATGAAGCCACTGCCAAAACCATACAGACACTCAAACACCCACTCACACACTCATTGAAACACACACTCCCTCACATGCCCATTGAGACACTCATGCACTCACTCACACACTTACTCTCAAAGGTTACAGGTTACAGATACAAAATAAAATTTAAAAAACCTTGGAAATTCCCTCAAAAAACCAAAGAATACAGAGACGTTATTGTCAGGAAACAACATTAAAAAAAACCTTAGAAATTCACTGAAAAAAACAAAGGTTACAAGGACATTATAGTTAGGCTCAGATTTCATTCATACAAAACCAGTGAAATTCAGCAGTTATAGTAGCCTGAGTGACCTATAACTTGTCCCCCCACAATGCACTGCTTATGACCTCACATATTACATCACTTATGACATGGCCAGTGACATCAATGATGATATCACTGTTGATATCTCAAATGACATCAGTGATTACATCATCCACAGAACTGCTATCACACCAACACCTCTAAACAACCTCTCATACACCCACTCACCCACACAAAGACTCACATACCCATTCACAGACCCATACAAGTACTCATACAACCACTCACTCATCCATAGAGCCACTCACACACCCACTCATTCACCCATACAGCCACTCGCACAGCCACACACTCACCCATACAGCTGCTCACACACCTACTTATTCAACCATACAGCCACTCACACAGCCAGTCACTCACCCATACAGCCTTTCAACACAGCCATTCAACTACTCACACCCACTCACACACCCACACAACCACTTACATACCTATTCACACATCCATATAAACACTTACACACTTGCTCACTCACCCATACAGCCACTCACATAGACACTCATTCTCTAAAACAGCCATTCACATACCCACTTACCCATCTATAGAGCCACTCACACAGACACTCAGCCACTGATACAACTACCCGCACACACACACACACACACATACACATACTCACCCACCCATGCAGCCACTCATACAACCACTCACTCACCCATACAGCCTCTCAACAGAGCCACTCACACACCCACACAACCACTTACATACCCGTACACACATCCATGCAAGTACTCACATGCCTACTCACTCACCTATACAGCCACTAATACAGACAGTGACTGTGCAATACAGCTACTCATACACCTACTCACCCACACACCCGCTCAATTAGACACTCACTCACCTATACACCTACTTACAGAACCAGTCACTCACCCTTAGAGCCACTCACAAAGCCACTGAGTCACTGAATCAGCCACTCACACCCCCACTCATAGACCCATACAGCCACTAACACACAACTGACTCACCTATATAGCTACTCACACACCCACTCACCAATACTACCACTCACACATGCATTCACTCACGCATATAGCCACTCACACACCCACATATTCACCCATACAGCCACTCACACACCCATTCACCCACCCATACACCCACTCACACACCCACTCACTCACCAATACAGCCACTCAGTCACCCATACAGCTACTTACACACCCACTTAATGCCCACTACAGGCACTCACACACCCACTCACATACCCATACAGCTACTCACACACCCACACAGATACATTCACACAGTCACTCACATAATATATGTTAGAAATAGTACCAATCATTAGTAGAACACACACTATACTAACTTAACTTTTGTGGTACCTTGGTGTTTATTTTTAACACTCATAAACTTTTTAAAAACATTCTCAATCATTGGATGATGCCATCAATAATGTCATTTGAGATGTCATGATGTCATGAGTGATGTCACTGACCATGTCATGAGTGATGTAATATGTGAGTTCTTAAGCAGTACATTGTGGGGGCGTAAGTTACAGTTAGCTCAGGTAACTATAACTGCTGAATATATATATTTCATTTAGGTATTTTCATTTCACATTATAAATGTTCATTTATTCAAATGTACATTTTAACATGCAAATGCACACTTGCCAATGTCATTAAAAGAAGTCTTTCAGTGCATTGTGATAATTTTGCTTGTTCAAATATATTGCTCAATGTTTTCTTCTAGCACAGCCCCATAACTTGATTTTCTATATATTATTTTTAAATTGTCAAAAAGATTTCATAGAATTTGATATCATTATTTCTCGGTTATTGTTTCTAAACAGTAAACAACGTTTCAAGGAACACAAGTAGGTGAAAGGCCAGAAGAGCTTCTAAATTGATTGTTTATTTTAAAACCTTCCACAATCTTCAACGCAGACTATATAAGTTGCATTGAAACTTTGATAGCTAGAGAGGAACTTTGATCCAGGGATGGCTGCCTGACAGTTTAGAGCTTTAGTTAAAACACCTTTCCTTGCGGAAGGTTATTGTAAGGGCACAGTGAGTCTAATCTGCCTATCTGTGGCACAGACACAGGAACAACAGTTGTCTTCCTACTGAACATTGATTCTCTTGTACAAAAAAGGCATCTGGGTCTGAGCAAGGTCATCTAAACATTCATAATAGGCCCCTTTTCATGTTAAAATCAGATTAGTTAGCCAAGGAAAGGGAGGGATTTTGAAACTAATGTGGAAAAACCCCCATATTACAGTCAAAGCGCTACTGTATTTTTTGTTGTGTTTCCTGGAAAATATGGAACAGACCTCATAGTTCAGAGGTGCCTTTAACAGTTTGGATGCTACCAAACCTTATCCCCTAATATCACAATGTCCCCATATATTTCTATAGCAAATCATGCAAGGATATACAGTTATAAAGAGTTAAACCTATTGGCTTTGTCAAAGAGATCCTAATGTTATAAGCAGTTCTAAAGCCTTTCAAAATAAAAGTAATATGTTATATCATAGTCTTATAGCCATAGGCTTATAGCTTTTGTATAAAAAATCTATAGCTAAAGGCTAATCATAGTGCCATAATGCTATCACAAAGCTAGGGTTAATGGTTTTTACGACATTTGCCAACAATGAACATTTCACTAAAAATTAAAAGCTCTACTTATACATCAGGTTGCTTAGTAACCTCTCAGGAACCAGAACAGGGCAGGCACTTCCAACTAACAACAAATCCCCACCACCCCCGAAACAAAATCAGTCCTGGTCCTGCTATCAGCACCACATTTTTACAATGTCACTGGTTCTTTTCTCTGAGACAGATATGAAGTTGTTATCCTGCCTGTGCATGAGAGACTTGTGTGGACCCAATGCTGCTCCTGGTTTCCCCCAGAACAAAATGTAGTAATTTTACAGTGCTCATGGGATAACATTTGAAAATGTTGTTATGACGCCCCAGTGCCATGTGGAATGCTCATTTGGCCTAATCCTAATTCTTTTAACTCAACAGCATTTGCTGTGAAACCCCACATTTTTGTTTCAGTTTCCTTCTTTGGTCCACCTACTAGGCCTTGAATGTTGCTACGGGGGTGTCACTGACCCTTCTTGGTACACCTGGTTAGAGAAGGCCTGACCTAACATGGTCTCCCATGTCATGCATGCTCTTGAGCTGACACCCCATGTGTTTCTGCTATCCTTCCTCCCTTTCAGCTGCTGCAAGGGAAAGCATGTAGCACCAGTAATGCACCTATTACCCATTTGAGCTCCTTCTCCACACGTGTCTATATGATACACAACCTGGCCCCTCCAATGGCAAGGGCATTGTGATTTATGTTCCTCTATCCTTAACAGAAAATATTTTATACCAGTGTGGGACCCCTCCTGGTCTCCCAGGGGAACCCCACAAGAAGGAGCTCCTGGTTGGGAATTTTTCGCTGCCCTTCTGCAGTTTCAGATTGCTGGGTGCTGTGAACTGGAGACACCCATGCAAAGAGGTCCCTTGTTGTGTCTGAGTAACTAGCTCTCTTTCAAATATCTCGGGACCTGTCAACCAATTTTTAAAGAGTTTTCCGATCTTGTGGTTGTGTACTTCAGCCACCAGTCTGAGATGCCACCTCAGACTGGGGGCATCTCAGACCACTAGAGAGGCCTCTCTAGTGGTCTCTAGAGCACTCTAGAGCTGCAATTCTAGAGCTGCAATTTTTGGCCTCTAGAGCTGCAATTTTTTTACTGAGTAATCATGAGACCTCTCCACAGCCTCCGGAACTGGTACTTTCCCCTCATTAGCAACAGAGTTATTATAAGGTGCTGGACCCGCATTCACATTCAGCCCTGGTGGTCTCCTGTACAATGGTCTTTCTGGCAGCACCACTCATGGTCCTCATGGCAGACCACTATACATACCTGCACTCCCCAAGTACAAAGACCGGAAGCTGAATGCATGGTGCTAGTGTGTCCAGCAGGAACCTGCAATATCCACTCCTGGGGTACCCATAAATAGGACAGTCCACAGAAGTCCAGTGAATCACTGTTCTTTAAGAGTTCCCAATAAGCCAACCCTCTATTGGCCCTGAGAGTGAGTAAGAGAGCTGGTGACACTAGTCCTGGAGGCTGAGTTCATAAGAGTCCAGGAGCACAAAATCAGATTTGGATCCTCCACACTCCAGACAGGGGTACATCAACTGCTGCTCCATCACGAGTCTTCTGGCCCTCTTCATCTCAATTCTTTTTTTATGTGCAGAGGTTATATATAGAGGTGTAAAGTTCTAGAACATTGGAATCACCTATTCAAGCCAGTGATGCCTCATCAACCTCAACCCCTAACTAGCACATCCAATGACTAGCCCTCTGCACAGGACTCTGAGAAGAATTCAAAATTGTGGCTTGGAGCAAATGTAAGCACACCACTCCTCTGAGCCAAGTTCCTCCCACCCTGGCCTGTTTTTTCCCTCCAAGACTTCAAAGAAAACCCCTATGGTGCTGAAGGCAGGGGTCTGTCTGTGCTCACTTTCTCCTATGTATGAATGTTCTGTAAGCTACTTGACAAAGTGATACTAGAAATGAGCTGACAGAGACTTCGCCCACATCCCCATCCTGTAACCAAAAAGCCTTACTCCTGGAAGGTTGATCATATTGGTCTTATGGCTTTTGATATGCAAGCTGGGCAGCTGAATAATTACTTGTCCCAGCATAGCAGATCAAAGCATGAATGCTTTGAAGGATGTCCCAGGAAAATGCCCACTTGATAAGTTTATGAAATAACTCATATACAGCAAATTGACTGTTAAAAAATGCTTTTGGCCTAGAAATTGATAGCAAAGGACATGCCAATGACCTTTTAGTCTCATGCCAATCAAAAGTTAATTTTTAGGCATAATAAAAACACTACAGATTTACACTTCTGCTAAAATGAAACAGAATATTTCTTTTTGGAATCTCAATTGAATGGGAAGGCGCTAGCAGGCCACAACAAATTTGAGCTAGAACTCATCGACACACAGAGATACCTGAAAGGCAGATGCCAGGCTGAGTCAGATAATAGCTTTCTACATACAGTCCTCAAAAGTATGCACACTCATGCCCATAAGGAACCTCCGCAGAGCCTTTTACCCCACCTGCTCAGAAGCAACCTTATTTTAAAGGTGGCACTGGTGTTACATCTCAATTCAATTTTAACAAAGAGTTTAGCCTAGGTGAGACTTCATCAAGGTCCCATGCCACAGCTGAGGTTTTAAGCTCCATAAGCAAAGCAAAAAAAACCTATGTTCTTCTCTGGGTTAGAACTTGCATCTTTACATGGCGTTTTCCCCTAAGTCTAAATCTACAGGGTTCATGCAAATCTATATTCGCAAGGTTCCCTATGTATGTAGGGATAGTGAATAAGAGGAATTTAAAAAGTATAGCTTTTTTAACTTTCTCCTTTCTAATGAAAATCGTTCCTATCACAATGTTATAATATCTCTGCACGACTCCCATGAAGATTGTGAAATTCAGTAAAAGTTTCTAAACTTGCATCACCATTTACACCTAGATCATTGTGGTATAAACTAAGAGGTGAAATCAATCGTGGTAATTCTTAACACAGGTTAATGATGCTGCCCTGTGTTTGTAAGCTGAAGTCTCATTATGGTAAAACCCAGATTTGAAACTTAACACCAAATGCCTTTATTGTATGTTCTAGATGTTGGCAGCTTTTTTCTTAATTAACAATGTGCAGCAGGAAAACTCTATGGTCTCCTACAAGTTAATGTAATTCAAGTAGGAAATAATGACTAGGGATCATACAGCATATGAATGTATGCACAGGATGTTTTCTCAGTTGATACATATGCTCACAAAAGATTATTTCTTAAGTCATCATCCTGCTTTCTCATTAAGAGGAATTGATTTGAGGCTGATAGCTTACACTGTGGGCCTGACCCACAAAAGTAAACTTACACTTTTGTGTATGTTCAAGATGGTTTGGTATTCACAAAGGCATTTACAAGTAGTATCTTTACGAGTGTGGAGTCTCCGCACATAAAAAGATCTTTTTATATGCAGAGACTCCACACTATTGTGAATCCCAAACATTCATAAACTTACACAAAAGTGTAAGTTAACCTTTGTGAATCAGGCCCCATATTACCACTTTTGTCTGTGATGACAGAAAATTAACTCTGGCTCAAGTCTTTCTTTAAAAGATTTTCAGAGCCAGGACAGAAGATTTGGGTCCAGGTATCAAATTTAATACATGACCCTTTATTTGTAAAGTACTTTTTAGTACTAAACAGACCTTAACCTTGTGGCATCAACTCCCAGTTTTATTTAGACTTTTTCCTTGAATATCAAGTACTCACTGGGCTCCTTCCCAATTCATTGCACACTTTGGTGCTATCCTTTTTGCAACTTGTACATATCTCTACTATTCTACAATTCCCCGTTCCACTATTTACTTACATTCAAAAACAAAAAAAGGAGAAGTAAACACACATTCTACCAATAACATTTCTTTCAGAGTAAGTGATTACTAGATGAATCTTGTAATAGTTTTTCGACTCCTGGTGCTCTATCTGCGTGCCAGTCACCTCTTCGGCATGTGTTCAGAAATGATCATCAACAGATTTTGTAGACACAAAAAGATTTCTAATATGAGAACATTTTATTGGAAAAGTATGCAATGTAAAAGTGAAGTTTAGTAACAACTGTCTGCAGAGTGATAATTCATGTGGAAAATAAGGAAATAGTTGATATACATAGATTAGTACCAATTTCCTTGAGAATTCTACACTTTTAATGAATAAAATTATGTATGTTGACGCACATAGGAACCAGCTGATTGTATCTGCTCTAGCGGGATAGCACTATGAGAGGCCTCTGATTATTCTTGTGGCAAGTTTAGTCTAAAGAATGCACAGACTTTGTTGCACTTCAGGGTATTCCAAAAGATTTGAAAATTGCAAATTAACCATGTGATGAGGAGAAGCAGCACTATGGAGAGTCAGCATCTTTTTTTATCAACAAATATATCATTTGTGTTCTTAGAGTGGGCTAGGGAATATCATGATCCACTCTTAAATGTTATTGGGTAACTTAAGTTGCAAATTGACTCCTGACAATAGCTTTAATATGCATTATTTTGAATGATGATTCCTAGTTCAAAAGATATTTCCTTAGTGCCTTAATAGAAACATCGTTAAAATTAAAAAAAAAACAGTCTTAGTTAATGTAGTTTGACCAATGTAGCCAGCCAAACTGGACATGGCAGAAAAGAGAATGTCCAATTGGGAAGCCCACTCAGTCTTTTCTTCTTAGGGTTTTAGAATGGAGATACTGAAAGGAGCAATTGCCATGTCAGATATGTTGTAGTTCCTAATGTAGTGATTATCACGTAAAAATCAAAAGCCAAAATGAGAGTAGCATTTTAGTGCTTTTAAATTTAGATAAGAAAGGTGTCAATAATCATACATATTAAAGAAATAAGATAACAATATTGATATCATTAGTTTGGAAAATTCACACAGCAAACTTTATAATGAAATTTGAATTCACACAGCACTTTATTTTTGCATTCAATTATTTAGATGTTATAAACCCTCAATAAACATGGCAAAACATCTGATAAAGCAAGGCAGTTACATATCATTTTTATGAACATTGCTCAAGCCACATGTATACGGCAAGTTAAATTAATTGTGATATGGTTCATTTTTCTACCTCCCACAGGTAGAAATTTCTCCAGGGATGGGTAACATGTATCATTAGTGGTTTGAGAAATATATTGTTGGTTTGGTTTAAGCCAGGTAATTTAAAACATTTTCAAATAAATTAACATTGAAAACGCGTATTCTAAGATTTACATACAGTTAAAATCACAATTCACAGAAGATTTTGTTATTCTAGTTAAAGATAATTTTCTTTTCATTATAAAAATAATAGGTTCTGTTTCTAGTGTAGTGAAGACGTACTTACTTTTCATCACAAATAATAGGTTTTGTGATAAGGCATCTCTATTTTTTTCAATTGCTCCTACAATTTCGTATGTCACCTATTGTTAAAAAAAAATCCAATCAGTAAAATATTTAAATATGTAATCAATACATTATCATACTATTATTGTAGTTTATTATATTATAGAAACCAAACAGAAGTTCTGGAATTAGTAGAATTTAAATTTCATTTGAGTCAACAGAAATATGTCATCATAAATTACTGCACATTTTAAACATGGCAAGAGAGTGAAAATCGTTTGCAAAAATATGAAGTAAACTCTTTCCAGAAAAGAATAATTCTTGTGATTATGTATTTTATATGAAAAGCATATAATGAATACCATATTCATATTTTTGGGAACAAAAATGCAGAGCAATCGTGACAAACAAATACTGCTTCTAGACAGACCTGAACAAATAATATTTTAATTAATTTTGATAGTTTCACCTATAGATATATAAATCTATTTAGTTATTAAATATTTTTGAGAAAATGGTGTAATCTCTAGAGCATGTGCTTCAATCAATGATAGGACCTTTCACCTGTCATCGTTGCCTCTTCATCTGCAGCCCAGGACCTCCCACCCTCACGGAAACCCTCACCACATCTACCTCACCGACCACGACCGCCCCAGAACCGCTCTGCTACCTCCTGCTCAATGCTAGATCACTCTGCAAACACACCACCAAAATCTGGGACACCATCACCACCCTCACTCCTGACGTTATCTTCATCACAGAGACCTGGCTCAACTCCTCCTCCACCCCTGACATCGCCACTGCAACACCCAACGGCTACATGATTATACACCAGGAATGCACCAACAAACACAGAGGCAGCATCGCCATCATCTTCAGAGAAACCATCCGTTGCACCACCACCAAATGTGATACAACATCGATCAATGAACACCAGAACTTCCAATTCCAAACCAACAGCAAAACGACCATCAGAGGCACCCTTGCCTACAGGCCCCCAGGACCAGGCCCTTGCTTCTGCAACACTATCTTTAAATTCATCACCCCTCTCGCCACTGACTCCAAGCACTACATCTTCCTTGGTGACCTCAACTGCCACCTCGACGGCCCCAAAGACGCAAACTCCACCAATCTCCTGGAGAGCCTGTACAACATCGGCCTCACCCAACTGATTACCAACCCCACACACAACACAGGACACACACTTGACCCGATCTTTACTGCCAGCGACATAGCCAAGTACAGCCACGTCTCCAAACTCACCTGAACTGACCACGCCATCGTCCACTTCACCATCACAGGTTCCCCAGGCGACACCACCAAGCCCCCCAGGTCTTCCCACTGCCTTTGGAACAAAGTGACAGAGACCCAATTGAAGGACACCCTCAACACCAACCACCCCAACTCCGCAACCAAACTTGAACAGGCCGGTTAGAATTTCTCTGCCTGAATCACCAACTGCGCCAATAGAGTCGCCCCTCTCAAGCTGCCAAGACGATCAGATCCACCAAACAAGCCAGTTGATATACACCAGAACTCAGGAAAGTGAAATGCAACTGCAAATGGCTAGGAAGAAGATGGCACATCAGCAAAGATCCCACAGACCGAGCCACCTTCAATACATCCCTCAACAAATACCACCAATGACTAAAAGTACATGAAAAGAGGTGCGTTCACAGTCCGCCTCAAAGCAAGCTCCCGACACAGCAAGGAACTCTTCAGCATCGTCAGAGAGTTCCCCTGCCCATCAGCCTCCAAGAACATGATCCCCCCCTCCCAGGAACTCTGCAATGACCAGGCAGACTATTTGCACATCAAAATATCCACCATCTACCTAAACTTTAAACCCCAACTCACCGACCTCTGCAACCTCCTCACACCAACAGATGCCACCCACAACCACACGCTCACCGCATGGGAACAGTTCACCACACAGAGCACCACAGCCATCATGAGCTCCATCCACTCTGGAGAGCCCACCGACCCCTGCCCCCAGCACATCGGGAGCACAAAAATCAGTGGCAAACTCTCCTCCATTCTGAATACATCCATCACCATAGCTTCCTTCCCAGACGGATGGAAACACACAGAGGTCAGACCCCTCTTCAAGAAACCATCAACCGACCCCAGCGAACTCAAGAACTACCGTCCCATCTCTCTGCTCCCCTTTCCTGCCAAAGTCTTCAAGAAGGCCATCAAGCGCTAACGCACCAAACACCTGGAGAGAAACAACCTGCTGGACCCCTCCCAATCAGGGTTCCACGCCAATCACAGCACTGAGACTGCCCTGATTGCTGCCATCTACGACATCAGAACTCTTCTCAACTGGAGAGAAACAGCAGCCATCAGCGTTCAATACCGTCTCCCCCAAACACTCATCAAGAGACTCCACCACATCGGGATCCATGGAGACGCCCTCAAATGGATCTCATCCTTCCTCACAGAATGAAGCCAGAGAATCCACCTTCCACCCTTTACTTTGGAATCCAAGGGCATCCTCTGCGGCATCCCTCAAGGTTCATACCTAAGCCCCACCCTCTTCAGTACCTACATGACGACACTGGCCAACATAATCAGAACCCAGGGCATCAACATCATATCTTACACAGATGAAACCCAGCTCATCCTCTCGCTCTCAGAAGACCCCTCCACCCTGAGGACCAGCTTTCACAACTGCACTCTGAGTGTCACCGAAATGATGAGGACCAATTGCCTGAAGCTCAACATGGACAAGACAGAAGTGATGATTTTTGGGAACAATGCCTCCCCATGGAACGATACCTGGTGGCCCGCCGGCCTCGGACCCACACCGACAGACCAAGCCTGCATCCTTGGCATCATCCTGGACAGCAAACTCATCATGAAGTGCCTGATCAATGCAGTCTCCTCTGCCTGCTTCCACACCCTCCGCATGCCCCAAATGTTCTTCAGATGGCTCCCCGTCTACACCAGGAGAACTGTCACTCAAGCCCTAGTCACCAGCCTGCTGGACTATGGCAATGCGCTCTATGCAAGAATCGCCACCCAACTCCTGAAGAAACTCCAGACAACACAGAACGCAGAGGCCAGACTCATCCTCGACCCCCCCAAACAGACCCCCATCACCCCCACCTCAGGACCCTTCACTGGCTCACCATCCAGTAAAGATGCCAAATCAAGATGCTGATACACGCCTACAAGGCCCTCCACAACCAAGGACCAGCATACATCAACCACTGCCTGAACTTCCACCAACCATCAAGACACCTGCGCTCCACCTCCCTCACCCTCGCAAACACTCCCCGCATCCTCTGAAGCCACAGTGGAGGAAGAGCATTCTCATACCTTGCTGCCAAATCCTGGAACGACCTTCCACTTCACCTCTGAACATCTTCCACACTCCCGGAAATTTAGAAAGGGACTCAAGACCTGGTTTTTCAACTGATCACAGCATGAAACTAGAGCCTGGATACCCCTGTGGGTGATTAGCCATGCTTTGCTAATCTTTATTGATTGATTTAAAAAATAAAGGGTTCTAAAACAGTTGTTCCAATTTAGAAAGGCCATTTGGCATTACACCACAGTTCTATTCCTGGTGATGGTGATGGAAATTTGCATGGGGATGCAACATGCAAACTAGCTGATGCCCCAGTCCACCTACTTCATACTTGGCTGTCAGGCTGTAGAATTGTGAAGGCATTACAGAACTAGTATAATGAGGTGATGTTGTGGTTACAGGGCACTTCAATCCCTGGCTGGATATCGAGGACAACAAAGGCCACCACCAAGCACTGGATTTTAAAGCCCCACATAGGTCAAGGCCACATGGACAGCTTGCACAACTGGGGCCATGTCATAATGGGTTGCACTGGTTCTATGATGACGCCGTAAGCCTTTTTTATGTGCCTCCAGTGTGTAAAGTGAATTCATTTCTCTGAGTTAAGGCTTGATTTTCAAACAGTACAGCTTCGAAAAGAGTGAGCAGGGTTTCCCCCTTTCAGTTTCTGATCTGTGCTGTCTAAAATAATGCACTAACTCAGAGAAATATTGGATTAAATGAATTCACTTTACACCCTGCAAGCACATGAAAACAAAAACACTCAGCTCAGTGCTGAGCCACCATAGCCATCATGATACAGCCCCTGAGCTACTTAAGCAACTGCCTGTTGAATGTGATGCATGTGTCCTTGTGAACAGTGGTGTTTATACAAAACAGTACCCTATAGGGATAGATCCCTGTTTAGATTGTCGAAAAGCATCAATACCTTGTATTATTATCCTGAGGCCTGATTGATAGGTTTAACATGTCAGCTGGTTTTTGGTAGACAGGTTCCATTCAGCAAAGAATCACAAATTTATAGAATCAGACAAAGTGAAGGAGAGAATAAGAAAACATATGAGGGTCTTTAAGACGGTCTACTTGGAACACTTCATGGGTGTATCATGGACACTTAGGGGCTGATTACGAGTCTGGAGGTCCACGGACCACCAGACTTGTTGGGGCGTGGCAGTCTCCCAACCACCCTATAACAATAAGGATAGTTGGACCACCTTTGACCCGCCACAGCAGCCAAGGAACCACCGTTCCCTAGCAGTGTTGCGGCAGTCAGGAGGCAGCAATATGCTTGGCGGGACTACTGCGGTCCCATCAGGCATATTATGAGTTTCCTCTCTGCTGGCGGTGTCATGGAGGTTGCTACTCATTAACATCGTGGCAGAAAGGAAACAAAGGGGGCCTACAGGGCCCCCTGTGCCACCTCCGCATGGGGATGCATGCAGAGGGGCACAACATGTGCCTCCCTGTTTGCATGCACCCCAGTTCCTGCATGACATGGACTTTTCAGCCCATGCCGTGCAGGAACTGTTTTTGACGTTCCCATTGCGGTGCCCATTTACTGAGGCACCACTGTGGGAACACCAAAAATCAGCCCGCCAGACAGGAGGAAACTCCCAATCTGGTGGACTGTCTGACCACGGCTTGGGCGATGTGCCGGCAGGGCGGACCCGGTGCCCCACCACCAAAGTTGTAATCAGGCCCTTAATAGCATGGAACGCACAAATTGAAATGAGAATGCAAGGATTGCACAATTGCGTAAATTGATATGTTTGTATGCAGTATTTGGTCAATAAATGATTACACATGAGCATTTGTCATAGTACTTGCTTGTGACAAGGGTCCAAAGGCAATGCATGAAATGATACATATTAGATGACCATAAAATGTTTTTCAACAGCAACTAATCCCGCTATTGCAGAGTAAGTAAAAAAGATCTGTCCATATAGGGTACTTTTTGGTTTTTTTAAGCTATGCAGTTCTATTATCCAGTTATACATCGGGTTATTTGGATAATAGCAGTCTATCTTCCATGTGCACAGAGTAGCAAAGCTACTTTTTAAATGTTCTGTCAACAGATACCTTGTTAATGTAATTAAGCAGGCAGAGAAGTATTCTATATGGTGGGACTAGATGTTTTGGGATAAATATCATTATTTGTGTTCTTTGAAACTAAATATTGGCTAGAGAGATTACATTGTGACAGCTTAATCTTCCCTTACTAAAACAATTTGCATTTAAAAAAATCACTTTCATTAACTAGTTCCATTCAACTCAAATATTGTTTTGCTTTTTCTATCCGCTCTTGCTTTCTGTCGCTAATGAGGTTGTTGTGGATAAGTGTCTCTCTATCCAGTAACGTCACCTGTGCCCACTCTAGTCCTAATTTTCTTCCTCTATGATATTCTGAGCATCTCGGAGAGCACCCCAGTGACCCATAAGTCTTCTTCTTGGCCTGCCCAGCAACTTTCATTCTCAGAGGTACTGTCGGAGGCAAGCAGGTGACATGTACCAGGTAGCAAAAGATGACTAAGGTCATTCTAGAGGCAATAATGAAAGAGATCTCTTAAATCAGTTCTGCTATTGGCAACATGTAACAGCAAATTATTGGCATTTCCACAGAAAAGACAGCCACAGGGCAGATATGTTTGCACTTAACACATGACTGGAGACTGAAAGTAATTTAAGAGTGACTTGATAAGGGGCCTGAGTGGGAAAGGGAACTTGGACGCATGCAACACAAGCTCACTGATTTGAAAGACTGCTCCCTCTACAAAAATATCAGGAACTGTGGGGTAGCAGAAAAGGAGGAAAAAGACAACACAATCACTTTTTTGATGGAACAATTCCTTTAAAGTGTGATGGTTTGCAGAAAATACCAAATTTGTATTACTCGAACCCCTGATGACAATTGACAGGCCTACAAGCAGGTACTGTGGGAAGTGATGACAGATACCTACACTTTGAGTTCTCCATTTAAAGCACTGGTGAGAGAGAGAGACAGCAGAAGCCAGAGGCTGGAATGTATGGAGAGGGCGGTAAAGTGCAGTAATGTGCAACAGGGTGTCACATGGCCAGAACAGAACACATACAAGACGGTGACTGTTGTAGCCATGTTCTGCAGCATAAGGCAAGGACCTTTCCCTGCAATCTAAGCAGTATGTATTTACATAGTCTGTTGAGAGAGGATTGTCTGCAGGTCCATGCTAAGCTCTACCTAGAGGGTGGAGGGGAGCAGGAACAAGCGAGGGAGAATGTAAGGAAACACATGCACTGCCATAGAGTGTTGAAGACTAAAGAAAAAGAGAGTCCCCTTAAGTTAGCAGTAGAAGAATACAACTCATCCAGTGAGAACACTGAGAGAAAAAAATGCTAATGGATGGGACAAATAAAAGATGGGAAAAAGCCATTGAATCACGAGCAGGCACCTGAGATAGACAACAAAGCCATCCAATAATAAGCCGTGGGCAGACGCAAAACCCATTCTAAATATTGGAAACAATATGTCTGCCTATAGATAGCTATAGCTACCTGTAGCTTAGACCAAAAAAGGGGTAGTTGAAATATTAAAGGTCGTGTGTGACAAGCAGATGCAATTTAGTGTCCTAACGTATCAGAATATTTCATAGGGTACACACAAGGAATTCGCCGTAGAACCCAGGGTGACAGTGCAATGTCAAAAAACAATCACCCACAACATTAAAGCGTAGAATATTTGGAGGAATGCTACAAACATAGAAAGAAGAAGATAGTTGTGTAGAGACTGGTTCTGAGACATTCACAGTGGCTTACACACTGTGCATATTAGGTGGTTGCATGGCAGCATGAATTATGGTTTCGGTATTTGGGAGTATTGGTAATATGAGAGAATGGCACTCACCGTAGTCCTTATTCATTAAGTCGCCATCTGCCAGTATCACTACATTTGGGGGTTCTTCTCTTTTCATTTCAATGTAATTCTCTAGGAAGGATGTACATTAGCGGTCCAAGTTTGTGAGCTGGCCTTTTTATGGCATATGGTGTAAAAGAAACAGCTCATGAGTAAATGGTCCATGGTAGTAACACCTGAGCTAATGTTTTCTTAATTTAGGCTTTTAACTGTTTACAAATGACTTTGAAGGATTGTGGATTTTTGGGTGCCAACCTCTGTGTGGCATTTCCAACATTGTGGGAGTGTTAGATAGACCCGTCATAGAGAGCCTTTCCAGAGACCATATGATCCTGTATAAGATACAAAATGAAAGGCCTTATTTAGAGTTTGGAGGATAGGATACTCTGTCAAAATGTGGTGGATAGCCCATCTGCGCATTACAAGGATAACAGGCAATAGTGAGTTTTAATACGGGGAACGGGATATCCGTCACATTTGTGACATCAATGTCCCATTCCCCAAACTCTTACTTGCTTCTATGGCGTCCTCATGAGACTTCCCCTTTTGACTTTCCAATTTTAAGTGATATGGCATAGTCTACAGAAGCGCGAAAGCATGACATTTTGAGAGTAGGGTTTAGATGCTTAAATATATGATGCTGAATATTATTTAAGATTGGGAGTATGGAATGTCTGCTTGCTATATACTGGCTTTTTGGATGGTAAATCAGTTGTGCATGTGAAGTTTCATACTTATTCTAGATTTATGCCTAAAAACATACTTTGTGCTTTGCCTTTAAATTGTGATTCAGTGGATACAGAATTTCGTTTTCCCATTATATGAAATAAATATACTTTATCACATACATATTCCCTTGTATTTTTATTTCGTTCATTTTTAGCTATTTAAATACAATTTTATGATTATGTTTGATTGCTAAGTTAGTTTAACATTTTTCATAGCAGTGCAGTTGAGATTTAGTTATTTGAAAATACAGGTTCTGCCATCTATTGCTTGCACTCTCCTTCTAGATTTGCCCCCCTCCCTTTCTAAGTGAAGAAACAGACGTTCTAACCTGTGCTCATAGTGGGACTGAGTATGGGAAATGATGGATAAAAAGTGAGACATGACGCACACTGCATTTGTGAAATGTTAACTAGTGAAGAGTACCAGGTAAAAGTGGATTATTAAGTAAGTGCTGGTGCCCAATCGGTAACTCAAGATGCCTACCCTTGCTCTCAATGAGGTACACAACAATGTCTTGTCCAATAAATACTTCAGGGAAATGTGTTGCAACCATGTAATAATTGTATTACTTTATAGTACCCCTTTGAAGAGCCACAGTCTTCCTAAAGGCAAGCTATAAATTATTCAGGTAAACTTTAGCAAAGAGGTGCGTCCTGTGATGTTCTGGTAGGAGATGCATCAAAGTACGTGATGACCATTTAACAATTCTCATTTTAATGTAAAGTATCCATATGTCAAAAATCAATTTTAGGAGAGAGCATCATGTAGAGCGTCAATGTCGTGAAAACCGGCTTTGAAATCTGTATTCACCAATGCGCTTGTTAAATGCATTGTGCTGCCTTAGAATTAAAGTCCATACCATCAGACGTTGTTTCATGTCAGGCAAAGCAGGATGGTGAAGTTACACTTGGCTGCATTTACTAGTCTGTAATTCTTCAAACATCAGCAATGTAGTGACATGA
This sequence comes from Calotriton arnoldi, assembly GCA_963921515.1. NCBI lineage: Eukaryota > Metazoa > Chordata > Amphibia > Caudata > Salamandridae > Calotriton > Calotriton arnoldi. The sequence continues at coordinate 1,012,356 of CAWUFW010006599.1, read as the reverse complement.
GGCGCCTCCCTTAATTTTAGAGAAACGTTAAAACACCCTCTTAAAGACGATCATATATTTCTTCCTTTGGCTGTCCTTCAATAGTGGAAAAACATTCTTCTTCCTTAGAAATCACTTTCATCAGACGAGCTAATGGTTGAATGATTTAGGACTTGCTAAGCACTTAGGAAATAGATATCGATGGATCCAGAATGAATGTAAATGTCACGGAATTCCACTTATCATTGTTTGCTGAAGTTCGCAGTTGTGATGAGCAAACAATGTAATGTTAACTAAGAAGAAAGATAGACATTTGTATAAACGCAACACAACTATTGTACAAACAAAACACAAACGTGTAAAAAGTTGAGAGGAACGAGATAAGCAGATAAGAGGTAAAGAAGAGAAAATTAAAGAAAACTTACATAAGCAAATATGGTCTTTTTTTAAGCATGATGTCCCATGCTTGCCTTCGGGTGCATTTCTATCTTGGAAAAAATGGCCCTGAAGGCGATGTTTCCTTAAATATTAAGATGATGAATTTCCTAATCAAGGTGAATCCTCAGCATTGTAGTGTAGATGGTGTCACCTCCCTTCTTTACCACCAACATTATAATCTACACTATCAACCATCCCCCGGAGCTCAAGCAACACAGAACGTCTTCTTCATAGTATGCAATGCCCATACCCATGCCCATGCCCTTGGAGTAGCTTCTGGGTTTAAGGCAAACCAAATCTTAAACAGGTTGAGGAGTGTTCTGATGAGAAGTTCTGAAGGTCCCACTGTTATATCTGGTGTCAGTCTTTGTGCGGGAAACTCCCTGACCTACCCATGAACTGTTTCTGGTCAGTTCTTCCCCTTCCCCTTGTCCTGGCTTCAAACTGTCGAGGCTGACAAAGGCAAGGGCGGCCCTAGTGTCAGGTTCCTTTGTGCTTGCAGCAGACAGGTCCTTTGAAATGTAATCCGGGCAAGTTACAACTCCTCCCAGCCATCCTGTCAGGAAGACCCTCTACCCTCACACCTAGGTTTCCTTTGTCTGACTGTCTGGAAGAAATACACAACTCACAACAGCAGAGCCATTATAGTCATGTGACCCAGGGCATTGGCAGAAAGGCACATTTGGTTTGAGCTGAAAAATGTAAACTTTCTAAAATAAGTATTTTCATAATAGTAACTTAAAATCTGATGTTACCATTAAAGAAGAGTTTAATTTACAATTCAGTTAAGTGTAAACAGCATAGCGCTATCTGGTACTAAATTGGAGTTAGCCCTTATGTGGAATAAGGTAACCAACATAGTGTTAGTCTATGGGAGAGATAGGCCTTATAACAGTGAAAAAACACTTTAGGAGTTTTTCACTGTCAGGAAATGTTAAACCTAAACACATATCCTAAGATTAAAATACCATGTATCCTGCCCTATAACCTTTAGAGCCTAATGTATTGGTGACCTTTAAAGATTAAAAAGGGACGTTTAGGCTAGGCAAAATATTTATTATTCCAGGCCTAAATCTTTCAATTTTGCAAGGTCAAAATGGCACTACAGGCTTCAGCGGCAGAACTGAGATGTGTTTTAAAAGGCTAATTTAGGGAGTGGGTGCAGCCCACCAGCAGCATTTAATTTACAGGCCTTGGGTACATATAGTATCATATAATACCATTTACTAGCAGTTTACAAGTAAAGTAAAAGTACCAACCAGGTGTAGGCCAAGTTTTCCTTGTTTTCAAGGTAGAGGACAAACATGTTACCACTGGTTAGCAGAGATAAACTGCATAGAGTCCAAAAAGCCACAAAAACAGGTTCTGCAAAAAAAGGCAGAGGACGCCAAAAATCTGAGGAGACCCTACAGAAGGCATCAGGTCTGACAGTGATGTTAGAATTCATAATACGCCTTTGTTTGTATCTCTTCTTTCCTCTCAAATTGTCTCCAATTCATTTTGACTAATCTTTTCACCTCATCACCTTGTTCTCTTACTTTTGGTTTCACAAAAGTCTCAGTCATTGCTTTAATCGTATTCAGTGCCAACCTGTGACACCTGACTTCATCCCTTGAATCTGTTATCTTCACCAGCTGCAATTCTGCTAATAACACATAGATTATTTTCAAATTAGAACCACAGATTGACCCTGACTTTTCAGCACTTGTGTCAGAATGTGTCTCATTGTGAGAAAGAGGATTATTAGTTGGGGTGGATAGTAGTCCACCACAAATAATAATACTATTCTTGTTAGGTCCAGTAAATATTTAAGTAGCTTAAACCTGAGCGTATTGCCTTAATAAAATGTGTAAATCATTTAGAAGAACCAAACCAGTTAAAAATCAATAACACAACACAATAAAAATCCCACTCTAATTTCTAAAACTATAGAATATTTTAATGAACAAAATGACACTGAAATGACAAAAAACAATAAGGGGAACCAGAGATATCAATTTTTAAAGTTTTAGATAGAAATGGATCCAAAAAGCGCAAAGCACCAACCACAGGCAACTGGTCGTGCTAGGCCGAGACACAGATAAGGTTTAAGGCCGACTGCTAAGGAGCATGGACTGAATACAGAGACCTGGGTCATCCAGGCCGAAAGTTTTACCTTCTACCAGAGTCTCTGAAATGGAAGTAAAAAATCCTCAGCATGGAAAGGCAGCAGGCTGTGCCCGGGATGGGTTCTAAAAGGCCGGATAGCTATTGTACAAAGTCTTGGTGAAGGCGTAGAGGAAGTTGAAAAATGTAACAAAAAATGTACCACCTAATAATCTAGAAATTTGCTTTAACGTTAACGTAAAAATGTGTAATAAAATAGACGAGATGGCCGCGGTGTGGAAGGGAGCTGGAAGAAGGAGCTCCAGGGCTGGGGATAGCATTTTTGCGTAAATCCCTGCTAAGCCTGTACGCTCACACTCAAGCCATCCAGCATTCCATGCAACAAGAAGAGGAGTCTTGCCGATCCTCTAACTCACTGTTGTGGGCCCCCTTGAAGGATTCCTTAACTCAGATGTCGTCGATACCGCCTCCTCCCGAGTGAAGTGGCGTCGGAAGGCGAGGAGGGCTCATATTGTTGGGCTTGACCCCTAACTGAGCCCTGTTATCCACGGAGGTGTCGGTGGAGCGACCCCTCCCTCTTCGCGGGACTGCGGACAGGATCGGCGGTGCTCTATGCACCTTACGACGCCAGGAAAAACGTACAAGTCGCTGGTGGACCGACCCTCCCCCCACCCTGGACATGCCCTGTGGCAGGGAGATGGCTGGATAAGGGCTACACTTCTGCTTTTGAACACCGGAGTATTGCCAGCAGCTCACGGGTAAGAGGGAGAGTGGCTCTAGAGCTCTACAGATCTTCTGGTGAGATCGGCAGAGGGGGACAGCAGCGGCGGAGCATGGTGACGAGGAGCACAGCGGAAGTGCTGTGATTATGTGAAAAGGTGCTTCCTAGCTCCCACTTGGTGATAGTGGTAGAGTCGGGGGGAGAAGCCAGCGGGGAGAAACGTGTGTTTGGTTCCTTGCAGACCGAGGGTACAGGAAGTGATTCCCTACGTTCTTAGGCATTTTCTATGGGGATTTTCTTTTGCCTCTGTGACCGGTAGAGGCTACAAAATGGCCGTAGGTCTGGCCTAGCCCCCCCCACAACATTCTGGAAAGTATTCAAAGAAGGGGCTGAAACCCATGATAACGGAAAGAGGACTGAAAAGAACAGTAAAGGAAAAGGTGCCTAACAAGTGAGGTTGAGATAGCCCCCCCCCCTTCAATAGTCATGGAAAGAGGACAAAGGTCTTGGGAACCATAGAAGCAAAGAGAGGACTTAACCTAGCAAAACTGAGAAAGGACAATTTTCTAAGTACAAGGAAATGAATAGGTATAATGAGGAATAAATAATTAAATATCCATATAAATAATTAAATATTCATATTAAGAAGAAAGAAAAAAAGAAAACAAAAGTAGATCGTCACGAGGATAGCAACAAATAAATAAAGTGGGACTACTTTAGGAGGACAATCACTAGGGGAATTAAGAAAGGAAGGTTTTAGGAAGTGGTTTGACTAGTCAATTTCATCACACAGGAGCGGCCGGTCCCATTCCTATATGCACTGCATCATAGATTATCACAATTAGCGTAGGTCGCTCTCAGTACCACTACGCGATAATCAATTGCCTTAGACCTTATCCTAGACAGGGTACGGGTAATTCTTTATCATGAGTTACACTTATGCCCGTTAAGATGAAAGGAGCGAATCTGATACCGGCAGGTTTTAATTCATACTCTATAGTCTACCCTCCCAATCTTTCCAGGAATGCAACCAAAACCTTTAAGCACAACCTGCTCAGAAAAAACCCTGAAACACTCTTCTCAGATCCCTCCTACAACCCAAAAAACTGCATAATTATCAATGACTTAATTTTCTCCACTAGAGCTCTGGCTAAATGGCGCACCACTGTGGCTAAATTTCTCAGCATCCAGGAGTCAAGAAACATCCCTTACGTGTCTAAGATACTGATAATACCCTCAAAACACTTGAGAGCCACACTGAACATAACATATTACACAAATGGCACTGTACTCATCCAGGCAGCCAACAAAGATCTGGAACGATTTGATCATTACTTGGCAAGCTAAAAGTTCACGTTAATTCAATGCACCAGAAATTCCTCACCGATAATACTAACACCTATACATTACAAAGTTCATTGGCTATTAATGAAAAGGAGTTTGACAATGATAGCCAGCAGACTATATCTTTGTTTAGCACCAATGAATCTAGTGACAACAGGTTACAGCACAAGGAGTCAGTGTCTCTACTCCAAGGTAATAGCCCCCATACTTTAACTCGCAGCCCGAGATGCAGGTCTAAGACTTGCAGGTTAGCCACAAATCAGTCTCTGGTCATTCCCAAAGTAATTAACAATAATCTCATAGTTGCAAACCAGAAAAAATCTAGCCCATCATCCATCTCTCACACACCTCGAGCGATTACACCTAATACTTTGCAAAGCGAGGGTCTCTTGGATGCAGCATCCTGCGATCAGAGCTACATTAGGTCAGATCACTCCACCAGTTACGATCTATCCCTACAGTTGAAGGAAAACTCATCAGAAGAAAACGTAAATAGCCACAATCACGCTGAACTAGATACATCTAGCATTGACATTCCCATGACTGCAGACAAGATGCAACTTCCACTTCTCTCCCCTCCCCCACGATTTGAGATAGAATCACTCAATGCCCTGACCGATAGGATAGCAATAGACATGCAAAACGCCCTCAGGAACATGAAGAATATTATTCTTCTCTCAGAAAGCTATCTCTCCAAAATTATCCAGATTCAAAAATCAGTACACCCATTACACAACAAACTTGACAAGAATAACATGACCCCTCTGCCTCTGTTAAATAGGATTCTTCGTCCTCATAAAAACCTCAGTTATCTGACGGTCTCAGAAACACAATCCTTATTACAATCGTATGAGTCGTCATCTAGTCCCTCCCCGAAGAGAAAGAATCAACCAGTTACAGTGGTTCCGCTCAATGTAAACAGAACAACACAGGTGAATCCTAGAAAGTTAAATGCCAACAACCTGAAAGAAATAACATTAATCCCGGTAGGGCAAGACTCTATTCAAAATACCCCTACGAAACAGCTTTTGTGCTTACTACTGAATTGCCGTTCAGCAATGAAACATGCAGCGGACATTGCCGACTTAATCATGAAGCAGGGTATTGTAGTAGCTATTCTAATGGAAACGTTGCTTAATAATGCATCGTCCCCGTGCCTAGACCTATTGGTTCCGCCAAACTACAATATTGTGAGACTAGATAGGCTAAACAAAACAGGTGGAGGAGTGGCCTGTATCCACAGATCAAACATTGCCATCTCAAAAGTTCACTCTGACCCTATTGAGTCCTGTGAATACCTGGGGCTCTCGCTAAGTCTCTCAGATAATCAGCACTTTAAATTACACACGTTCTACCACCCCCCAGGTAAAAATGCATTGTTCATAGACCAACTAATGGAAATTATTACAGCAAATTCAGATCCACATTCCATCGACATCTTTTTAGGGGACTTCAATCTACATTGGAATCACCTTATAGATAATCAGGTCAATATTTTCAAAAACTTCCTAGCAGAACCCTCTCTAGTGCAGGCTTGTGGTCTTCCTACTCACTCTGAAGGCGCTACATTAGACTGGATCATCTCCAAAGAAAAGGAGGTAGATTCAATTGCTATTGTCCTTTGCGACTGGTCGGATCATCACATCATCACCTTCCAAATTACATCCTTAAAGAAGAAAAGAGCCACACAAGCAGTCAAGCCTAAGCAATGGGTTAGAGATACTAAAGGCCTGAACATGGAGACACTAACAGCAAGTTGCGAGAACGAACATCAACCTCCTCCTGAAATGGTGGACGTCAGCGAGCTTACGGATCATTACAACTGCACAATGTCTAAAATAATCAATAACATTGCCCCTTTAAAACTTCAAAGAATACAAGTTAAAGATAAAAACCCATGGTTCAATGGCTCTCTGAATGAAGAAAGACGGAAACTCAGACTCACAGAAAGGAAATGGACACAGCTCCCATCTTCACCACATCTTAATCAGCTAAGAAAGTTTAAGAAAGCCTACAATAAAAGCGTACTACAGTCAAAAAAGACTTTTTAGAAATGAACTTGATAATGCTAAGAACAGACCGAGAAAACTCTTTGATCTACTAAAGGATCAGTCGAACAAATTGGACAAATCCGCTCAACTAACAGCTCAATCGGTTCTGAGCTGTGAAGCCTTTTCAGCATTTTTACTTCCAAAGCTAGCTCACTGGAAAGAGAACTCAAGGTTACTGCTGACAAACTCGTGACTCAAAATAGTACTAAAGAAAAGCAGCCAGCCCAGCCTGCACAAACAGTGCCCAAAAATAATGCTCATTGGTCAACCTTCAAACTTTATGATCAGGAAGACATCGCTAAAACCTTACTGTCCTTAAAACCGAACAACCATTACAACGATCCTCTTCCCGCAAAATGTTGGCCTACGGTCAACCTCATGGTCATCCCTAGTTGGACTCAAATTATTAATGCCTCGCTTTTCCAAGGTTCCTTTCCTGACAGCCTAAAAACAGGCCAGGTCATCCCCCTACTGAAAAAACCTACCGAAAATCCTTCGGACCCAAACTATTTTAGGCCAGTAACAAACATTCCCTTACTGGCCAAGGTTTTGGAGAAATGTGCCCAACAACAACTGAACCGTCACATCACAGAATATAAGCTACTAAATGACTGCCAATCAGGGTTAAGACCAGACCACAGTACGGAAACAGCAATTTTGCACATAGTTGATGATGCTCTACTTGCTCTGGACCGTAACAAAACCTGTCTACTAGTCCTCCTCGACCTATCTTCAGCATAATGAACCAAGTACTACAAAAGACCGTTTACTGGCTTTCAAGCAATCATCTTAAACTCAACTCACAGAAAACAGAATTCCTTCTGATCTCCCCCCCTAAATCCTCCACGATGATCAAGGAATGGACCAAATTGATCACAGCGCTAAATGGTACTCCGACGCTAGTTGATTCTACCAAGTCACTTGGAATCACGCTGGATAAGGATTTAAACATGTGAGATCACATCAACAGTATGGCTAAAAATGCCAGATTCCATCTGAGCTATCTCAGAAAATTGAAACCGTTCATCGACACTGCTGACCTGAAAATGGCTGTCCAAGCCTTGGTTATCTCAAGGATTGAGTATGGATGCACAACTCTAGCAGGGCTTCCTAAGATTTCTACAGCTCCACTAAAAGCCTGCCTGAATGCTGCTGCGAGACTAGTAACGGGTACTAGAAAATTTGACCACATCACTCCACATATGAAAGTGCTCAAATGGCTACCGTACGAGGCAAGAATTCAGCTAAAGATGGCATGTATTACACACAAAGCTCTACATTATAAAACTCCACTTTACCTTGCTGCTATTATCAGAGTAACGACTCTGAGGATTGCACAAGTCTGGGGGCTTTCATCGAGTCTCTCATATGGTCCTCAGTCAGACCTGTTGGGATACCCTAGTCCATACGCAAGATTCTGGGACGTTGGCTAATGAAGGTACCTCTTCCAAGCCACATGGATATTGGTCTGGTCCTGCAACTGTCATCCTGTTCTGACTCCACGTTTTCTTTAGGAATGATTTTAAATGCAAATATGTCTTGTCATGTACTACTTTAACCTGAGTGGTCGCCTAGAAGACGCAATATGTCTATTATTTGTAATTTGTAAACTATGAACGAAACTAATTGCTGTTGAGTTGTAAAGCGCTCTGACACCCAGGATTGGGTCATGTTCGCGCTATAGAAAACACTAAATAAATAAATAAAGACGATAAGAAAATGTGCCTTTATTAAACATGCTGCTTATTTCTGCAGCAAGCCCTCATTTCTATCGGTTTCGCACTGCTAGGCCTCATTATTCTTCTATTCTTCCCTATCCCTTTAAGAATATAAATGCTCTTCACAAAAGATGATTTAACAACCGAGCTGTAGAACCTGACCTCTTTGTGAAATGTGCTGTTTCCTGAAGATGGCACTTCTCTTTCCCTCATGCCATATGATTTCACTGTATTTAGATTGTTTCCTCTGCCACATATTCATAATGAACAAGCGTATTAATGAAGGAAAATGCTTGCTGGTGCATACATTTTGTGATGTAACCAGGACATACCAGATTTAAATGTTTCAATTCATAGAACAGCTCATTGTTAGAAGATGGGATACTAAGCATCTATCAGAGTAGGCTTGCAAAAAGGTTCTAATGAGAACCTTCATATATGTATCTTTTTGTAATAAGCTGTAGCCACATCTGAGTGACTTCATGTCGACTTTACTGTGGGAATCGAGGATGAAGACTACAGACCGTAGGAAGATCTTCCTCCATTGGACGTTGGTGACATATTCGCCTGTTTCTACAACATGTTTAGTGGCTTTTCTATACAGTACCTGTTCCTAGCTAGAGAGTCAAGACATTCTATGCACTCATACCCTGCCATGCCCCTTAGCACTTTATGGCGCTAGCTCAAATGCCCATAAGCTATTGCTAATGATGATTTTCTTCGATTATCCTTCCTTTAAGTGAGGAGACTTTCTATCCCTATGTCAATCATAGCTACTGCTGTGCATGCACGGCTGGCACCGGTAACAGCGGTGAGGCAAGACGGGGTGGGATGGGTGGTGGGTAAGTGGACAGACGACGGGATATGGAAAGTAAAATAAAAAAATAAACAAAACCACATACCTTGCACTCGCCGCATCGCCGACTCAGCGATGCGGCGAGCACAAGGTAAGTGATTTTATTTATTTTTTAATGTACTTTCCCTATCCTGTGGTCTGTCCACTTCCCCCCCACTGCCCCACCCCACCCCGCCCCACGCTGTTACCTGTGCCGGCCGCGCCTGCTGCTGTGGTCCTTTCCTTCTACCTGTCTTAACAGTTGCTACTGCAGCTGTTTGGAGAATTCGTCTGAGTTCTACCTTTCTTAGTTATCTGTCTTAGCACCAGAATTTACTTGCTCTTTTCCACAGGGAACTCTTTATGGGTTCTCGTTAGGATAGGCCCTTTAGATTAGAATAAGGACTAAATTCTGAATGGAACACACTGTTATTTTCTATGCTTGTTCTAACTAAACTTATTTTTGAATTTCTGTAATTGGATCTATTTGACTAATCTGAATAAAAAAGAACAAAAATACCGACTAATCTCTTAAAGAGAAAATAAACTTTTGAAACTTCACCAAACTTCTCTATATTGGCTGAATATCAAATGCAGATAATGATGTCTATTTTGTGTGATGCTCCATTCTAATACGGTGGCAAAGATTCATCGACTTAAGAAGGTTCGGAAATTCCAGGCTCTCTAAGAAAGTTTAAAGTGACGTTAAGTGTGGAAATTTGTATATGATTTCCGTGCCGTTGACTTTTGATGGGAAACTTCAAGCAGAAGAAATTCAAAATTCGAACCCAAGGAAGTTCCCTCACTAGTAAGATACTTTAGCTGCCTCCACCCAGTAAAGATGTATACCTGCGGACTTAATCACTGTTTTGGAAGTTGGATTCCTCCATCAGGGCAAGGCTGCAAGTTGTAGCAGAGCAGGGCTACATGAGGCTGGATACCTTCTCAATGATGTCCTACCGAAATTGATTGTTCTGCTGTGGAAAACCTCCAAAGAGCACAAGCTGAATCTTTGGCCTAGTGGCAACACATCTTCATCTGATTGACTTGGCAGGTTGGTCCTGGTCTTCTGTTAGTTCTCCAGGCAAAAATCTTTGAAAAAAAAGTTCTAAGTCCCTGCTTTTGGGGTTAGGCAGGAGGAGGACATCCTGACGCCAGTGCTTAATTTGTAAATAAATAAGTGTCAGGGCTCCGTCAGGAGGCCTCTGCAGCTTGCACCACACATTGCCCCTGCCATGCTGCCAATGATAGTAACAACACAACTACTAACCATCACACTCCCACAAGTGTGACAATTCGAACTATTCCAGGCCCCCAAAGCTATATGATTGGCATGGGAGGCAGGTAATAATCATTTTTAATCTATAATGAATTAAAACGTGACCGTTGTTGTGGTCATCTCAGACAGCGCTATCTTGGGTCAGACTCTCACAAGCGTCGGTGTTGACAATTAAGTGCTGGTGCCAAGCACTGGAAACCACATGCTCAAATGAAACACTGCCTGACACTTATCAAGGGAAACCACCTCAATGTCAGGACTAACTCTAGATGAAGCCACCAGCAGGGTTCAGGTCAGGTCCAATTGGAACTGGTCTGCTGGGCTCTTCATGAAAGTTGTCTTTTTGCAGCTTTTGTGTCCTTGAACCCTAACAAGAGGTCAACCAGCTGACCCTTGAAGTGCACTTCCTGGTCCTGGTTACAAGGGGAAGCCTTTAGATTTAAGTGCCCAAAACCACACAAGTTAAACTGTGGATATTTGGTCATGCCGGACCAGGAAAAGTCACAAGTTCAGGCCAACTGAGATGAAGCACAGGTCGGCTACAAGGACCCATTTAGGCTGACTGAACAAAGTACCATCAGTCCTGGGTTGCAGAGCATCGGCAGGATCTGCATCAGAGATGTGTCGTGCAGTCGAAGCGATTCGTCAGTTCGGAGATGCGGTGAGGCTGCGATGAGAGGTCCAGCATTGTCATCGAGGGTCCCGTCGATTAGGGATTGTGATGCGAAGCCCGGTGTCAAGGATGCGTTGCGTAGTGAGGCGATGCGTCAGTTCCGAGGCGCTGTGGGGCTGCAATGCGGAGTCCGGCATCGTCGGGACTGCTGTCGATGAGGGGTGTGAGGGCCTGTGCCAAGGATGCGTCACACAGCAGCGGTTCTGAGGGACTGCAATGCGATGCTGGTCTTTGCAGCGGTTCTGATCCATGCAGCAGCGGAAATGTGTCAGTTCTGCTCGGGGTTGCGCTACACTGCAGAGGAGATGCCTCAGTTCCACTGGATCCACATAGGTTGGCAGAGTTCCTGAGGCCCACTTCTAAGGGTCCAGGACTGGGGTGGCACCTCTTGGCAGGGTAGACTCACAGATGGCAGAGTCCAGGTGCTGGAGTCAAGTTTGTTGGAGCCTTCTGTTCGTGAGGCTAAGTCAGAAAGCCAGTCAACTAGCCCTTGGAGTTACTGTGGGGTTCCTGGGTTCAAACAGATGCAGGTCTGCTCCTTCTCACCCAGGCAAAAGGGCAGCAGGCAACAGGTCAGCACAGCAGGGCAGCAGTCCTTCAGAGCAGCAGTCCAGCAGAATTGCAGTCCTTTCAGCACAGCAGTCCTTCTTCCTGGCAGGGTATCCACAGGTCCAGAAGAGTACTGAAGAGATGGTGTCTGAGGTCCCATATTTATACCTGGCGTCCTACTTCTAGAATGTGGGAGAAGCTTCTAGAAATTCCCTTTGAATTGCACAGGATTCCTGCCTTCTGTCCACTGGCTCCAGACAAACTACAGGGGGTATACAGCCCTTTGTGTAGAGGCAAGACACATCCAATTCAATTGTAAGTAGGGCTATTTTCAGCTCCACCCCTCTCATCCTGCCACTGATGATCCATCAGGCACACCTAAGCGCTCTGTTTTGTGTGGCTGTCTAGTAGGAATACACAAAGCCCAACTGCACCCAGTAATGTGACCCAGAGACAGGCTCCAGGCACTAAATGGCCAAGGCAGGAAAATACCAACTTTCTAAAAGTGCCATTTTTAAAATTGCAATTTAAAATCTGACTTTACCTAGAGAGAGGATTTTCCATCACAATTCCAAGCACCAAACATGAACCAGTACCTGCTCCCACTTAGAATTTACAGCTTACTGAGGGCCAGATGTACGTCCCTTGTAAATTGCGCCTTGCAATTTGCGCTCGATTGCGAGTCGCAAATTGCGAGGCGGAATTTACAATGTACTACAGTGTCAGAGACACTGATTGCAATTCCCAATGGGGTCGCTAAATGCGAGGCTCATGAATATTAATGAGCCACTCGCAATTTGCGACCCCATTGGGAATGGCTGGCCCTCCCAGGGATGGTGGCCTGCTGGGCTCAGCAGACCACCATGTCTGGGACTGCTTTTCAATAAGGCAGGTATTTTTTTTTTTTAAATGCAGCCCGTTTTCCTTAAAGGAAAACGGGATGCATTTTTTTTTTTAAATGAAATGTTTTCGTTTCATTTTTTAAGGGCAGGCAGTGGTCCCTGGGACCACTGACTCCCCCTAAAAAATATTTCCCCCTGCATTTGCAAAGGGGAAGGGGTCCCCTGGGGACCTCTTCCCGTTTGCGAGTGCATTACCACACTCTTGAAGAGGGTGGTAATTTGCGAGTGTTTTGCGACTGCAATTGTGGATGCAAAACATTCATACATGGCTTTGGGGTCGCTATTAGGAAGGACCCCTTCCTAATAGCGACTCGCAATTCCTAAATAGCGAGCCGCAAATAAATTGCGACTCGCTATTTAGGAATTGTACATGGCCCTATGACATTTTGCATGCACAAACGGGTCGCAAACCTGTTTGCGCATGCAAAATAGGGTCATACATCTGGCCCTTAGTGCAATAAAGAAAGTCCAATGTTAGCCTATGGGAGGGGTAAGCCTTGCAGGAGTGAAACACAAATGTAAGGGTCTTCCACTACCAAGACCTATAAAAGATCTATAAAGGTTAATTGTATATGTCCTACTTTCTACACTGTGCCTGAGCTGTTCAGGGCCTATCTTAGAGATATCTTATCTGTATTAAAAAGCAAAATTTGGGCCTGGCAAAAGATTTGTTTTGCCAGGTCAAAATGGCAGTTTAAAACTGCACAAAGAGGCTGCAACGGCAGACCTGAGAAAAGGTTAAGTGGGTGGCCAAATCAGTGCTGCAGGCACACAAGTAGCATTTATTTTAGAGGCCCTGGGTACATGGGGAACCACTGTACAAGGGACTTACAACTACATTAAATATGCCAATTGGGGATAAGCCAATATTAAGATGTTTAAGGAGTAAGCACATGCACTTTAGCACTGGTTAGCAGTGGTAAAATGTGCAGAGTCCTAAGGCTAGCAAAAACGAGATAAGCAAAAATAGGGGGAGGAATGCAAAACGTTTGGGGGATGACCACCCTAAGGCTGACAGGTCTAACATGTGTAACCCCAGCTCAAAGTTGGGAAAACTACCCAGCCTCCTGGGAGTTCTCATCACTAAGGCGTAAAAACCTTGAGAGACCATCAGCATTGGGTTGGTCTGACCCAGGGTGGTGTTGCACCTTAAAGTCCTTTACCAGTAGGGAGATGGACCACCCCAACAATTTGGGATTCTCATTCCTCATTTGCATCAATCATCTGAGGGGCTTGTCGTCTATCTGAGCCCGGGAGTCCCATACAGGTATGGTCTCAACTTCCTCAGTGCCCAGATCACAGCAAAGGCTTCTCTCTCGATAGCACTCTTCCTCTGTTCCCAGGGAAGTAACCTACTACTGATGAAGGTTACAGGCTGGTCTAGGCCCTTCTCATTTAACTGTGACAATACTGCCTCTATACCATGCTCGGAAGCGTTAGTTTGCACAATAAACTCCTTGGAAAAGTCAGGGCCCTTGAGTACAGGGGCTGTACACTTGGCCCGTTTGAGTGCGCCAAAGCCTGTCTGACAGGCCTCTGTCCAGATCACCTTTCTTGGCTGCTTCTTCAAAGTCAGATCAGTTAAGGGATCAACAATGGTACCATACACCTTGACAAACTTCCATAGTAACCATTAAGGACCAGGAAGGCCCTCATTTTAATCTGTGTTTTTGGGGGCTCCCAGACCTTGATGGTTTCTATCTTGACCTTGAACCTAACCCCGCCACCAGGTGTCCCAGGTACACCACAGATCCCTGCCACATCTGGCAAATACTTGCTTGATAGGCAGGCCTGCCTGTTGCAGAGCCTGAAACACTTCCTGCAGGTGAAACAGGTGGTCTTCCCAGCTGCTACTGAAGACAGCTATGCCATCCAAGGAAGCAGGGCTGAAGGCCACCAATCCAGCCAAAACCTGGGTTACTAGCCTCTGGAAGCTGGTGGGAGCATTTTTTCAGGCCAAGGGCATTTCGTTGAATTGGAAGTGGCTCTCTGGTGTGGAAAATGCTGACACCGCTTTATCCCCCTCAGTCAGGGCAATCTGCCAGTACCCTGAAGTCAAGTCAAAAGTGCTCAGGAACTTGACAGCCCCAAACTGATCAAGGATCTCATCAGCTTTGGGGATGGGGTGAGCGCCACTCTTTGTACCCATGTAGTCCACATAGAACTGAAGTTCTGGGGATGGGGCTCAGTGGGGCAGCCTTATGACCCAACACCACTGGGATCAGGTACTCGTGCCAGCTCCTCCTGCAACAGATGTCCTGTCAACTCTCCTGTTTTCCGCCCAGATGCCCAAAGGGGTGGCAGTGCCACACTCTAAAAATGCTGATTGATTGACTGGGCTGGACCAGGGACTACTAGAGTGCTGAATTATTCCCAACTCCAGCACTTGGGAGACCTATGCCTTGATGAAGGCCCTCTCCTTGTCTGACACTCTGTAGATTTTGTTCTTGACAAGAGAACTGTCACCAGTGTCAGTATCATAGGTACATAAGTGTGTGAACCCAGGGGTGAGAAGAACAGAAAGATGAACTGTCCCAATAGCTGGCAACTGTCCCTCTGCAGCCCTGGGGTCAGAGTAGGGGAGAGGTTGACACCCTCCACTGACCCATCTTTCTCTTTGGATGTGACAGGAGATGAGGGAGAGGTTCACTCTCCTCTTCTACTCCATCATCTGTCACAAACAAACTCTCACTGTGGGGCTTCGGGTGATAGAGGTGGAGGACCCTTAAGGGTTCCTGAGGGTCTTCAGGTTTACCAGGTAGGTGACCTCCCCCTTCCTCTCACTCACCTCATAGGGCCTTGTCACATGATCTTGGAGGGCCCTGGGCTCAACTCCATCACTCACACTTTCTACTCAGGATGGAATTTCACAGGGGTAGCCATTTGGTCATACCACTGTTTCATTAGCTCCTGACTGGCCTTTAAGTTGTCAGAAGCTTGCATCCACAACTTGGTCATCCAGCTCCGGAATGCTAGCATGTAGCTAACCACGTCCTGGGGTGGTGGTTTGTGGGAGCTTGCTCCCACCCCTCCCTAACCAGACTGAGAGGTCCCCTTATAGGGTGGCCATACAGACGACAACACCCATCTGTTGCACCTCCCTGTAAATAAAGAGCAGGCATGGTAAGAGGATGTTCCACTTACGCCTCATGCAGGCCCATGATCATGCCATTGAGGGTCTTGTTGAACCTCTCAGCAAGCCCACTGGATTGTGGATGGTAGGGTTTGAAAAACATATAGGTAACTCCACACTCTCTCCACATTGACTGCATATAGGCAGACATGAAGTTGGTGCCCCTGTCAGACACCACTTCCTTGGGGAAAGCAACTCTGGTAAAACTCCCCATTAAGGTCTTAGCCACTGCATGTCCTCAGAGGTACGGCCTCTGAGTACCTTGTGGCATGATCCACCAGAACCAGGATAAACCTGTTTCCAGAGGCAGTCTGGGGATCCATGGGCCCTACAATGTCAGTGACCACCCTTTCAAGGGGGTGCACTGACAGGCAAGGGATTCAGGGGACCTTTCAGCTTCTGCCCTATCTTTCCGCTGGCCTGGCTGGTCAAGCAAGTCATACAGATTGTATTTAAAGAAATATTCACCCAGGGCCAATAAAAGTTGGGGATAAGCCTGTCAAAGGTGTTGTCCTGCCCCAGATGCCCTGCCAGTGGTAGCTCATGGGCCAGCTCAAGTAGGAGGGCACTGTAGCATTGTGGAACAACCAGTGCCCTTGTTGTCCCATGTAAAGATGCCTTAGGCTCACTATACAGGGGGTTGTCATCCCTGTAAATCCAGTAACTACAAGAGGCATCACCTGCTGCCTGGGCTTCGGCCTGTCGCCTCATGACCTCCAAGGCTGGGCACTCCTTATGTGCCTTACAGAAGTCCTCCCTGGTGGGTCCTCCTTCTACTTGCCATCCAACAAGTTCAGACACGTCACCAAGGGAGGCAATGTCCTCTCCACTGGGCTCCGGGGCAACCTAGTGTGGTGCCCTATCCACCTCAGCTGGGAGACATGCAGTGGCTGGTTTCCCATACCCCTTGCCCTTTCCTCTTTTGGCAGCTGTCTGGGCAATTCTCCCAGGCTTCAGACTTCCTCGACTCCCTTCCTGGGAAGCCATGGACCTGGTGGTTGCACAAATCCAATTAGGCAACCCCAACATTTTCAGATGTGACCTGAGCACCACTTCTTTCCAGGTAGTGTGCTCAAGATCATTCCCTAGCAAACCATCCACAGACATGGCAGGGCTCACAGCTACTTTCAGGAGATCGGAGACCTCCCCCCACTCAAATGCAACAAGGGTCACTGGGTAGTGACCCCCACGGTTGCATCCTACCACAACCTGGTGGAATGTATTTGGTACAATCTGCTCTGGGGCTACCAGCTGACTCCTTCCCATAGTCATGCTGGCACCTGTGTCCCTCAGAGGCTAAACACCTTGCACATTGATGGTGACCCACTGCCTATACTTTGCAGTATTGGAAGGCATATGGATTTTTGGTACCATCTCCACTTCACCCAGGGACACTAGGGTAACCTCACTGAGTTCCCCCCATTAACTGGGACAAACTCTTTCCTAAGCAA
Source organism: Calotriton arnoldi (assembly GCA_963921515.1). NCBI lineage: Eukaryota > Metazoa > Chordata > Amphibia > Caudata > Salamandridae > Calotriton > Calotriton arnoldi. The sequence continues at coordinate 995,177 of CAWUFW010006599.1, read as the reverse complement.
TACACTAACCACTCCTGGTGTCTTTCCTCCTGTTAGAGGCTGTGCCCTATTGAGGCACTTGGGATCCCCTGATGGGTCCCATACTCCTAGCACTCAGAGCACTTAGAGGTCTTACTCTGATTCTTATCAGGGACACTCTTTTTCTGGTAGCCAGATTGGGAATGGGACCCTTTCCCCGGTGAACTATTTTGGGGGCCTTGAGAGAACATCTTCTTTTTCTCTCCCCCCTCCTTCTTCTGGTGGGATACCTGTCCACCATTTTGGGAATCCCCCCCCCTCCGATGCCTTCTTGGACACTCTGCTGCTGACCCAGATGCCTGCCTCCTCAGCAAGGTTCCTGGGATGAATCAGCTTGCTATCAACCAGGTGTTGGCGCAGCTCTGGAAAATAAATATTTAGCATGTACTCCTTTAAAATCAAGTTGTACTGACCAATATAATCATCTACTTTGCTGCCTCTCACCCAGCCCTTTAGCGCCTTCAAGGAATAATCAAGAACGTCTACCCAGGTCTTTGTAGAGATTTTGTGGCTGCCCCTGAAAATCTGTCTATTCTTCTCAGGGGTCAGCCCAAATGTGTTGACAAGTATGGCCTTCATGGCTGTGTACTGTGTCTGGTCTGCTACCTCTAGTGTTAGGAGTGTGTCCCTCCCCATTGTTGGCATGTACCTCCACAAGATACCCCATTAGGACTCCTCAGGAAAGTGTGTCCCCTTAGAGCCACTTCATAGGCTGAGAACCATTTTTCAATGTCATCCCCGTCACAAAACTATGTACCAAATCTTTGGGTATGCGGAACCTCCCTTCTGCAGTGGCCACTGCAGGTATGCTGCCACCATTACTGCTGGAATCTATCTGCTTAGATCTGAGATCCAGCTCTCTGAGACTGAGCTCATGTGCCATTCTGCGCTCCTCCACGGCCAGTCTCTTTTCCTCTAGAGCTTGCTCCTTCTCTAATTTAGCAAGCTTTTGTTCCTTCTCTTGTTTGGCAGGCTCCAGCTTAAGTTTTCTCTCTTCCCTCCTGTCCTCTAGCTCCTTTGGGGATAGGTTCTTTAAAGACACACTGTAGTGTAGTTCCTATTTCCCTAATAGGCTCTGCGCATTGGAATAATATACCCTATAGGCTTGACATAGGACTGAGGTCTGTATGTCCCTATCGAGTATATTAAACTTAATTACTTGTGCCAGCTAGCTCAGAGGCCACTAGAAACTCCTTGAGAACAAGAAGGGAGTAGTTTCTGGCAACCGCATAAACATGACCACTTTGTTTCCCTTTAGAATCGGAACACGTCTCAGAATCGTGGAAACAATAGATAACAGTTTCACTCAGTCAATCGTGCATGCTTAGTTTCTACAGAGTTACACAGAAAGGAAAGACGGGCGTTTCAATAAAGAGGTTTTATTGAACAGTCTTGTTTCTCGTGTAAGAGATATGTGCTGTTATGATCACAAGACAGTATGCAAGATAAATAATGTACAGCGTAAGCAGTACAAATAAATAATACTGCGCTAGCATTATCTTTTAGCATATATTCACGTATATAAATAACATGAGCTAAAAATGCGAGTACTCATACGATGCGTCTCTAAGCTAGTTCGACCCCAATGTACCTAACCTGGTCTAGGTGTAGGGAAAGGTAAGAAGTAGGCGAAGTATTCTCTAGTATGGTATACTAAGAGTATATTAAGTATAGTATGCCAAGAGTCCCTCTAGGTTCTAGTCAGCTCCATACCTTGAGAATGAGAGAGGTGGGAATCTCTTGCCGGATCTGGAACTCTAACACCCCGCGAAGGGAGTCAGAACACTGGAAGCTGGATTCTTCTGCGTGCAGGAATGACAGCGTCTTCTCAGTGCGTCAGGCCGGGATACGGGCTCCTCTGAAGTCGAGGTCTCCTCTAACTTGCTTGGGCAAGGGAAGGTATATTTATACCTGATAGGTGCATTGGAATGTTAGCATTGACGTGAAGTCGGACAGAGGAAGACGTCAGGAATGAACCCTTAAGGTATAACGGTTCATACATAATAGATGAGTTCTTGGAGAAATCAATAGTCCTGTGCTAGTGGAACTCCCGAAGCTTAAGGGTCTGGTTTCTAAGAACTCATTGTGACGTTAGGGTGGACGGATGTCGGTGACCATGCCTGTATTTGGAGTGCACGGCTAATGCCTAAATAAGGACTGGGAATCTATGCCTATATAAGGGCAATGCGAATTATGCCTATATAAGGACATGTTTCAGGAAAACCTATATATGGATACCTAAAGCGGAATACAACAACACTGCTCCCTGCACGGGAACGGATTTCTAATCCAGGGAGGATGTTTCCCCCCTCCTCAACAGGTCACAGTCAAAGACTCACAGGGCGGTCTTGTTCCAATTCCTCCTTAGATTCTGACCCTTCTTCCCAATTGTCTGTAAGGATCTGGTGGGCCTGCGCCCATATCCTCAAAGTATTTTGGAGCTCTGCCTTTTTAGTACTTCTCTTGGCAGACAACCTCTTTGTTGCAAAGATAAACAAAGTCTTCCACGAGCAAATCAAAGTGAGTTTATTCACATCACAAATTCCAGTCAGCTGTGGCTACAACAACGTTCTCTGGTGACAGATGACTGGAACGTTCCAAACATGTATAGAGGCAAGGGGAGGCAGGGTAGAAGAAGTGTGGATGGAATGCCAGAGGGAAATGGTACAGTCTTTGGTTGGGAGCATAGGTGCGAATAACAACAGTAAGAATAAATGAAACCTTGAGTACTTTGTAGTATAAATAGCAGATTACAACACTCTTCTCCTGACAAACCTCCTTGAGCTGGACCACAGTGTAGCTCTTGACGTTGGCCAGCTCAAACTCCATCTTTGCAGGTGAAGTCACAGACACACAGGCAGGTAGGAATAGGGAAAATTTGGAAAAATAAAATAAGATGTCAATCAGGAAGAATTTACTCAAATTGGTTAGATATGGAATAGAGTGTGCACCAAATTACTGTATGGTACTGCACAAAAATAAGTCCTACCTCACCACTGATCACCAATGTTAGAAATTGGGTTTCTGGTTCACAGAGATATGCACCCTGTCCAAGCAGGAACCACAATCCTAGTCAGAATAAGTCACAACCTGTGCTCACCCTCTAGTAGCTTGCACAGAGCTGTCAGGCTTAACTTAAGAGGCAATGTGTAAAGTATTTGTGCAACACTTCAAACAGTAATATAGTGATAACACTACAAAAAGATTCCACCACACCAGGTTAGAAAAATGGAACTCACTTTTATAAATAAAACAAGACAAAAAGAACATAAATCCAATAATTAGAACTTGAGATGTGAATTTTTAAAGATTAAATGTGAAAATAGTGCTTAGAAACAATAAGAGCCTATTTGGGATATCTGGTCATACTGGATCGGGGCCAGGTCAAAAGTTCAGGTGGACCACAATGGAGCACGGGCCGGATACAGGAACCCTGCAAGGCCCTCTGAACAAAAGTACCCTGCTCCTGGTCGCAATAGTGAAGATGCGGGTTGAGGCTGAGCAATGCATCAGTGTCAATCCTGCAGTTGAGGTGATGCATCGATTTTCTCCATGCAACAATGGTGAGGGGCTGGTTCCGAATACGATGCCCTGGTTCTGAGATGGGATGGTTCTGAAGCTGATGCACCAGGTTTCTCCACGTAGTCGAGGGGATAAATCGATTGTCTTCCTGCAGTGACAGTGATGCAGTGGTTCCGATGGCGATGTGCTGGTTCTGAGTGCGATACACCGGTCCTGCTCCCGCAACAGCGGTGATGTGTCAAGTCTGCTCTCGAAGCAGAGGATGTGTTAGTGCTGTAGTAGAACATCTCAGGCCTACTTCCAATGGTACTAGGTGTAAGAGCAGGTGAGTTGAAGTCTGCTATGTTACTGGGACTTCGGATCAGGAGAATAGCCAGCTAGCCCTTAGAGTCACTCTGGGTTCTGAGGACAAGAGAGGCAGGTCCAGTCCTTCTCACCCAGGGGAAGAGGACAGCAGGCAGCAGGTTAGCACAGCAGAAAGCATCTCTTCCAGAGAAGCAGTCCAGCAGAGTGGCAGTCCTTTGACGCAGCAGTCCTTCTTGGCAGGGTATCTTCAGGTGAAAAAGTATGCTGTCTTGGTGAGCTCAGAGACCCAGTACTTATACCCACTTGTATCTCTGAAGTGGGGGTGACTTCAAAGAAGGGTCTTTGAAGTGCACAGGGGTCCTCCCATCCTACCTTCGCTCCAGACTCACTACAGGGGGGTATGAAGCCCTCTGTGTGTGGACAGAACACAGTCTATTTAGGTGTTAGTGTGAGTCTGTGCTTAACTCCTCCATCTCATTTTCCCAGGAAGATCGATCAAGTCACACCCAAGTTCCCCTTGTGTGGGGCTGTCTAGAGGGAATATACAAAGTCCACCTGTCACCCACCCCAGACTGATCAGAGACAGGCTGCATGCACAAAAAAGGCTAAGAGTAGGAAAATGTCAACTTTCTAAAAGTTCTATTTTCAAAGTTGTAATGATAAATTCAACTTTACCATTAAAGAGGATTTATCATTACAAATCCATAGGTATAAAACATGACAGATCCATTCCCTCTCAATCAGGAATTGCAGCTAATTAAGTGCAATCAGGAATCCCATTGTTATTCTATGAGAGGGGTAGGCCTCATAGTAGTGAAAAACAAATTTGGGTGTTTTTCACTACCAGGACATGCAAAACCTAAAAGAACATGTCCACTCTTTTGATTACACAGCACCCAGCCTTATGGGCTACCTAGAGCCTACCTTAGGAGTGACCTATATGTAATAAAAGGGGAGTTTAAGGCTTGGCATGGGGTTTTAAATGCCAAGACGGCATGGCAGTGTAAACTGCACACACAGGCCTTGCAGTGGCAGGCCTGAGACTGTTTAAAGGGCTACTTGAGTGGGTGGCACAACCAGTGCAACAGGCCCACTAGTAGCATTTAATTTACAGACCCTGGGTACATGTAGTGCACTTGACTAGGGACTTATATGTACATTAAATGTGCCAAAGAGCTCTTTTTTTCTCCAAAGGTATTTACACCACTTCCTGTATGGCCTCTCCTTTGTCGAGTTATCAGCTATCATGCTTCTCTGTGGCTATCTTTATTCCTATGTTCATTTCTTGAATCATCTTAGAAACCAATTCCGTTTTTAATCACAACCCGGAAGTGATTAAAAACGGAATTGGATCTGAGCCCGTCAAGCTGTTGGACTCGCTAACTGCAGACAGATCGAGACGGACTAGTGCCGCTCAGCCGCGAATGAGAAACGTGACAGTTAACAAGGTGAATTTGATTCAAGAAATTAACATAGGAATAATTATGGCCACAGAAAAGCGTGATAGCTGATAACTCAACAAAGGAGATGCCATACAGGAAGTGGTGTAAATACCTTTGGAGAAAAAAAGAGCTCTTTTTTGTTCTGAGTCCTGAGGAGAACCCTTAAAGACACCTGGACGGGTTTGAAACGCGTCAACAGTTTTTCTTTAGCCAAACAAGTGTTTTGTGTAAAAGATACCACTGTAGCTCTGGTGAAACTAAACTATAGAGATTCAGAAATGGTATATGAATAAATCTATCTTGGAGCGCATTAGGGTCACTGTTTGGTGGCATGTCCTTGTAAAAGAAAGAAAACGACTATAATAATTTTTTTGTGGATGGTATTTTACAAGGGTTACAAGTATAATTTCTGTATTGTTGTATTTAAATATTTATCTGTATAGAACCAAAGAGAAAAACAAAGTATTGATTGGTTTTTGTTCTCAGTTTAATGTCTATTATAATTGTGATTTGTTCAGTGTTGTATGTCTTGTGAGTAGAGTCTGTCTCTGTGTATGGTAAGGTCATTGATTTTGATAAAATGTGAAAAAATAGATGAGTATTGATGAAAATAATGTTTTACAAAACAAATTGAAAATTTAAAAAGATAGTCTGAATAAATAAGGATCATAGTAATTCGAGTGTGTGATCTTTATGGGGAATGATTGATTGAAAGAGTATCAGTATTGGCATTTGTTCTGTTGATTTACAACTTTTTAAATGTGTCATTTTCAAAAGTGTAACTTTCATGAACCTGCGGAAGGACTCTCAGAGGACTGCCTGCTGCTTTGACCTGCTGTGTACTTCAGAAGACTACTTTGCTGTACCCTCAAAGGCCTGCCCTGATGCTTGAGCCCTGTTTCACTTCTGAACCCAGGACTACCATCGTGACTCCAAGGCCTAGTTGGCTAGCCTCCCGATCAGAACCTCAGGGACAGAAAAGGCTTCAATCATCTTGAACCCGCACCTGGACTCAGCTTGAGTAAGTCCTAACCCCTGAAGTTTTGCCTATATTTTGACTAAAAACTGCTCTGAGAACTGAGGGGAGATGGGACAACCTGATCGTCTATCCCCCCAAGGTGTACACAAAGGGGCCGATTCCGATTCGGGCTGGAAATTTCTCCGACCGAGCCGGACCCGGAGAGATTTCCGACCGAATCGGACTCTAGCAGTCCGACCGAACGAGTACGATGCGCACGTATGCTATCGGACTCGATTCGGTCGGACTCCCATTGAAATCAATGGGAGCCAGTCGTACGACGCGTACACGGGCTCCCATTGGCTCAATGGGCACGATGCGAATAAGGGCGCCCCCTACAGCGTGTTCGCGTCGATGCGGGTCGCGCCGTACATGCACGTGTAGGGGGGACCCATGGGTCCCCCCTATGTGCGACTCGTGCGGCTACGTGTACAGGGGGGTCCGACACGGACCCCCAAAGTACGGCTCCGACTACTCTTTGGAGCCGGAGTGCGCGGCTCGGTCGGACTGCTCGCGGCGCGCATCGTACTTACCCGGCCGGGGAACGTCTCCATTGCGCGGTGCGAGTCGAGTAGGGTGGACGGATGTCGGTCGGTGCGGTTAGACCCGGGAACGAGTCGGTCGGAGCGGTCGGTACGCCCGGACGAGTCGGTCGGCGATTTCGCATCGTACTCGCTCGCCTGGACGCGCGTACGAATCGGTCGGGAAATAGGGCTCCGAATCGGATCCGGTTAAGCCGAATCCGATTCGGAGCCCTACCGGCCGAGATCGGAATCGGCCCCAAAGTGTATCGCTGATTGGCCTGACTTCGCAGCAGCTCTTGATACGTTCTTCTCCGTAGCATCAACTCCCGTTCAGTGGTCTTTCGCAGAAGGGGTATCCGGCCTTGCTGAACCTTTGGTGGCTACAGTCTCCAGCCTTGTCCTGCTGGAGAATTTCGAATTCCAAAAAAGCGACTAAGTCAGAATGTGGAATCTTCACCATGACTTTGTCCAGCAGCTCCCCGTCAACAACTCCTCCTCCTTGGACACAATCTGCAGCCTTGCCTTACTGAACTTTACCTTCACAGACAACTTTTTACTGAAATTTCTTCTAAGTTCAAAGGTAAGTGCTGACCGGGCTCCAATAATTTCTTGTGTCTGATCCCTGCTCCATTGCAACTGTGACCTGTTCTTGCATGACTAGGTGTCCACAATTGACGCTATGATCTTTTAGGCATCAGTTTTTACCTTTAGATTCACAAATTGATTACTCCAGTTCTACTGAAGGGATTTGTGTTGTTTTGGTGTCAAAAAAGATTAAAATGTACTCTATTTTTTTAAATTAATACAGGAATTTTCTTGTCCTGTGTTATTGCTGTTTGTGTGATGCATAAATACTTTACATATTGCCTCTAGGTTATGTCTGATTGCATTCTGCCGAGCTACCAGAGGGTTAAGCAAAGGTTCATTTAGGGAATTTTGTGGTTCAGTCTGATGGAGATTGTGGCTGTTGCTTGAGCAGGGTTAACACCCCACTCAATTAACAACCCAATTTCTCAGAGCCACTCCTTAAACAATTGGGTAAAATTTCCCAGGGGTGACCCAGCTCACTTTTGCAGCACTTCCTATATGTATCACTCTAAACTATCCCACAGTGCCCTTTTGTACCTAAAACCAAGGTGGCAGAACATTTCTTCCCCTTGCAGAGCTCCCTATTCCTACCCATAGGTGTAGCTATGGTAGTGGGCAAATCCTCTTTTGCAATCACTCAAAACAGGGTAAGAGGTAGCTCCTTTCCCACAGTGGTACCTCGCTGGCTAGCAGGACAATGGAGGGGCACTCCGAGGTGTGAGCAACATCTGCCTGTGACAGGGTAGGCATCCTTTGAAGTTAATCAAGTTCCCAGGCACAGCCCAGGTTGCCATCCTGTCAGGGGAAGATCAACCCTCAACCATTTATTTCAACCATGGGGGCCACTTTACATATAATCAAGGAGGCATTTAACACCTGGGTGACACTGGCAGAAAGGCACAATTGGCTCAGGCAGGAACATGACAACTTTCTAAAAATAGCAATATAAAATCTGATGACCTTCAAGCTGCATTTTAATTTGTTATTAAAATGAGTCCTTGAATCATTTTTCTAGCTATGCCTACATGGAAGTTAAGCATTCTAAAGTGATATAATGTAACTCAATACTACTCTATGAGAGAGCCAGCCTTTTCACAGTGAAAAACGACTTCGAAGGTTTTTCACTGTCATGACATGAAAAACATAAAATACATATGTCCTACTATTTAAATACCATGCAGTCTACCCTATGGGCAATAGGGCCTATTTTAGAGGTGGCTTGTAAATAATAATAAGGAAGGTTTAGGCCTGGGAAAAAGGTTTATTTTGCCAGGTTTAATTGTCGGTGTTAAAACTGCCTACTTAGGGTTCAGGGGCAGGCCTGAAGGCATGCCTTTCATTGTCACTTTAGTGGTGGCACAATATGTGCTTCAGTCCACTAGTGGCACTTAACTTACATGCCCTGGGTACACTTTTGTACCATACACTAGGGACTTTAGGTAAGTTAAATGTGTCAGTCAGGGGTATGCAAATTCAACATGTGTTTAGGGGTCAGAGCACAGAAAGTGGGCATTGGACAGCATTGTTCCAGTGTGCAGAGTCCAAAAACCATCAGGAAAATTGAGCAGAAAGTAGGGATGGTTTTCCTACACTTATTACTATCATGATGAGATAACCAGAAGCTGTATAACAGCAACATTGATTTTAGAGTTGTAGATCTTTGTCTTATTAGATGCTGTCATCCTTGAGGCCTATTGAGATTGGTGTTATGCCTATTGAAACATTTTATTTAGAAAGTGTATTAGCTGTCTTGAATGTAAACCATAAGCTTGGACCCGGGACCAGACTTCTTGTAAAGACATCAGTTCTTCATGCAAGACTCCTAAGACAACTCTTCTAGGCTTCCCTCACTGGCACAAGCCTTTGTTTCACTTGGACTATCACATCAGGGCTATATTGCTGCTCTCTACCTCAGTGGACTTTGGTATTTCCTGCATGAATTTCAGTGGATCCAGAATATAGTGCATTTATTGACAGAAAATGCCAACTTAAATGGAATTCAACTCAGAGGCTAAAAGTTCTCCAAACTGCAAAACTCAAACTCCCTTTTGGTCAACATTAGAAATATTAATTGCCTCTTTGCAGTCCACAGGCTCAGCAAGATTTGTTTATTTACAACACTTGACTTGGGGCCAAATTTAGAGTTTGGTGGACAGGTGCTCCATCACAAATGTGATGCATATCCTGTCTGCCTTATTATAAGTGCTCACCCTGGTGCATAGCATAAACGTTTTCTTCTACCTACTAGCTATGATCAGAGGATATCTCTGTCCATTAAACACAGCAGGTATACATAATCAATCGCAACATTCATGCAGATATGCACATCAGCATTCACATACATTCTTCCCTGTTCCTCTCAGCCACTGGTTTATTACCATGGAAAGGAGCCCCTCCCAACATTATTTCCAATTACATTAATCTCTCCAGAGATTACGTTGCATCAAGCTTGATGCAACATGACTGGAACACTTCTCTAACTGCCACCTAATTACACCCTATACGTCTCAGTCTAGGCTCACAAACCCACACCCTTCACATCAATGTATTCATGCACTTGTCTCTCTTTTAAGGGTGAAGTAGCAACACATCATGACCACACTAACAGCAGCAAGGCCCTTTGAAAATGACAATATCAGAATTCATTTTTTTCAAGTATTTCTAAGTCACCATGGTTCCATCTACATAAATGAAAATATGACCATGAAAGCTAAGGTATACTGTCTCTTTTGTGAAAGAACACATGGTGAATAACCACTCTGTCTTACATAGGAGTTACAAAAGAGACACATTCATGCTATGTGCCATACTATGCCACTGCTACTGCCTATCCTTTGCCACACAATAAACTATGCCTTGATGGTAGGAGTACCAATTCACGAGGAGAAATGTTTAATTGCCCCTTGTTTTTGCTGTTTCCATGCTTGCTGCATTCTGCAGCACACATAGAAACAGAAAAATGCCATGAATGATTGTTTATGTGCAGGAAGGGTGCACAATGCAGTACACATAGGAGTTTCAAATCGCCATTCCGGATTGTTTATGTGCAGGAAAGGACACCAACCTGCACATAAACAATAATTTCCTCAACGCAGGCACCCTTGCACTATGGTGCAAGGGGGCCTGCGTTGGCGCTAGGCAGCTGAATTTAGAGCCAGTTCAGGGAGAAACGCAGGGGTGCACCATAATTTTGTAAATACGGTGCATCCCTGTGTTTCTAAAGTGACGGAGCGCCGCGTTAGCTTTTTTGGAGCTAACCCGCGCTCTGCCACTTTTGTTGTAAATATGCCCCTTAGTTTTCCACAGGGTTTCACAGACAATTAAAAAGAAATTTCCAAAAATGTTGTGCTCTAGCTAAATTACATTCTCAGCAATACCAGAACCCTACAAGAGGTTCTAGTCTGGAAATGGTAGAGGGAGAACATCCTTGTTAGAAAGCCAGTCTTTTTGCATGGTCACCCCAATTTTTGTGGACTGAAACTGCTGTTTTTTTTGCTCTGTGCACTGGGACACTGCAATACAGGCCCCAGTGCTTGTGCTCTGACGCATGTTGAAATTGGCTAACTCCTAATTTGCATATTTAACTTTTACATAAAGTCATAGTATATAGTGCCCAAAATACATTCACAACATGGAAAGTTAAATGTCACCAAACATTACTGTGCCATCCACTATTGTGACCAGGCAAACATGACTCTAGTCCTACCACTGCAGCATGGCAGCTACAGTTTGAACATGCAGACTGACCTGTCAAAACACTTTTTGACAGGAGAAAACCTTCCTTTAAAATATTATAAAATCACCCCTAGGTAGGCCTTGCAGCACATAAGGCAGGCTGCATGGTATTTCAGTGCATGGTATTTAACAGATGGACCTGTAGGAATTTTAAGTTATCATGTCCTAGTAGGGACTAGCGCCTAAAAAATATTTCCACTGCTCCATGGCTGGATGGCCCATGGAGAAACACTGGGAAGCAATTTTAAATATTAATTCTGCTACCGCTATATTGGGACTAGCTAGAGGTATGGTTAAACCATTATTTTTAATATTTAATAAAAGCCCAACTCAATAGTGATGTTGGATTTTTAATAAATATTAAGGAAAAGTAACATTTACAAAGTTACATTTTCCCTGCCAGAATCTCCTGGAGGCTAATTTGAATTAGTTCTCCAGCAGTAGCCCAGTGAGTGCTTCGCTTGATGAGATGGGAAAACTGCTCTGAAAGCTGATGCAATGGCTTAGGTGTGGGGATGGTGTTTTCTCTTGCCCTGGAAGTAAAACTAGTTGTGGTGTATCCAGAAACCTAATTTACTTCAAATTGCCTTCCCTGTCACAAGCAAAGTTTAGGTGACACCTGGAATGACCCCAGCTTTTGTCCTCCCAGTCAGATAGGAACCAATCCCAGTGGGGGGATAGTGCCCCCAGTACTGGCATGAAGTGACTAGGGAGGATGGCACTGCTTGTTACCCTGGTCACACAGCTGGGTGAGCACACAGGCTTTGCACAAGGGATTAAAGATGTACACATCTTGGATGTTAGGAGTGAGGGGCACTGTGGGATTGTTTGCAGTATGGCAAACAGAAGTGCTACAAAAGTGGGAATAGTTACCCCTGGGAACTTCACATCATTGCTATTGAGGGGACAGAAGTCATCCACACCTAATAGTTAGTGCCAGGCAGAAATGTGTCATCCCAAGACACCTTCTTCAGAACACATTCTGGAACTGTAGAAGAATAGAAGATGACTGGACTTGCTGTCTTTGACTTGAGAGGAGCCCTGAAGGACTGGAACTCTTCCCTCTTGTACCAAAGTCAAAGAACTGAAGTCCAAGGTTCAGTTGGCTGACCTTCTACATGGCTATAGGGCTAGCAAAAGCTGCAAGAGGCCTTTTCCTAAAGTTCTCATCTGACCGGTACTGACGGGACCTGACCTGGAACCCCAAGTGCTGTTCCTCAGTTCTTGAGACATTGACTGTATCTAACTGGGCTCCTCCTACCACTCCTGAAAATCTGGGTCTTGTAAATGTTTTGGACTGCAAGACCTCAGGAGGGCCATGGCCAACAACTGCAACCTCTGTGGGCTAATAAATCAGATTCCTCCTGGTCAGAGCTTTTCAATAGCAGCAAATCTGATTTAAAGGACCCTCGTTGAGAATGTATGCAGCCTCGTAGCCCCAATGTCGGATATAGCTGCAGCCTTGTCCTGCTGAAAGATTCCAAGCTCCAAAAAAGATTGAGGCCCAGATGTACTATGACTTTTTATGGTCACAAAGGCTCAGACCACAAAATGGCCTTTTAGTATGTACCAAATACAAATTGTGGTTCAGTAACACGCTATTGAATCAAAATTTAGGTTGGCGACTACACACCAAATCAGAATTCGTTAAGGGCATGTTTAGAGCGTCCTTTCCCAGAATGAATGTAATAATTTTTTGTGACCAAAATCCAGTTGCAAAACATTAATATTTTACCAGTTTTTGAAAGGTAGTGGTAAATCATTTGCAAATGGGAAGGGGACCTCTCCCCCTTTGCGAATGTTGACAAAAACATTAATAAAAGTAGGCTGTGGTTTATTCAACCACTGCCTAATCTTAAATCTTTTCTTTTTTTTTAAAACACATCCAGTTTTCATTTAAGGAGAACAGGCTGCATTACAAAGAAATAATTGCTATATCTAAAAGCCATCATAGACATGGTAATCTGCTGATCCCAGTAGCCCACCATCCTTATGATGGCAGCGAATCATAATGGGTCGCAATTTGCAGCATCCTTCAAACCGACATATTAATACATAAATCAGTTTGCACAATACCACACTGGGTGTAAAAATGCTGGTCACAAATTGTGACCAGTATTTTGCGACCAATGTTTAGTACATCTGCCCCTAAGTCTGAAGGTACAAAATTCATAGGGAGAAGGCACATAAAGTATCTGACCAGCAAGAGGGCCTTCCTGGACAAACAATTTCAATCTCTCCCTCTCAGAACTTTCCCAGCAAAATCAATATCTTGCTGAAGGATTTTGACTTCTAGAAAAAGACTTAGGGGCATATTTACAAGCACCTAGCTTCACCAGAGCATCACTTTTTTTTACGCTCCGGTGGCACTGTGTGCCGGCCCATATGTACAAGGCCACGCAAAGCCATCCAGCATGGCTTTTCATGGCTTTGTAAATATGGTCCCTTTTCATGCATCACTTTGCGCGAAAGGGGTGTGCACTGGGTGTTGGTGTGGGCATTCCACCGCAACTCCCATTGCTTTTTGATGCTGCCCCAGATTTACAAGGATCTGTAAATCTGAAGCAGCACCAAAAATGAATGCCATAGAAAAGCAGGCATAAGAATGGCGCAACAAGGATCAATACTTTTATTTCGCCTCGTTTTTTCGCTCTTTCTATGTATGTTGCATTCTTCAGCTCCCATAGAAGGAGCAAATCGCCTTTAATTATTGCTTATTTGCAGGAAGGTGTCCAATGGTGCAAGGGAGTCTGCCTTAGCTCTAGGCAGCTTTTTCAGCACCCTGCAAGGGAAAACACAGGGGTACGCCGTATTCTTGCGAATAAGGCACATTCCTGCGTTTTTTAAATGATGCAGCGCGGTGCAGCTAAATTGCTTGCAGCGTTGCCCTGCATAATTGCTTTGTAAATATGCCCATAAGTCCCTGGGTAACCTTTGACCGGGCCAGTCCTATTTGGTGTATCTGGCAGAAGATCAATTGCGGTTGGCCTCAGATTGCGCCTAGATCCCGATCTATCGCAACCATTGACTACCATTGGCACTATTTTTACTTACATCTTTAACAACTCATGCATTCGGTTCTCCTATTGGATATTTGTGATTCTGTTGTCATTTTTCGCAGTGAGCTTTACTATATTTTTATAAATTGGAGTGGGAATTCTATTGTGTGGTGTTTTCGACTTTTTAACTGTACTCAATTCTAAATGCTTTACATATTTAAGTTAATACGGTAGCTCTGTGCCATAGCTACCAAGGGTTGAGCTCGGATTTAAATAATGCAACCTTTAACTGGACCTAACAAGATAGTGCCTTCATAACTTGTGGTGGACCTCAATCCCCTGACTAATAAACCACTTTCCCACATTGCTCTTACGCAATGTATATGTCTAGCTTTAATGGTGCCAGCACTTCAGCCCCTTTTAGATGTGGTGCATTTGGCACTAAAACATGTTACAAGTTCTTGATTGCAAACTCTATTTGTGAAAAACAATTTTTCTTGTATTTCAAGCTCAACAAATAAAATCAATTTTATCCATCTGGGACATGTGCACACTTCTTTTTACATTGTTCTCTTTTTGCACGGGTATTTGAGTTGTAATATTGTTATGATGTAGTATGCTTCCTGCGGTCCTTTGAGAGTTTAACGATGAGACTTTGAAGATAGATGGGGTACTATTTCGAAAGGTAAAGGAAATACGGTACACATGTGGCAATTTAAAACGAATAATATTACATTTAGTGGGCTCGATTCATAAGAATTTTTCTTTGAATGTGTCTTTCAGTACTCCGGGTTAACTTCATATTTCCAAGAGTAAAACAGAATTAAGCCAGGATTATGACTAGAAGAAATCACACCAAACATTTCAAAATCTTTAGGCCCGATATAGAAATATGTTGGCGTGACTCACTCATGCAGTACTACTCAATAAGACAGAAACAAGCCTGAAAATTACAAGTAAGAGAGAAGTAAGCCACTCTCACTCGTACACCAAGTTGTACACCAATCTTTGTCAATCGGGTCATTATGAATCTGGGCAAGTATATATTGCCTGAATAATACATCATCTATGAAAAGCTTCCAACCCCCACATTTGTTTACTGCGGCATTTGGAATTTACATGCATACAGGTGCACGCCTGTTGTTAACAATCCCAGCTGTGTGCATTTCCACATTATGGATTATTTTCACAAGAAAAATATTTCCCATACAACATAATTCCTTCTTTCATGTCGGCAGTGAAAATAGAGGATTTTCCTGCACTTTCCAACATTTTCGGTGCCATATACGTCCATATAGGAGACATTTCAGGGAGGAGCCCATTCAGAAATATTGAAAAGTATGGGAAAGACATTCCAAAAATAAGTGCATACCTATGACCTAACCGACAAATGCTTACTACTCACTTTTTCGGCGCCAGTTGTGATTCACAAAATTCAGTGAACTTTGGAAATTCCACAAACAAAAGTTTGCTTTTCCTACTTTTGAGAGGCGTGTCATATTTTGAATGCGGTAAATGTACATCACACAAACACAACACAGACAAGAAATCTAAGAAGTAAAATTTCCAAATTAAGTTAGATGGAAAAGGATGATCTAATTTGTGATATGCCACAAAAATGACAAAAATATTACGCAGAGATAAAAGTAGGGGTGGGCGTAACTAGTGAAATTCTCTCTGGTGTAATTACTCGTAATTGCCGTGAAATTACTTGTAATTATACTTAATTATATGAGAAGTGTTATCCAGAATTTAGCACTATTTTCTTAGTGCAAAATGCACCCTCAGTTCCTGAATGGGCCTGGGGATGCATCGTGTGCTCAGAAAATAGCACTAAATGCTACAGGGTATGAACAGCAGTAGCCAGCAGCTTCTAACTCTCCTTTAGCTTGTTGTTCCTGTGGTAGAATTTTTGCTCCAAATTACTCTTAGTTACTCATGCTGGCATAATAGAGTCATTTTGGAAATTTCACATCCCATGCGTAATTACTGAAATTACTCTGATTACCCCATTGTATTTAAAATTTTGCCCAGGCCTAGATAAAACTAATAACATAAACTGTTCTATTAGGAACAATAGGAAAATGGATAGAAAAATGAAAAACTAACGTTAGGCAAGGTGTATATTACACAGTGACCTACAAAAGCTTACACACGGTTTATGGTCAACTTGAGGGTATCATTTTATGGACAATAGCTGGTATTCCATCCTGGTTAAAGACTTTACTTTTAGACTTAAGAATTTAGAAATCTGCAGAATCCCAAAGTTGGAAGCTGTAGCCTAGAATAGCACCACAAAATTGACCTTGATTCTTGAGTGATTCTCTAGAGCTACAAGTGGGACACCGAAGACACCAGGATTTTTAGACCGGCCTGGCATCTTTGCCTGCCCCCCCGTGAGATGATGTTTTTCTAAGGAATAACTTTTGAAAATGTTCCATTACTTCAGTTTCATGATTCCAAAAGTCTTCAAATAGTGCTCAGACACCAGTTTATAGTATTAAGTTTCAGGAGAGCTCCTCATGACTCTATTTCATATCCACAGAAAAATTCCCTTTTTGATACTGCTATGTCTTTGGATTCAGCAGAGGCAAGCACCAGTAGTTCATGGAGCATCTTCCATTTTTGATATATTCGAGACAAAGAGTGAGAAAAATCTCTACACAGAGCCCTGTCAGTTAGGCAGAAAATATTCAATGCAGCCATCATTCCTTCATCTTCTGCTCCACTCAACATTTTGCTGGAAGTGAGTCAAGCAGGGCAAGTTAAAGGTAACCCCATCTCTGATATTGGTGATGATCCTTATGGGGATCGAACTAAAATTCTCAAGCTTTCCCCTTCAACCAATCTTGTGCAGCAGTTTGAACAAAGTGAATGTTTCCATGAATATGCTTTCTGGAATAAATCATTCTCAGAAGCCTTATCGTCAGCAAAAAGTGTAATGGTAGAATTTCACCTTCTCTGGGCTTATCTCTCCCGGACCAGCTCAAATACTCCACCAAGTTCAAAGAAAACATTCACCCTCGAACACAGCCATCACCTTTCTTTTGACTCTTGATGCCTGAAGATTGTCCATCATAAAAGAAGAGGTTGTGGTTGCTGTAATTACTATTCACAAGCACACATGGCCTACAATTCCATGTGGCTAATTGTTCCTGACTTTAGTGAGCCTAGTGTGTGGGCTACTGTTGACGTTCAGCTGCTGGCTCTCTCAGACACATGGGGACTACATGTGCATGACAGGAGGTAAGCAGAGTTGGCTAGCCTCCTGCTAAACAGTGGTGCCTTACCTCAGGCAGACTATATTTAATAATGCAAACATACGTACTTCACAATCTGAGTAGTAATTGGACTTTTCATACTAGATTACCTATGTGCTGTAAATTTGGTTTTTGATTCATGTTTTGCATTTAAACATGGACTGCAGCCTGACTGCAGCAGTAAATGGGCATGAATTAAGCTCTTGCTGAATTTTAGGTGAAAGCACAAAAAGTTTCCTTCACTCTGGCAAATACCAAAGCTTTACTTTGTATAACTGTGCAATCTCTAAGCACACTTAAATTGTTGATTTACCAAACTGTCAAATGTCTTAAGTTTAAATTAGAAATTGTTGGGGTATTTTCTTTTTTTAAGCAAAGCATTTCTGTGACCTTTTCAGCAGGCAACAGCTACTCAATTGGTAAAAAATATCAGAGGTTGAGAACACACAAAAAGGGGGCAGTGGAATGACAGAAAAAATGACCTCTTCACGTAGTGCTGTTGAAAAATGTATTTGGATACATTCTCCACAAATCTATTGGTGGGACACTTCTGACTGGAATATTGTCAAAGCTAATAGGCAACAATATATAAAGGGTAAAGCAGTTGGGGATCTTGAGGCCATGGAATCATTTAATGATCAGAGTATCCACTTCCCAGTGAAAGAAAAAGCTGGAGCACCAGACGTCACATTCAAAGGAAAGAGCATGGTGTGGGCCTATACAAGAGAAGCAAACAGCTGGATATTGAGAGGTGCTCCTGCTGCCCAACTAAAGTGATGAGGTCAGGTAAGAGTAGTGCTGGTCAGTGAAAGACTGGAAGATAGCTATACTGACAATGCTATAACCTGAGGCACCAACAAAGGTTGGAATTTTAGAGGTAAGTAGCAGCAAGAGGGTGATGACATTAAAGGGTGATTTGCTGCATAAAAGTAAAGGTGACAGTGAGTTCTTTACTCATGAAATGAAGAAGTGGAAGACATTGAGTTTATTTCCATTGACAGTTGATTTTATATGGTTTACTATATAAAGATGTATTGATTGGCAACTGAAAAACAGAGCTGTTTTTCACCAACAGATTCTGAACGACATCAACTATGTAAAGAGGGTGAAGCTTGAATTCTCTATGATGTTACTAAGAATACCAAAGTGTACAAATATTTGTTATTGACGTTCTGCAGCTTGATTTTCATGTTGTCTATGGTCCCCCAAATCCTCTTCCCCTGCTGAGATCAGCAACAGCAATAGAGGAGTCATAGGGAAAGCCATACAGAACATAGCCTCCCTTACCTCAGCCCCCACCCTGTGCTGAATGTACCTGACCTGCAAAATTACATTTGCCACTCATCCTCACCACCCTCCTTCTGCTTCCATACCAAATTGAAAATACATTCTTGGCATCCTGCCACCTACCCAGACCACTCTCAACAACCAAGTATCTTTCCTCTAACAGATATTCCAAAATGAAACACCTAGAGTCCTGCTGTAGGCCATCCCTACCATCCTCTCAACCCTCAGAATGTCCTTCCTCTTACACACACAAATAATAAATTACCTGCTATTCTGCCTCCCACCCCTCC
This sequence comes from Calotriton arnoldi, assembly GCA_963921515.1. Taxonomy (NCBI): domain Eukaryota; kingdom Metazoa; phylum Chordata; class Amphibia; order Caudata; family Salamandridae; genus Calotriton; species Calotriton arnoldi. Next base: position 976,188 of record CAWUFW010006599.1, on the reverse strand, counting down.
ATCCTCTATTTATTTGCTCCTCCCCAATTTAAATATGAGAAACTAGCACCTGACTTCTGGCACTCAACCCATCATATTCTCTGCCTTCACACTCCATCCTGGCCTAAAGGCTTGCTCTAGCTTGCCACCCTGCCAACAGAATGTGCTGCTGTTCAATGTGACTAGGGGTTCCGCTGTCAGGTGCAGGTCTCTGCAAACCCATGTTTGACAATGGAAGCTGCTGGTTGGCATTGACAGAGTGCCTCCCACTTTCTGAGACAGACAGGGAAAACAAGATGCGAACCAAAATCGCCATCTACCATTCTACCAGTTTGTTCTGGTCACTTTCCTCACTACTTTTATGTCTTGGCAGTAAATAATACGATTGAGACTCCAGTGTTTTTTCTAATAGCCATCCAAGACAAACTGCTTGAAAATACAAATTGACAGATATATCTTCAAAATATAAAATGCTTGAAATATATTCACAGTGGCAGAATTCCAGTGACATCTCTTGTGGTCATTGTTTCGAATGCTGAAGACCTAACACAGATCAATAGGCAGGTTGTTCCCATACAGATCTCTCTCTGAGAGATGTCAGGATGTTAGGCGTCTGTCACCAGGGGTGCAGATCTGTATGGTGAAGATAAAGCTGGTGTAGCTGTTGGTGCGACTTGCTCTGCTGGTCGCTACACTTGTTCAGTAGCCATTCTGCACCAGACAGATGCTCAATTATGTGCACAGGCATTTCCATGGCACTCTGACTTCTCCACTCTTAGTAGGATTCCAGGGAAGTCACAGGCACCTCTGCCTTACACTCTTCACTTGTCTACCACTATTGAGGTTAAGGCTATGGTTCCATTTCTGTTACCCTCTCCACCCCCACTGATCTGGCCATGTCCATCGCTGCTGCTGCTATGCCAGAAGATCCCTGGAACTGGACCTCAACAAGCCCTGAGGGGGTGAAGCAGCACATTGGATGGGAGGCCAAAAGGCTTAACAAGGAACACCCACAAACACCCCTGGTGAGTTGCCAAGGCAGTGAGGGTGGGAAAAAGTACAAATAAAGGGAAAGACTGGAGGAAGAGTGTTTTGGAGTGGGGGTGATTCACTTATGTCTGTGTATGGTTCAGCACTAAGACATATTGGGAGAGTGATACCAAGATGAGGTTGACTGAATACTGTGAGTCTAGTCTAATGCCGTCATGCCAGCCACTGGGGGTTTCTGCCTGAACCAAGGGAGTCAGATAGAGTAATTTAAAAATATTGAATGCTGAAGTTCCCATCAGAAAACATAAGGCAAATTGAATTATATTCATCAATACATTGGATTGTAACTCTGATAAAACATGCCATTTCTGTTTCTTACACAAGTTGGGAACAATTCAGAAAGGTAAATCTACATGTGTAAATATACTACTAGCAAATGTACTCATACTTTTGAGTAACTTTAGTACTTTGGACTATTCACAAACTTCAAGTATAAAGCTATTCAAAAGTGAATACTTACATGTCTCCACCCCCTGAAAAAGAAGGTAGACCAACATTTACAGGTGTAAAATTGCTACTGTCAAAAAGGAGCAATAGTAAGTCCAGCACCACACATGGCCTGTCACTGAAACTGCAAAACTTCCAATAGAAAATAATGAAAGTAGGGACTTAAAATAAAACCCCATAGGAAATTATGCTAGAGTCAATACATTATTTAAAATAGGAAAAGAATATAAATAAATGTAACTTAATGCAAAAAAAAATTCTTGCTTAATTGTAACCTATTTTAATAACCTCTTTTGTATAAAAAATTAATGCAACATTAGTTTTTATTAAATATAATTAAATCAGTTTTAATTAACTCTTAACTAACTTGTAAACCTTAATGATGCATAATAAAATGCATATTTTTTAATTTAAGTGGTATTGTTTTTGTTAATAAATAAATATAAAATATTTTAATGCCATTTAATATATTTCAATTAATTAAATATTTAACTCAAAATTATGTTAATAGTGCTGTAACTTTATGTTTCCCTACATTTAAAATAAATATATAAAATTAATTTACATTACTATTTAACATAATATTAACTAACATCTTTCAAGTTTAATGTACTTTTTAAATATTCCCTACCCTAGAGAGATCTCCAACCAGGTGGCCAAATTACTTTTTTCCTCCTGCCAAAATTTCACAAAAGGATTCCTGGCAGGCATATACGCATTGACAAGGTTGGACATCCCTTCTACGAGTACAGAGAAATCCGCACTTATAAACACCATTCAAGAGGTGGGAAGTTTGTTCCATTACAAGGAGTAGGTTGAGTGAAAAGTTGAAGAATGCCCACAAACTTGTATGTTCATGAGCATTTCTAAAATTCATTCTGACCTCTTCCCACCCTGGAAATGATCAGAAATGAACTCCAGTCAACGGGTGGCATAACTCCCATCCCAGGATGGAAATTGGAACCGACCAACCCCTTATTTGGTGGAAGTGTAGGGAAAGGACTTTCTTCATGGGAAAAAAGGTTTCCCTCTAGATAAAAAAAAGTGCATTTGTACAAGAAGTTCTGTTCTCCAGTGTGGAGTTCTCCGTTATGGAGAATTTACAACATGGGGATAGGAGCCTCTCAAAATGTCACATGAAATTCACAGACGTGTTCTTGAAGTCTGTGCCTAGTGAAGCTTTCCAAGTAGATTTCTGTGAAAAGGACAAATGGAAAAGTACACCCAGGGTGAGGCAGAAATCCTCACATGTAATTTACAGGGTTTTTTGTGAATCAGGCCCACAGAGTTCAATTCACAAAGATTTTGCTGCAAGTAGGTGTCAACTACTTTTGTAGTCGTCCTGTATTACTCATGAATTCCAATAGTACATCATGGTGACTTAGTACTGAAATTCAGTAATTAGCCAGTGGTGCCAAACCAGTAAGTCACAGCTACTTACATCAAAATATTTGTGAATCAGCCTATTGTCTTTCTTAACTTTTCCAAATATGTTAATGTGGCATAATCTAACAATGTGTGTGTGTATGTATATATATGCTTTTTATATAGCACAGACCTAGCCAAAAGACAAAGCACTGTACAGGGTCAAAATCAAAGACACTGTCAACGTGTGATTGTAGAGGTAGCTGGTTTATAAGAGCGGAAGTGGTGTTCTTAAAAGAGGTGTATTCAGATCTTTCCAGTATTGGAGCAGGGCTGGGACAGTCCTGATGGACACTGAGATGTTCCAGATCCTGGATGCATAGAAAGTCAGTTTCCCTGTTTTTCATTGTGCACTTTGTCTTATGTATAATACAATGAAAAAGCTGAAAGTTAGTTGTTATGGATACCTTCTGCTGATACTGTCTAGTTCCATCAAACGAAGCAATCTGAAAAGCTCTTTAGAATGTTAATAAGTTCCAAACTTAGAAAGAGCCAGCACAGCACCTACTTGTTGCTTTAAATAAGACATAATTTAGGAAAGTTTGAAAGAGCATAAATTAAATATTATTATGAATATTCAAAAATAAGAAGTTCTAATGTTAAGAACGCAAAGAAAATATATAATAATATTATAAGATGTGGAATGCATTTATTCAAGATATTTTGGAATTAAAAAATAAAATACCATATATCATTCTATGAGGCAATTAATTGTTTTGCCACGCTCCCCCCAATTATTTTCTTTGACACCTGGGGGCAGTTCACAAGCGTAAGTCTACATGTGGAGATGTGAGAGCATGTAGGGTTACATCTACGCCTTGATAAAATTTGCAAACAGTGGGAAAAGATTTACGTCTAGTAGTAGGCATTCCTGTCCCTACCCCTTACATGAGCCGTTGAAAATGCAAACAACCCAAAATATGCCAATAAAGTCACTTCCAATATCTCTACAAGTATATTTTAAATTGGTGAAATGAGACTCTGCATAGAGTGGATGGTGATTTTCACCTCAAATATGTAGGACTATGAATCGAAAAGGGAAACAGACTTCACCATAGGATAAGAAAACACATGTGGCAATCATCACTTATGGAAGCACATAATTACAGCTCACACTCTCGACTGCCCCTTTCCATTTGTTCTGTGAGACATCATGGAGTCAGCTATTAGCTACAGTTGTGTTCTGTCTCATTGTTTCTGTGTATGTTTTTGGGAGATGCAATGTGTTATGATGTATATTTGAGCATGTGCAGAGAAGTGTGAGATGTTGGATGAATCATGTGTTCTTTTATAATTAATGAACAATTTACATACTAGTAATTTTCTAAGTATGTTCATTTGTGTTGTTTCAAGTGTCTGCAGTGTTTGAAAGTAATATGCCATTTTTTAAAACAATTTTTTAACGCTTTTTAATATTTCTGTGCTTGTAATATCCGAAATTATCTGATGATTTTTAATATGTATTTTGTTTTGTTTATTTATTAACGCATTTAAAAAATGAGAGTCTTCAATGTCTGAAGGTGTGTTTTACGTGTAGATCTTTGTGCTGGTAGTTTAGTCCCTACCTTATTTATGTGTGATTCCCTGGTAGTACCTGCATATTTTCATGTGTAGTGTGTGTTTGTACTCTAGGCTTGGCTGGAGTAAATTGGAGCCAGTTAGTGCTATAGTACAACTTGAGTACATGTGGGTGTACATTTTGTGAATAGCAACTGACTTACCCTTTAGTTGGTGTGTTTTTGTATTTCCATGACACTCCCTCCCCGTGTTCCATTTGTTTTCCTTTCCTTTTCCCACTCTGTAGTAGAATGTTCCCATTTTGCAGACACCCCCTTGTTACTCTCATATTATGTATGTGATATATTTGTGAATTGCATTTATGAGTGCATCAGTTAGTAGTATAGCAGTACTACTGCACATGCTCATAAATGCATTGGTAAATTGGCCTCTGTTATTTTCACCTTCTGTTGTGGCTGAGGACTGCTGACCACCTCTGCTTGAAAAATACATTGTTTTTACTAAAAACTTAACGTAAATTACACATTGGGAAGTTATTGTAAATTGAGCTCACATGGTTTGCACAGTTGCACAAAGTTCAGTTATGAAGTGCACAAATGCAGGAAATGTATTTTCCATTTACATCTAAATAGATAATGTGTGCAGTAAGCAGCCCATTCTTTCTGAAGCAAGTAGTAGAACATGTTTTTAAAAGTACAACTTGCACAAAATAACCATAATGCACTAATTACATTAGGACAATGCAAAAACAACCCACATTGTCAGCATGAGAAATTAAATAGAAAATAAGATGATCTACATCTATGCTGCTTATTCATGTCTTAAATTATTAAATATAGCCTAACTATAAAGCTTGATTCATCTTCAGAGCTTAGCAAGGAGCCATTTAACTAACTTGTTGCAGTCCTGTACTTTAAGTGATCTCATATTTTTGATACTAATCTCCCTTTGGGCCGAAGAGAGCTGCAATTTGTAAATTAACAGAAGCCTACATAGTGGACTTAGAAGTAGAGGGCAATTATGCTATAGGTCTTTGAGGCCATTTCTTCTTGTGAAACATTCTTGAAACAACCTTTTCTATTGAGAACTGAAGCCAAAACCAGAACCGTGACTGGACAAATGAGTTCTTTGATCCTTGGTGGCAGCAATTGGCCAGCGATGGGAGGACTTAAAGAGAGATGGAGGTAAGCAGAAGTGAACCTAGAGGCTACAAGTTTCTTTTCTCTGTTAATAAAGGGAACTGTGATAGTTTTCGCCTGCAACATGTCCCTGGAAAAGGAACTATGTTATTTTGCAGGAAATCTGGAGTTGAAAATTGTTGGAAATTTAATTTGATTCAATTAGGTGTCATCACCATTCATACACTGTTTTTACTCATTAACTTGTACACTCTCAGTAGAGAGCGGACTAAATCAAAGATAAAAGTATACTTTCCTGCTGGCTGCACTGAAAGACTATTATTTGCCTGAGAGAAGCCAGTGTTTCATACTCAAGAGACATGTCTCTCCTTATAGCAGCTGAAGATTTGTGATCTCCAAAATATTGCAAGTCTGATGTTAAAATATCCGACCATAACAACACATCAATATGTACCCGATCACCATCTATTGCCAGCCAGTCTCGAATATTCCTAGGTCCTTGTCTTCAACACCCTATATATTAATGCTTCATTTTTTAATTCCTTTTATTTTTAATGGATCAGGACTTGTTTTTACCAGAACTGCAGAGCCCTATGTCCAACTTCCATTATTTTTGTGTTAGTTTAAACAAATCATTTTCTCTTTTTATCTAACTTGGTTTAGAAATGTTAAGTTCTTTTGTTCTTTGAAGTCATTGTACATGTTTTTAAGAGTCAAATTGCTTTGGCCTCATTCACAGCTTTCTTAATGTCTGTGATTTCTCTACCTCGCAATTTAACAAACAAATCTCCTTCAGGATTTCAAAGCATTCATGTTTAGATGTCCTACTACTGGACCTGAAGTTTACCATATACAAAAATTACATTTTGGAATAACAACTAAGAGAGGAGAGTATCAAAATATGGCATAAAGTTGTCAATTATTCAATCCAAAACAAGTTACTTAAAAAAGCTATTGAAAAAGAATGTATTTCTACATTATACATTTGTAGAAAATTTTAAGAAGAATTGAATAGAAGCAAGGAAAATAGGTAGTGAAGAGCTGTCTGCTCACGTTAGCAAATTTTACTAGTGTTTGGATATTGATTTATATTTTCCTATGGCCCATACCTATAATCTGTATGTCACGTATGTAGAATATGTGTGATATCTTTGTTAAACTGAAAGGCACCAGAATGGTGAAAGGGTTCTGGGAAAGGAAGGACAACCCAGTTTGCAGAGCGGGGAGGAGGGCGGTTCGGTAAGGAATCTGCGGCTAGATCCTGTCTCTACCAGATAAGGCTTTACCAACAGTAAGTAAATCATTCATTTGATAGAGACATCTAGCCATAGATCCATTACCTTTGAATTAGATATCCAAGCAACACCACCCCCGGAGGAGGGTCCGGCTGTCGGAAAAGTACATGAGGGAGAAGACGCCCCACCGGAAAAATCATATAAAACATGGAAAAAGATACCCATGGCAGAAGAATAAGGGTTGGTTAGAAGAACACTTCAGATAATTACAACACCATAGAGCATCCCCAATGGTAACCGGACCATGAGCGGAAGGGGGTGAAGGCCAAGGATAATGGCTAATACCACCGAGCCCAAGTCCCTTGGCTTAGACACAAGCGATGGAAAAGGCACCACCCAAAGCCATAAGAAAGCATGCCAAACAACAAGGATGGCCATAGACCATCTGCAGCCCTAGGAAACAGTCCGAGAGAAAAGCGAGCCTTCTGGGACCATGCAACGGAGAACCATAGGGGAGGAAGGTGTGCGATTGCAAAGCAACGAACAAGAGAAGGCCCTGTGGAACATGAGGAAAAAGCAGCAGTGCAAGCAAAAACGTGCTCCCTTCTAGAAAGGTAGCACAACATGACTGTCTATAGAGATACAGATAATAAAGATGTATGACGACAGACACACAGAATAACATATATGTATAATATATAAAATACATAGAAATGCACCATATATGCTGTATAGTATGGTATACACAGAAGGGTATGTAGAAACATGCACAACAGTGGACATTAGCAGAGATGTGATAGAGGCTGGCCGGCAACAGCCATACGGTACTGCATAAAAGAATAGAGGAAGTGGAAGATATGACACATCCCAGAAAAAGAAAAGCAATCGGACATAAAAAGATCCCTCCTAACTAAATGGCGAAAATCAGGTGGCTGAGAGATGACCGAAAGGGAAAACAGCAGGTGAAAAACAACCTGCTAGATTAGAGCAACAAAGACCACTATCTGGGACTGTAAAGACCAAGTTGAAGTGGAGAAAGACAGAATAATAAGTGAAAGACCAACACCACCAGCAGTGGTCCACAATCAACCGATCAGTAGAACTGGAGTAACAGACGATGTGGCAGCATACACAGCATAACAAGTGCAGAGGCCACAAACAAAATGTGTTCATAGGAGACAGGACCCACAAAAGGGTCAGAAGGTATAATTGAAACTCAGCGGGAAGCTCATAGCATATAACTACTATGGAGGAGAAAGAACCCCATCCCTTCAAGAGTAAGAGAAGGGAGAAAAAGAAAGAAAATTCCACAAGCAAAAGGAAAACTCTAATGTCCACAGGATAACCTGTGTTCAGCCAACAAGTTCTGTGACACCAAAAGTGAGGATCTCAGCGTCACCTGAGAACATAATTTTCCCACCCAGGAGTCCAAGGGATAACAAACCCCCAAGGAGTTGGACCTTGATTCTCACTTGCGAGAAGGGAAGGAAAGTCCCCTAAAGAATCTGAAAGGAGTACCAAACCTCCCTATGAACCAACCCAAGAGAGGGTGGTCAAGGAACACACGTACGAAAAGAACAACCGGTTCAGTAACTAACTGAAGGGAAGGGTCATGGAACTGTTTCCAACAAGGCACAAAAAAATTCCCCAAAAGCGAAAAGCAATAGCAGCTTTGCGCAGGGCAGATGCGGAGTAAAAGCAGACCATGCAGTGGCATAGAAGAGAAAGAGTCAACAGAGTAGACCACCCAAGCCAAGAAATGGACATGGTACATCCACAAGGAACCTTGAGAGAAAGAGAAATGACAAGAGTCTCTTGTACCCGCGCATAACGGTAACTAGCACAAAGAGGCGCTAAGTCAGAAAGGAAAGAAAGAAAGAAAGGTCATCACCTAGTGGAGGAGCTAACAATGTACCCTAGGTCAAGAAGTTTGCCCTTTCCTTACGTCTGCTAGGAAAGAAGGGCATCAGATAAAGTGTAGGGGAAAGAGCAAGGAGAAACCCTATGCACCATCCTACCAAGCACATAATGTGACGTCCCTTATATGGGGTACGAAATTACCAGAAACATATGGAGGAATGCATGTAGAGCATACCAATGAAGTACCCAAGTAGACAGGGAACAAGGCAACAGTGCATCCGCGCAAGACAAGCAGACTACCCCAACGGAACCTGGGTAGAAAAAACAAAGAATACCTTACATCAACAGACGTGGAAACCGATAGGGTCATAAAACAAAATGCGCCCTAATAACGGGGACCATTACTAGTCATTGACAGGTCAGGAAGCAATAAAAAAGACCTGCAGGACACAGGATCACCTCCCGGGGTGCCACTCAAAGGTGAAGTGAAAAAGAAAAAGCCGATGGCACCTTTCCAACATGGCTTACATGTAAAAGAAAAAACAAGTGACCATACCCCATACAAGCTCAGTGCAGGCGAAAAAGAGGAACGGACGGTAGCAAGCAGGGCTTAAGATTTCTCTCCACCCCGACTATCGCAAAAACAGTGTAAATCGGCATCAGCTTGAGTACTAAACAGATGTTGACCTTCGAAAGGCATGTCCACCAAGGTGGATTGAACAGCCTCTGAAAAACCAGAGGTGTGTAGCCAGGCGCGCCGGCGAATAGCTACTGAAAGAGCCATGGCTCGCCCAACAGAATCTGTGGTACCCATGCCACAGCGAATCAGCAATTCAGCCACCTGATGGCCATCCTGGAGCAGCTGAGTAAGAGTGTCTTAGGTATGATCAGGGATGGAGGGTAGAAGGCGCATGACCAAATCCCACAACACTTGAGAAAAACGGCTCAGAACACAAGCTGTATTAAGGGACCACAAAGCGGAACTGGTGGCAGAGAAGATATATTGACTAAGAGCATCTATACTCTTAGACTCCCTGTCTGGAGGGACATGAGGCAGGGCGTTAATGTCGGCAGAAGCTGTAGCAGCCTGAACCACAAAGCTGCGTGGAATAGGCTGTCAGAGGAGGCAGAGCAGATCTCCAGGGGCAGGACCGTGCCTATCAGTTAAAGACCGGTCCACCGAAACCCTTGAAATGGGTTTAGCCCAAGAGCCCAACAGAATATCAAAGAGGGCTTCACTGAAGGGGAGCACAGGCTCAGCCCCCATCTGGCCCTGATGAAACATCCCAATTAGGGGATCAATGACCACCTCTACAGAAGGGAGCTGCAGCTTCAGAACCACTGCAACCCTCTGCAAAAACTCAGCAAAAGCAGAGTAGCTTCAGTAGCGAGTTTAGGAGGGGAAAACAAGCCCGAGGATGGGGAAGAGTCAAGGCCACTAGCCTCACCAAGGTCAGGCACCCAATAAAACTCTGGAGGTTGCTGAGTAGGATCACTTATGTCATCACAGACATCACCAAAATACATGTCTCCTGAGGGGAAAATAGCAGGGGGCTACTCTAACGGCGGAGGAAGGTAGCCCGGAAAAGAACTGAACTGCTGACACCGCTCCTGACATTGACCGGTGTTGAAGAGGTGACACGTTGGGGAGGAGGGACATTGTAGCGGCAACCAGCACTGCTGATGTCGGAACCGGCGGATCCAACACTAGCGTCACAGGTGGGAACCCGAAAGGTCTGTGCACCGGAGCCAATATGGATTTGATGTCGGATCCAGAGGGCCTCACAGACACAGAGGGAGGTCCCATCAGCTTGGAGTTAGTCAAGGCTTCTCCAGCCTCCTGGGGGCTGAGACGTGCACCAGAGGGATGCAGAGAACCAAAAATAGCATGAAGGGAGAGATAGTATTTCCTCATCTGATTCAGAGTCACTTTGGCGTCGGCAATACCGGAAGGTGCAGGGCAGACTCTCGCTCCGACTCTGCAACTGGAGGAATTAGAGGCGTGTCAGAGACATCACGAGTTTGCGGTAAAGTCAGGAAAGGCAGTGACTCCGACCACCTATGGTGTGACTTACCAGTCGACAGCAAAGATGAAGTACTTCGGAAGCTGGCCCTCGAGAGGTCCTCAGAAGAAGAAGAAGACCGCAAGGGACCTTGGACCACCGCCCCACTAACAGAGTCATGCAGCGCTCCTGATGACCGAAGCTGAAGACATGAGCCGCACCTGCCGGAATTACGGTGCATGCCCAGACACTACATGCAAATAGAATGAGGGTGCAGGGTTGACATCATAGTCTATAGGACCCCAAAAACATCCAGAAAAAGACACCCTGTGTCGTTGACAATGTCGAGATAGGCCAAATATGGCCAGAGAAACAGCTCTCTGGCTTCGTGTGAAGCGTGGAAAGGAAGAAACTGACGTCATAGCATCAGGAGAGGGCTTATATGGAATATGTCAACATCACATGCAGTGCACAGCGTCATTATGGAGTCGCTCAATGCCCTCTACCAACGTGCAGAAGTACTGCTGTGGAACATTTTCCAAATCCAGTCTGACGCATTGGGAAATTCAAAGGTAAGGAATCTGTGCCTAGATGTCTCTATCAGATATTTTGTTTTTAAAACATTATAAAGTTTGCCAAATGTGATTGTGTATTCCAATATGTTGCATAGGTTAACCATTTACCTGCAAATCCAGGTCTTGTGATACTCTGTGTGGGAGATACAGTTCATTTCTTTTCCCATGTGTGTTAAAGGAAGTTTTAGTGTGGTTTGAAGGTCTATTGTGAGTGGCATTCGAAGTAGTAGTAGTGTGAGAGACTACATTTAACTCCAATACTTTTGTGAATAAATGTAGGACTACCTTGAGATTTTCGTTCACATATAGTCCATGTCATACATTATATATACATGTGCCTTGGTTAAGGTTATGAATGCAATATCTGGCCTATGAGTGGGTGTCCAGCCATTGATATTATGTACCAGATTTACAGATGTTACATAACAGTGACTGGGTAGTCGAATTATTTACTTGGGGTACATGGTTACATCATAGGATTGTGGAGTGTGGGATATGTGGGAAAGTGACATGAAGGTTACATTAATTTTCTTAATAACTTAAACATAGGGGCGGCTCCTCCATTTGAGCGGTAGAGCGTTGCCCCACAAGCCCCAGAGCTGAAAAATAAAACGGTAATAAAGTTTATTTAGTACCATTTTATTTTTCTACAACCCGTCCTGAACTAAGTGTCAGGATGGGGTGGGGTCAGCGCTGCTGAGTGGCAGCAGCAGGGAGATGTGCACTTTAAAATGTGCATGTCCCTTTGGCCAGCTGTCTTGGGACGGCCAGCCATATATGCGCATTTTAAAGTTCTGTAACCTAGCTGTATTAGACAGCTAGGTTTGAGAAAGCACAGGCCTCCAGTTCTCTTAGGAGCGCTGGAAGAGCCTACTCTATCCAATCCGGGTGCTGCTTTCATGGTGTGAAAGCAGCGTCAAGATTGGGTAGTGCAGTTTCCTGCATCAGGAGCTTCCGTGAGTAGAGAAGACACCCGAGGGAGGAGGACAACGCGCTACAAAGTAAGGAAGGTACGTTTATTTTATTATTATTATTATTTTTTGTTGTGCCCCCTCACCCTCGGTACATGCCAGCGCGCACTGTTTAAACAGCTTATAAATTGGCAGCATTATATATTTTTGTAACCGCGTAGATGTCTTAAAAATGTGCATTCACTTACTGACTTGAGCTGTGGAGGTGTAGGAAAATTGTATTGGGTGAGTTTTTATTATGGCTATGTAGTGTGGGACATGTTAACAGTCAGAGAGAAAGGGTATGTTGCTTTTAGATTTGGTTTGGTGTATATAAAGTTAAGTTTAGCGACACAGCTATTTAACGTAGTGCATTTGAAAATGTTTTAAAAAGATGTACTTGTCTTCTATTTTGTTGTGCATTGCATTGTTTTTCATCCAGCACTACCAGATAGAGCCCAAAGCATTGGAGCAGCAGAGACTGTCAAGCATTGACATGTTTGATACTGCAGGGGTGAGATGGAAGCCTGAGCTGCTAGCTCCTAACTCCTCCACCACATCTTTTGCTTCTCCCTTGAATATAACACAGCAAGAGACTGTGGGTCCAGGAAGGGAAAGGTGAATACTAAAGTTTCCTTCATTTACAACCAGTGCCTGACTAATCAATCACTTTCATACCTGTATATGACAAGATAGACCGAGTATAAGAATTTGGTTCCTTGCCCTGCCTTTGTCCATCTCCTGTAGCTTTGCAAGCCCCTTTCTGGGCTTTATTGGCCAGTATCACTGGATGTGTGCATTTGGAAGGTTCTGTACTGTACTGAAAGATGTTTTGATAACATCACTGTACACAAAGCTCTCAATAGTTCCCCAACCCCCCTTGGCGGTGTTTAGTGCATTGAAATCCCCTCTTTCCCTCTTCTGATTCTCTCTTACTGTTGGGTGGTACAGACATTAAAGTACTACCTTCGAAAAGAGTGTATTAGTTAGTTGGACCTGCCTCCTGCTTCTCTTTATATGCTCTGCATTATCAAACGAGTACACTTGAACTGTCATAAATACCAGAGTCTCTCTTGCAGACCTTTCTGAAATCATTTAGTGGGTTAACAACTGGGTAAGCAAACATTAAACAATTGCTCATAACTCGTATTGTATGCTTCTACATAACAGATTGCAAAAAACATATATTATCTGTATTGCCAATATCAATGTCTACAACATCAGTTCAACAAAATTATTGAAACTCTAATTCCAACTTTTCATCTTAACAGATCCCCCCAAAATACTGGTTTGTATCTCATGTACATGATTAATTGTTCCCAAAATTCGTGCATTAATGATGGTGCGTTATTGCCTTGAAATGTTCTTTGTTCAGTCATAATGTTGTGTTTTGACTCTTTCAGGTTACAAAATGGTCCCCGCAAGGACAAGCGAATCGGCATGTACCAAAGCGGCGGCAAGAATTGGTTTGTGTATCCTTCTTCAGGTAAAGTCTGGACAGCAAGCAGGTTCCAGAACATGGGTATGGCCTTAAATAGTGGTCGTGTCCAGGATGGCCACCGGTTCTCGCAAGATTACACAATCTCGCGAGAGGTCGAGTGAACCTGATTTTAGCCCAATGCATTAGTGTCCTGCATGAGCCTAAGGTCTATAAGGCTAGTTAGCAATGTCTCTTTGGGGAAAATACCTCCCTTGATCCTCCTCCAGGGCTGAAGAGGCTTGTGCGTTATTGGCAGGACCCCTCATGTTGGGCCATGTTGTTAGAGTAGAATTTGTGGTTGTTGTGGGTAGGATTTGTCTATTTATGCTCTTTTTCCTCTAACACAGGTGTGAAGGATGAACGACCATGCTTCTGTGGAAGGAAATCAATTTAGATTCTAAATATAACAGAAGGAGTAGTGGCTTTCTGTTGCTCTATCCGTCGTGTTTAGGATCGAACACCATCAACTGAGGAAGGAAAATGCGGCAGAGGTACTGGCCGGTTGACTGATGTCTGTCTGCCAACCCTACATAAACTAAATCTGAAAGATAGACTCACAAGGTGGCAGACAGATAAACAGACAGATTTTGATGGGCCATCCGCATCTGACAAACTCTATATCAGACCCTTAGTCTCTTGAGAAGCATTTTAACTATTTCGTTGATTGGTTGGTATTGAAATGTGTTTCACCCGGAAATTGGTGGTGGAGTTCAGAACAATGACTTCTTTTATTACCAAGTATGTTGTAAGCCTCAAATACATGATCTCGAGCTGTTGTGAAACCAGACTGTAAATTAGGCTTTGGAAGAGATGAAGCCATAGGTCTGGGTACAGGTGGTTAACAGGATCTATGGGGAAAGAGGTATTGACGTATTAGTCACAGCTGCCATAGACTCACCCATGTTCTTCAGGGTGGGATTGGAAAACATTGTCAGAGTGATGCAGAGTATGCACTGAGTATCCAGTATATGAGAGTATTATATCCTATGGCACTTGTAATAAGGCGGACAGGTCATCCATCACGTTTGTGACAGAGTAGTCAGTCCACTAAACTCTAAATCCGGCCCTTTGTCTCTGCGCCTGCGCCATAATATAGACATATAGGGGCAGATTTACAAGCCCCTTGCGCCACGTTTGCGTCACTTTTAACATGGGAAAAGTGACGCAAAAGTGGCGCAAGGGGCTTGTAAATCTGCCACAAGAGCAGAGGCAAAGAAGCTGTTATGAGAGGCACTGACTGTGCGCCCCCTGAGGGAGCCCCTTGCAGGATGAAAAATATTATGGACCTCACAATCATACCCCTGTGTGTGGCCTCAGTTACTGACTGCATCTGCCTGCAGGGTATTCTCTGTTCCATTCCAAATGCAGGCCAGGTTGGCGCCTGCACAGTGAAAGGTGTATCAGTCACTTTAAACAGCCAGTCTGCCTTCACTAATGCACTATTCACAGTGCAGCTGCAAGATGTAGTCTGTGCAGGGCAGAGGGCTTTTACTTTAATAGGAAGCACTGTCTCTATCTGTGCTGGGCACACTCAGTTAATGGTGTGCCAAGAGGCAGACACAGTGCACCCTATGTGTAATAAAGGCCCAGGAATAATTACATTGAATGGTTTACTTGTGTCTGGAGACAGTCCTTTATAACTGTGAGAAATTGGCTCAGTGGCCTGCCTTACAAAACTTTTGTAGTACCATTTGTAAATTTGCCTAATTCTGTAGAAATCTTACACAGTAGCGGCTCGCACAGGTAAGAGTGGTCGGGCGGGGTGGGGTGTGGTGGAAGCTGACAGACGACGGGATAAGTAATATTAAATAAATAAAACCACTTACCTTCCACGAGCCAACTAATACCTGCAGTTGGAGGCACACTATACACATTTTACCCACACAATAAAGTATGGAAATACACTAAGGTTATATGGTCTCAGACACCCAGTATTTTTTCCATATAGTCTGTGTTTAAATGAATGTTTGCAAAACTTCCATGCGGTCATAGAGATCATGCTTACATAAGATGTAAAAGTGGCTCTTCACAGTTCAGCATAATCATTCTTCACTGTTCAGTGCAATTTATCTTCTCATAAAGCAGGCTTTGGAGCACCTCTTTGTAGTCCTGGTGGTTTGGTGTTATCTGTGGGCGTTTGACCACCTGTTTACATGTCCTGCATTTTCTACTCACTGTGTCCTGATTATACACTTAGCTCCCTTGTGGTATACTTCACTACTGTTGTTTAAATCTCAGGCATTCACATATCTTTTCTTTTCCTTTGAATTTTAGGCGTTACACTCATGAGACAGTTTCTTTAGTTGTCACAGCGATTGTTTAGGAGTTTATTTTTGGGATTGTTTCCATTAGCAACAGCGATAGTTTAGGTGTTTATTTAGTGAATGTGTTTATTAGTACTGCGGTTTTTCATTTAAAATTATAAGAGAAGTAGAGGATCACGAGTACAATTTGGTGCGTCTGGGTTATTTGGGTTAGGACTATTTGTTTAGTCATCTGTCTATTTTTATATACGGAAATACCGTGGAGAGTTTACATGGTGTCAACTCCTCTAGTGTGAAAGTCTTTCACTGCTTGCACCACATCTACAGGGGTAAGTGTACTGCAGTAAGGAGCCGGGTGGTATTCATGATAGACAGGGTTGGGGCATTGACTTACAGAAACGGGTTTTATGGTTTAGTTTACTTTATTCTTTTTTTTTCGCGGTTCCGGTTGTCTTTTGGAGACCAACAGTTTCTTCACACACGGGTCACACGTGTGTACGATTACGCTTTAATAGGTAACGCCTATGCATTCTTGTATATTTTTATCACATTGTTCTGTGCTCTTGGATACATGTATTTCTTCCTCATTCTTTTTTCAGCTCTGGGTATTTGGACAGGAGAAAAGCATTTTCTCCACACATGGACAGTGGTCTGAGTGAGTGTTTGTGCTTTTATGTTTTGCACTTTAAAGGGCAGATCGGTTGTAGCTGCATTGCATCACATCATTGGTCATTAGGTATTTCAGTCCTTGCTTTCCTTGGTCTTTTCTTGTGCACATCTTCTTTTTCAGTTCATTTCATTTGTGCTGATCCCCATAAAGAATGTTATGTGTCACACTGTGGATGGTGTTTGTGCACACATGTTCACAACTGTTACTATGTTGTTACTGCATTATATTCATACAAATGTTATCAAACTTAAGAATTGTGATTATACCATTTCTGTACTATTGTTTCCTTTTTTCTAGATTAGCCCCTGAAGAAGGGACATTGTCCCGAAATGCATTGGGCATTAACACCTTAATTGAGATTCATGTTCATGCTTATCCGCAAGTATTATATTTTTTGAAATTCATGTATTGTTGTTTTAGCAACTAGGTGTGATGAATGTATTAGCAGTAGGCTAATTTTTCGAAATTATTTTGAATAAATAACAAATGAGATTTATGCAGAAGAATCAGTAGTCTGATGAAGATGTGATATTGTTTTTGATATATTCACACACTGTGCGCACAGAGCTAAAGCTAGCAGGGGTACTTGGCTTTATTCAATTGTTCAGATTACTTATGCGAGGCAGCATACGATTCAGTACAGCATGCATATGAGAAGTTGGTTATTGTGTCTGTTATGTTGTACAGAAGGAGTGCACAACACACACATATTACTTTCATAATCAAATGAGTAACAGACTCTACATGCTGCTAGCACTTTGATCCATTCATTTAAGAGAACAGTTAAGGACTCACCATAAAGAAACGTGCAATTGCATTACATGTCCGCCACAAAGATATGTGGCCCATGTATGGCTGATCTCTTCTGTCTTCCAGCAGAAGTGACAGCGCATTGGCCTGCTATGATGAAGATTAACAAGTTTGTTAACTCAGCCACATGCACTAATGGCCACCAACTTATTGAGAAGCCCCAAACCATGTACATAGATGAAGGTGAAGAGAGTCATTGTCCTGCGGTTGATGCTTCTCTACCTGTTCCACATAATGATTTCAGCACCCCACCTTTTGACTTTGTTTGCATTCTCACTAATGATGTGGTCATGTGCAAATATGGTATTTCACCGAAACAGTGCTTAACTTGAGCCAGTGGTTGCCGGTGAGGGGCACTTATTTTTGGGGACGGGCATTTATTTTTCTGCATCAGATTTTTACCGAGCAGAGGACATGAAAATTCACAGTCCGAAAAAATGGAGGAAGAGAAAGACGCCACAACGGTCACAGAGGAAGAAAGCAGAAGCCTGCAGGAGACAGAAAAAGGCCCAGGGAGAGTTTGGTATTTAATTAAAGAAACTCAAGATAGTATCAAGACTACCAGCCATGGTATTCGGTAAGCAGAGAGCTTCCAAGCAGAGTATTGGGCACCAGTACTCTTTCTTTGATAAATTAGGCAATGCAATTGGACATCAACAGGGCCGGACTGGGCATAGCAGGCACCAGGCCTTTTCCCGGAGGGCTGGAAGGGTGGGGGCCGGGTTTTGACCCGTGGGGGCCAGTTTTGTTACTGGGGAACGGTTTTGCAGCAGTGCTGCAATCAATCAGTCAATAAAACCTTTATTCGGCTTTTGTAATAAAAACCATAAAAGTCCATAATACATCACCAATATACATTAAAAAAATACCACGGTCAAAGATACTACACCAAAACACATAAATTACAGTAGATTCAGTTAAAGATATATACAGAACGGCACCCTAACCTAGGCACACCCACTCCTGGTAATTAATCACATGTCGCTCTAAGCTTTACTGCCGCCTTTAAAAAACCAAGAACATGCCATATTGTGCTCCCTGAGAGCATTAATAAGAAAGTGATGGCAGGTCACACTTGATTAAAATTAGCTTGTTTTAAAATAGGGATTTAAAAAATATTCCTAGGCATCTCATAATTGCAACAGAACATTAAGAAATGAAGCATATCCTGTGGAGACATGCCGTCGCAGCCACAGGGCAGCAAAATGTCGCCTTTCTCGCACCCTCTAGGGTGAGCAAGCAGGAGATGTAATAAATCAAGGCAAAATCTGGTCAATAAAAATTGATCATATGAGCTCTGGAGCCCTAAAAGATAAGCTTCCGTGGATGGAACTGTTTTCAGAAGAATGTGTCTGCGGACGCTAGACTTTCTTAACTCAAATTCTTCTCTTTCTATCGTATTCAATCGAAAAAAAAGAATCCTTTGCCCAAGGCAGGTCTTTCCTACTAATAATATCAGGGGTGCAAAAAAGATCAGGCCTACCTAGTTTCCTGAATCCTTCCCATATGTAGTTGAACCAGGGTATATGTTGGACCCCGTCTAGTCCCAGATAGTCCTTTAAAATCTCCTTATTGAGGGAACTCCCATCACATAACCAGGTTTTAGGCCAGTAGAGTAAAGGACGGAAGGACTACAGGCCAGTCAAATAGGGCACAATCAGTTCAGTTTTTACAATATAGGTGGCAGTACCCTGTGTGCAGTGCTGCAATATCGGCCTCGTGTAACAAAAGAGGCAGCGGTGTTTGACACTAGCACCCCGCTGTCCCCCGGGGCCAGACCTTCTTAGTGGAATAACTCCCCCCATCCCCTGGGGCCAGTCGAGCGGCATTGCCAGGGCTGGTTTCTGTTCCCAGTCCGGCCGTGGACATCAAAGGACCTCCGCACTGGGAACCCCGCTTACCCCCACGGACCACGCACATAACCTCTGCATCATACTGGACTCCTTGCTCACAATGATCAAAGCTGTATCCTCATCTTGCTTCCACATGCTCCGCCTGCTTCGAAAGACATTCAGATGGATCCCCACAGAATCCAGAAAGACGCACTCATCACCAGCAGACTCAGCTATGGCAACGCACTCTACGCCGCGTCACCCAGAAACTCATCCCGAAACTACAGAACGTTCAAAACGCCGCAGCCAGACTGGTCCTCAACATCCCCTGCTGCAGCCACATCACCGAACACCGTTGAGAACTCCACTGGCTTCCAGTCAACAAAAGAATTACCTTCAAGCTCCTAACACATGCCTACAAGCTCTCCACAATGCCGGACCTGCATATCTGAACAACCACCTCTCATTCCACGTACCAGCCAGAAACGTTCACTCCACCCTACTGGCCCTGGCCACCGTCCCACGGATGCACAAGACAAAAACCGAGGAAGATCCTTCTCCCACCTCACCGCCAAGACCTGGAACACCCTGCCTCTCCACCTCAGACAATCCCTGTTGCTGACCCAATTCAGGAAGTATCTCAAGACCTGGCACTTCGACTGAAATCCTGCGCCCAGACGGATAAGCAGCCCCCAGCCCCCTTTAGTGCCTTAAAACCCTCACGGGTGAGTAGCTACTCTATACAAACCCCTGATTGATTGAAAGGGGTTGATTGCCCCTGCCTCTCACATGGGCCCAGTTCATGTTCCGGCACAGCTATCTCGGCCTTTCATCCTTAATACCAGTGCCTAGAGATAATTTAATATCGTTATGTGATAGGCATTATCATTATTACAAGTACTCTCCAAAATGTTTGTAGAACAGGCTTTTTTGAGAATGAGGAAAATTAGAATTCCACTGGCGTAATACGTAAAATTCATAGCTAAGCAATTTCACAAAGTTGCCAAGTTAGACATTTTTTCATTCACGCAGTGGTACAATGATCCCATTTTATAGCGAAAATTCTGCAGTGAAAAGTCAATCTGTGATTTTTTTTGTTTTAATTCCTAACGATTTGTAACTCAGTTTGCTGAACAAGATATACTAACAAATCAAAATGTAGGTCTTTTCATTTCCAAAACCTGCTTTGGCTGCTTTTTATCCACTTAACTGTTTAAAAATATTTTACAGCTTTCATTACGTTTGCAGTTTTTCATATAATTCCACGAAAATTGCAGAAGAATCCATTTAATTTTGCACCCATGTACCTAAAAGTAGACACATTTCTCTAAAGGCTCATAGCCTGAAAAAAAATTGATTTAACTTTTAAAGGACTATATCCACTGGCAGAGTGAGTGAATAATTTGATTTGTTATTTAGCTATACATGGTGGTGATACAGCAAATAGTAAATGAGTATTGGCAAAGCCAATCGGTGTAGCATTGACAGCCAGCCTTTTGACGTTGTCCATGATTGTTTTAGTTTATTGTGGGTTTTGAAAAAAAAAATTTATGCGGAGCGACCGGGCCCTTGCTAGTGTAAAAAATAAGCATTTTCTAAAAACAAAAAAAATATTTTTCTTACATACAAACTTTGCCATAGTAGTCTCTGGTACTAAAGGAAACTACTTTGTGTGGGTGTGCTCTTTGTGAAAGAGCAGAATGAGCAGAATGCCTTCACTCAGAGTGAAGTTAGCCAATGGCTAAAGTGGGCTGACCCATTACACCAAGCCCTTTTTCAACAAAAACAGCGATTTGACTACTTTGCACTGCTTTACACCACTTTGCGTCAAGGGAGGGTTAACTTGGGTGGATCTTGGGTGTTACAACACAAGAACCTTGGTGCGAAGTGAGCTAAAGAACGATGATGGATTCAACCCAGATCTGTGACTGGGGGTGAGTGTCTGAAAAGTTTCAGCGCTAAGTCCAGCGTCTCCTTGTATTTGCTTTGATTGCCCTAAGTTGGCAGGGTATGCCCAGACGTGGGTCCCTTGCTCACTTTACCACTAGATTCAAGCTAGCCTGGCTGATGAGGGGTGTTACCCCGAAACTGGTCCCAGGAGGCTTGCTTCTGGTCCAGGGAAGACCTGGCTTGGCAGTTTGGGCTGGACCATTCCCATGAGGAAAAGGGTCAAGACTGATTTGCATATGGCTGGGTCTA
Source organism: Calotriton arnoldi (assembly GCA_963921515.1). Lineage (NCBI taxonomy): Eukaryota > Metazoa > Chordata > Amphibia > Caudata > Salamandridae > Calotriton > Calotriton arnoldi. Next base: position 954,752 of record CAWUFW010006599.1, on the reverse strand, counting down.
AACTGGGGTGTGCAAGATCTGTGTCTGAAAGGTTTCAGCGCTCCGTCCGTCTTCTCCTTGTGTTTACAAAACAAGATCCATCATTTCAACGCAAAGCCCAATCTACTAACACAGTCAGATTGAGCTTTGTGTCAAAAAACAAAACCTCCCTGAAAGAGGCGCAAAATTTTAGAAATATTTTAAGGACACATTCAATGTGTGTATCTCTTTACAATTTGTCCAGGCATAGGATTTTGTACTGGAAAGGTATATCTTCAGTGCAACACCTACATTAGACATCAAACACACACATTTGCACCACGGTGAAAAGGATGTGCATGGAATTAGGCTGCATGTTTGTCTGTCAGCACAGCAGAAGAGGATACCAGCATTTATTTTTTTGTAAATATGGCGCTGCGCTGCATTCTTCTCTTCCGCAATGCCACACAGAATCTTTGGTTGCTGCACTGCGCTGCATGAAAATGTAGGAAATCTGCACCTCCAAGTTATATGCATGTCCTTTAGAAAGTGCCCTGCATGAACTCCTGTACCCATGTTAAAGGCCCATTATTTTCTACAAGAAGTGGCACTAGCGTTGAACTAATAAGTGTCTTCGCTACAACTCTGAACTGGACCAAAGTCAAACTAGTCTTAAATCTTTAAACCTTCGCATGCCTGTTTTTACCTTTATCTTTTAATATTTTTAAATGCTGGTATAGTACTTTTCTGGAATGCACTACCACTAAATCTACTTTCTGGTATATTTGACTCATCATTGCATATTTTGTTTGTGAGCAAAAAAAGTGTAAGCCATTCTTTTATTTCCAGAGCCTTGCAGCAAACCTGCTCAAAGTGGGGCAATGAGGTGAGAATGAGGTGTGAAGGTTTAGGTTCACTAAATTAAGGTGAATGGGCTAGCTGAGCATGCAGTAGGGCATTCTGTAAGAGAACATCACTTGACTCATGAAAGACTCTTGTAAACTGGACAGCCTATATCTGGGAGGCCACGATCTTATAGCACTTATGGATGTCCAGCATGAAAGAGTCCCTCACTTTTTAGACAGGAACATTGAATTTACTGAGATAGAATGTTCAGATATCATCCCTATCATTGGCGGTGTGAGACTTGGGCACAAAGGGCAAGGGCAGTACATGTCTCCAAGAGAAGTGAAAGTTGCATGTGTCAAAGAACAAATTAAAATCCTGACTATCAAAAGTCAAGTCTATATCTAGCACAGTTTGATTTCTCTACTCATTCAGCTTTAAGAGGAACAGTGTCATTTCCTCTGACAGTGCCACAGACGTTTTTCTGCGCAACTTGATGGGGGTGTTATTCACACTTGTCTGAACAAAGTGTTTATAAGACGACAAACTACCTTCAAGATGAAAGTTTAGCTGGCAAGGGAGACTACTTGCGAGGCATGGTACAACCTACAAAGTAATCCTATGCAGCAAGTCAGCACTTTCCAGATCAAATGCAGAGCCTAATCCTATCAGAAGTCACAATGACTTTTTCAGGGTGAACACAACTGCGCTCCAGCCTTAGCAGCCACAGAGTTGCTGTAAGGTACCAAGTCCCTTGAGAGGCTGCAAAAGTTGAACTCTGACGTAGAAACAAAGGTTCCAGAGAAAGCTGAGCACCTTGACGTGGAAGAAGTACCATGTGAAGTGACGGAGCCCAGATATGCAAATGTGCATTGATCTAGAATGAACACGTACCACATGGATTTAGGTCAGAAGTAACGTGAAGTCAACACATCGGATTGTAGTTGCGAATATTAAATCCCAAATACCGATGGGACAGAATATCTTTACCACAATTTTGAGGGACAAAATATCAAAACGTAAGTCCACAGAGGGAGGTAAAGATTCACTATTCTTAACCCCACAGCTGCATACCTGGAAGATATATATATATATATCTATCACAAAGGTATATATATATCACAAAGGTATATATATATATATATATATATATATATAGAGAGAGAGAGAGAGAGAGAGAGAGAGAGAGAGAGAGAGAGAGGAGAGTTAGGTATAGAAAATATAGATTAAACTTACCTTTCGATATTTCGTCCCTCAATATTGTAGTCAAAATATTCTGTCCCTTCAATATTTGGCATTCAATATTCCCAGCCTACAGCCCCCACCCGTTGAATACATGGGAAAGTTGTTGAAAGTGGAAGCGCACCTGCAAAAAAAAGCTAAGAATTAAAGTTGCTGGAAGTGTATGTCGCCCGGGGTGGGAAGAATGCTTGAGGATCTGAAAGTGGATATCCAGCCAGATGGATGGAGGAATAACGGCAGTGAAGCCTGTAGGCAGTTGCGTAACAAAACCCAGCGCTGCTGTGTGGGGGGGCCCAAGCTCCGGGGCCCTCTTCGGCACTGGTTGGCCCCTAGCCAGAGAGCTTCAGACTGGGTCCGGATTGTGGGGGGCGCCCTGCATGTACTTTGCAGGGACCTCACGTTTTGTGTATGCCACTAGCTCTAGGCAGTGTAAGAGGTGCTGTCAACATGAATGTCTACCCATTGAAGGAAAAGCAGGCCTATTGCTGCATCAGTAGGCTCCTAGAGCTCAATACGCTGCTTGGATGCTTTCAAATTGCTCAAAGCATGTATAATACATCTCCACTCTTGCTAACATCACAAATCCATCACATCAAGAACCTGTAGTGGGCGAGAGTGGGAAGAACGGCTTGTGGTAAGACCAGAATTAATAATGATACTGCATGGGCATTCAGCAGCCATTGACAGGACATGAGAAAGCACTGAAAAATACACATTACAAATCCAGACAAAAACAAATGAAATTGCTATTGATTTGTACAGCAACACTTGAGCCCCAAAGGGGACGATTTTTTCTAATCTTCAGGTCAAAAAGCAAGGAAATCAGAAATGGACATTGCCAAGTGCAAGCTCTCAGGAGCAGCAGAAAATGCACCCCGCAGTGGGCATGAGAATTACTCATGTTCCGGAAGAAGGCATTTTAATGACAAAGGCACCTGGATGAGAGACCTTCGGAAATCGGAGTGATTTACTGCCCTTTATTGATGGTAGACATGATCAATTTGTACTCACGTGACTCCAGGCACACTGACTACCTGTTTATGATTCAGAGGAGTAAGCAAAATCCACTTCAAGCCTGCAATGTTCTTGTGGCATCTCACGTGGCATCGTTGCTTCCCTCAATGTGTTGTACAGTGACAGAAATTGAACAAAGAATTTCATGGTTGGAACAAGAATTTCGCTTCTTCTCTTAGTGATGAAATAATGAAATATCATTTTTTTCTTTTTATCATTTGATGAAAGACTTGGAGCTTGGTTTATTGAAAACGAATGTTCTCTCTGAACGTCAGCAGCATGCATGTCTCAGTATTTTATTTAACACAGAACCATCTCTGCCTTTGCAGTCCTGACTTCAGACACTGCAGGTTACATTGATATAATTCAAATATGATCTGTATCTTCTAAGGCCCACTACTACCACGACTAGCTTTCTCACCATAGTCATTAATAACTCAGGTGAATTTGTCCCCCTATAAAACAGTTACAAATAATTGTCTTTTATTTTTCTATCCTTTATTTAAGGAGGAATTACTTTGTTTTACAATACGGAACTCACACTACCACAGCCATTTTTCTGTATAGCAACTCCCACTACCACTGCCATTTTTTTTTCTGTGCTTGATTTGAGCTGGTGGTTGCCAGTCCCACCGGCACTAGTTTTTGAGGACAGACACTTATTTTTCCGCATCAGACATTTACCAAGAAAAGAGAGGGAAAACACACAATGGAGGAAAAGAAAGACGGAGAAACCTTCACTAAGGGAGAAAGCAGGAACCTCCAAGAGTAAGATCAAGGGCAGGGAGGGTCTGTTAGTGAATTAAAAGGCATAACATGGATTTAGGACTGCGCTGCCTTGGAATTCAGTGCACAAACATTTAATTACACTAGCCACTGGGCTTCTGAGCTGAGTTTTGGGCACCGGCACTCATTCATTCACAAATTAAGTACTGCCTCCCACTGTCTACTGAGGCATTCTTTAACCTTAGCTGTGCACTAGTTAGGTTTTAGGTATGATATGCTTTTTTTAGGATGACTGGATTTCTCTTGTAAAATGCAAAACTTTGGCCCTGGGATAAGCCCATGGCTGAGTCTCAGGCAGCATGGTGGAGGTCAATGCTGCTATGCTTCTTTCCTTCATTTACTCGTGCCTGTGTCCTTTGGTAGCTGTCCCTGCAGTGGTGCCTTAGATTCTCCCAGCATGCTTCTAGCTCACTGCGGACTCTGGGTACCTGTATGTTTATCACTCAGTCCTGGGTAGAATTGGCTGTAAGGTGAGAGCGGTGTTATCCCCAGAAACATGCAATCTGGGATGCCGTTCTGCTCTCTTCCTTCGGTAAAACTCTCCAGGTAGAGGTGTACAACTGTTAGTAGATTAACAGTGATCTTGTGATATTGCACAGTGGCGTCTGTCACCGAGTAACATGGGTGTAGATTGAAAAATAAATTCAAATAAACTTACCTTGCTGCCTACCGCCAGACCGCCTCGCGTCCTGTCTTCCTCTGAAGCAGGAAGTACAGGCTCCAACCCCTAAGCCAATCACAATGCTGATCGGCGCTCAGACAGGGAATGGAAGCCTGGACCTGTTCCTCACCAGGCTGCATTACGCAGCCTGGTGAGGAACATGCAAAGTGCGCAGGACTGTTTGGTCAGCCCAAGAGGACCGACCAAACAGTCATGCTCACTTAAGTGCCCACCATCTCTCCCCTTGCTGGCTGTGACGACAGCCAAGCCCTGCCCCACCCCGTAAAGCTGCATTACAAAGGAGAAATAAAATGATAATTATGTGGTGTTATTATCATTTTATTTTTCCTTTTTCCACTGCAAAAAATACAGGGGCAGATTTACAAGCCCCTTGCGCCACTTTTGCGTCATTTTTAACATGGGAAAAGTGATGCAAAAGTGGCGCAAGGGCCTTGTAAATCTGCCCCACAGTGGGGTAGCGCTCCTCCGAACCGCCACTGATATTGCATGGGCTGTTGCTGGTAAGGTAAACTTCGGCAAGCAGGAAGTTGTAAGTTTGCACCCATTCAAACATACTTTAAACAACACTTTCTACAAAAATAAAATGCTGCCATTATACACGGCTCTCTCTCTAACAATTCAAACTATTTTATTGACATGAAAAACAAGCTTCTTCCCAGGGGCAGGCATTTTCCACTTGTGTAACTGCAGCAGCAGACTTGCTACCTAAAAACACATTTCGATGTTTAAGGACAGGGCAGGTCCATGGAGTGGGAGGAAGTCCCTAAGAGGCATGCTTGCCGACTCCTCCCTAAATACTCCCGCCTTCAAAATGAAAAACATTGTTGATGAGGCTGGTGACGGTGTGCTGGGGTGTTTCACCCGCCTTTCCAGCTTGTTTTCCCTGCCATCGTGTGATATCGGCTCCTCACCTGGTGACTGTGGGAAGGGAGGCGCTATCATGTGACATATGGTGGCCCCATGTGAGTTGACAGGTCTGCAGCAGTTTTGAAAATGGAGTTGCAGAGCTTTTACGAGTATTATGTATGAACTGTCTGTTCAAATCACAGCCAAAGATATGCACACATCAGTGGACCAAATGTTTTGCTTCCGGTTAAAAACTGCCTGAACTCAGGACCTATACTTCAAAAAGTGCCAGAGTTGTTCACCTCAGCATAAAGATTAGACATAAGCCTTTTAAATTATTCAAACTCTTACCATAAAAGGCAACACGTTGTCAGCTCTGTTTATTAGAGTGCGAAAACCTCAGCAGGTCTTTTGCTTAAAGCGCTGGATGAAAAGCATAGTGGTATTTGCAGAACCCTGATGATTTTTGTTTTATATCTGTTTGTTTCAGATATGTGGTCGACGCTGATAGGAAAGTGAAAATATTTAGGGGATTACCAGTGTCAGTCCAACGCATTGGCTATCTTTTTTTTTTTAATACTGGGCTGTTGCTCCTGGATGCTTGCTCAAGCAGGCAGTTATATTGGACTTCCCTTAACTCTGCAAATTCTATGATCGCTGGCATATTGCTTGTCACTGTTGTTGATATTGAACAATTCATAACGTTTTAGTCTCTCAAACAGAAGCTTGGTGCTTCAAGTATATGCATGAATTTGATGGGAGAAATGCTTGCAATCACTGGGGGTAGCATTTCAACCCATCATTCTTTATCCCATCATGCCACATCAGTTTGGACCCAGCCATATGCATATCAGTCTTGACCCTCTCCAATAGGAACAGTACAGACCGAACTGCCAGGACAGGTCCTCCTGAGCTGAAATCCAAGCAACCCAAGACTGGTTTCACTCTGATTGGGGCTTGTCACTTGGGTGTAGCTTAGTTGCAGTGCCACAGTGAGCAAGGGACTCACATCTGGCCATAACCTTGGCCACTTAGGGCATTACATCAAACACACATCGCTCTTGTTGTCTATTTGATGTTGCTCAGAACCACTTAGGGAAAAATATCCCTGTAACTTACAGTTACCCAAAATCAGTCCTATATATTATATTAGACGAATATACCTAATAGTGCGAAAGAACCTCTATTTTAAATTTTGAATAAAGATACAGTGGCCAGTAAGGGCTCCATCCAGTTGGCCTTCATAAATTTAAACTTGGCCTTTGACCGGGTTAATCTTGACAAAATTGGAGGATTATTCTGGCTATGGGGGTCGATCGGAATATAGTTTATTTTCTAAGGAATCTTTACGTCAATACAGTGGTGGCAGTTAGACACACCTCCATACCCCTTTGCACAGAGAGCTTTTAAATTTTGCGGGCATTAGGTAGGGGTGCATCATGGCCCCATTTCTATTTACATTGTATATATATGTACACTTGAGCATGTTCTAGTGGAGGAGGGAATAGACTGCCCACAGGTAAATGGACGGCTCCTGCCTGTTCTGCTTCATGCAGACAACACTGTTTTAATGGTGAAAACAGCTAAGGGACCGCAAGCACTTATTTGTGGGATTCATGGATGAGCTGCATCTCAGTACTAACATCAGTAAGTCGCAAGTTATGGTAGTTGGCCCAAGAAACTCGAAAGCACAAACCCTTAATATATGGTCTCATGCTCTCCCTCGCAGATTAAAGCCTTCCCGGATTTAGGTGTCTTATTCTAAACTAATCTACATTGGACAAAGCTGTTAACTGGAAAGTTGTTTGATGTCAACAGGTCTAATGCAGCGGTGTGGAAATGTGCCTCTAGACTGGGAAGGAAGCCGGTCAGTGCTTTATTACAAGTCTATCGAGCTAAAACCTTTTCTAATGCCACCTATGGGTATGACATCTGTGCATATGCTAAGCATGACACCCTCCAGGTAGCTGAAAAAAAGTTTTTGAGATGTTTGCTCTGTGTCCCACAAAGTACCCCTTCCTATATAATGCATGAAGAGTTGGGGTGTAGCTATAGTACTGATATCATTGCCCTCCGTCCCTGTTTATGCTGGGTTGATTTGTGGGCTAAAGGAGCACAACTGAATAGGAAGATATTGCAAGATTGTCTATCACTAGATTTTGCATTGCAAATTCCCTGGCTTAAATATATCAAAGGTGAGCGTCATATTTAGGTAGGCACGATTTTTTTATTCACCCTGATAAATTGCAAAGGCAGATCGGGGTTATGTGAAAGACAACTTTCTAAGACATAAAATGTTAACAAGACAATCTTAGACTTTTCCGAAGGTTTCAGGGCGAAAGTATTTATTGTTGAAAACTAACATATTTATAGAGCCCTACCTTGCAGTGGTAACCTTGAGACATGCATGATTTCTGCTAACTAGATTTAGACTGAATTTGTTGTCTCATCTTTTGACCTTTCCTCGGGGGTGGCATGAACCTTTATCCCTAGTACCCTGCGGTTGTGACTATAAGTCTCCACAGTACACTATGGACTTCACATTTTTCTGTTAATACTTTGGGGTCCTGTGAAAGGTATATTTAATCCCTCTCCTTAAGGAGTGGCTTTAAACAGGAATGTCCAGCTCTTTTATTCTTGCAAATGCTCTCTGTAAATATCATTTTTCATGTTGTCAGTTTCTTTAAAGTGGCTATGCAGTAAAGGGATTCGATGAGACACTGATTCTGTTGTATCCCACTGTATGAATTGTTGGCCATCTGAGATATTTTATCGTTTTTAATTATTGTATGCTTTTACTCTTTTTATATTTTTGCTGTGATGTATGCTTTAATGGTTTTCTATTATAACCAAATAAAGTTTTCTTGATGATGAACAGTATAATATCTGTTGAGAGAAGTATACATAAACATAACAAAAAAGCCTCTAAGCCATGTTGCAATAAATAGGCGAAAAACATTCAACGTTTGTTCGTAGGGCAAGGCCCTTATTGAGCACCACAGTGTGTATATACAGATACATTCAAGTGCAAATTATTAAAAACTAAACACGTTTACATTGCATGAATATTCAACAAGTGGAACTGTTGAAATACCCTTGCAATCTTTAGATGAGTTACATATTGTAGTCAGTTAAATCAGCAACTAAAAGATTATTAAAAAGTCCAAATTAAGAAACTGGTTCAAGTCAACAGATTTCTAAGGATAGTGAATGTCACAATGAAAACTGATCTGAAGTAACGGGTCAGTGCCAAAATTAGGCTGCAACAAAGTAAATTCTTTACATCCTTTTACATGACCAGGGCATGATCCCTATAACTCTGAGAAGGCACGTGCAGCAGGGGTTTGCCGCTACTGAGAGTTGGACAAAGAGCCTTGCACTGCCGTCAGTCTTTGCAACCAACAACCACTGACCACAGCCGAAAGATGGTGGCGGGCGCAGGTTGCCACAGGGGTTGGGCACATGCTTAACGTAGAATATGATAAAATAACACAGACATTCACTAAAAAAAGCTAAGGTCAAAGTGACATTTTAGTTAGGAATGGTAATAAGATCTCAGCCTAAGTTAAAAAATAACCTAGAAATTCGCTGAGAAAAACAAAGGTTAAAGGTACATTATAGTTAGGTGTTGAAACGTGATAAAAACTAACTCATTTTGACCGCACATATTAGATCTCGCATTACATGTTAAATGACATCTTTGATGACATCACTGATGACATTTCAAATGGCATAATTGATGACATCTCTGATGACATCATACAATCATTGTACAAGTGTCCTATAGGCTTTCTGGACTTCAAGTACTTCAAAAATCTACACTGGTGCCCAAATTTGAATTAATAATCAGGTGACAATTGACATAAACTTTGACTACATGCTGGACACATATCATATCTGCCAACTCACCAACATTTGGTGGATGTTACTCTCTTTTTACTGCAATTGACCAACCCAACACACAAAATGCATCAACAGACTTTAATGGGTCAATCCCCTTTTAAAACTGAAATACCCTCCAAAAAGCCATTCATAGTCTATTCACCTTCACAGAATCACCCTCTTAAAGACTTCACAATACCCCAAAATTTAAGACAAGAGGTTGACAGGTACGAATTTGACACTGGTAAGACCCCTTTTGCCAGACCTTATGGACAACACTTCGTGGTTTGGTAAAATACACTGCAGGAGCACAATGACATACAACCTTAGAGCGATGCTTGAAATCCCAATGAGAGTTTAAACAGCTAAACAGCTCTAAGTTGGTCATCCATACATTCTACATTATTCAGCATTCTACAATGCCTCAAAATTGTCAGCAGTTATGCAAATAAACATTCATGCCTTCAAACAGCCTTGAAATATACAATTTTTCTATAGCATCATCTACCAACTATTTAACATGAGCACATGCTCAGACATCAACTGGTGGATAACTTATTGTGAACATAAGCTTTGGCTTTTCTCACAGCCTTTTTGCAACAAACTTTGACTTTAAGCCACAACTTACTTTGAAACATGCCTCTGCAACCCACATCAGGTGTGCTCTGCCTTTATCTTGTTTAACATGGAAGACTGTGTAACCAAAACGTTACTAGTTGGTAAGCCGTGCACCATATAACTTTCACAGTTCTTATACTATTTTCATCAAATACACCCACACATGTACACATATATTCTGCATATGACTACAGGCTTTTCACTGCCAACTTTTCTTTTTTGGTTACAATGCAAACCCACAAGCCGTTAATGAATGTGAGAAAACAGCAAAAATTCTAACCCGCACCTAGCATTATTTATGGCGTCACCTGTTACACCATCAGTGGCATCATAAATAACAATAATGACATCCCCCATAGAATAATTGATGATATCACTGATGGCATGACATATGATGTCAATAAAATCACTGGTGCCTGCACACAAAATGTAAAATATTCCAAGTAGAAGCTATTCAGCTTAGGAGGATCGTACCAGAATATTGATGTCTAAATATTGTCTGAGAAAAATATTGTGCCCTAAATATCAATGGAAAATCTACACCTAATGGAGCTATATTTTTGTAAACGATGTTTAGGCCACATCATTAAGTCAGATGATTTATTTGTTGTTGATAGTCTGACATACAATCACTTAGGATAGGACAGTGTGTAGGCCTTCTTGGTATTTGTTATGTACATTCCTTAGTGGAGCTCTGTTCTTTACACAATTCGCAGACGTGATGTTTCCTCAACATATATATACGTTTGGCATTAATCTTCCCTAAAAACAGTATTGGTTAACTATAATCCTGTCTTCACACTTCTATACTCTGGGACTAATTCACAAAAGTAAATTTACACTTTTGAGTAGTTTTACGATTTTTTGCAATTCACAAAGCGAGTAGTATCTTTACAACTATGGAGTCTCTGCACTTGTGGCTGTCACAGCACATGAAAAGGTTGGCAGTAGTAAAGATGCTACTGGTAAAATTGCTTTCTGAATTGCAGAAAATCGTAAACACAAAAAGTGTAAGTTTACCCTTTTAAATCAGGTCCTCTGTGTCTTAAATCACACTGCATTAATGTGTGACATGTACAATCATTTTTGTGTATGTGCATCTTTTTTCATACCCTGGTAAACACATTGGGCCATATTTATCAAGGGGTTGCATCACTTTTGCACCACACAACGGGGTACAAAAGCGACGCAACCCTTAAGATGCGATTTATTAAGCCACGCAAGACCCCCTTCCGTGACCCTGAGTGGCTCGATAAATCTAGAGTAACGTTACGCAGAGCAAATCGCTGCGCTGCATCACTCTGCCCCAGGGAGGCGTTCCATGAGTGGTGCTTGGGCGTTCCCATGCAACACCCATGGATTTTGGTGCATTCCCAGATTTCCCATAAGTGGTAGACCTTGGAGTGCATCAAAATACTAGCCCCCAGGTGAGGTGTAACAAGGAGAAATATCTTTATTTCTCCTCGCTTTTCCTCTTTCTGTATATGCTGCATTCTGCAACACCCAGAAAGAAGGAAAACACCTCAAGGGATTATTTTTGTGCAGGAAGGTGCTCCTTCTTGCACAAAACAATCCTGATAACATTGCAGGAACCCTTGCACCATGGTGTAAGGGTGCCTGCACTGGTACAAGGCAGCACATTACGCTGGGAAAAGGCAGGAATGTGGTGATAATGTTAAGTACTGCACATTCCTGTCCTTTCCCTATCATGCAGAGAAGCGCAACAAAGTGACTTACTTCACTGCACTGCCATTGTACTCTCAGGCATGCCGTTCACATTTCATTACCAACACCAATACACATAATGTGCTCTTCATCAACAAATGTCGGGTCATGATTCTTCACATTTGTCTTGCTTAGTTGGCTTGTTTGTGGTAATAATATGCTCTCTAGTGACACTCCTGATGACTATGTGCTTTCATCATTTGCTCACATTATGCTCATGTTACCATATCTCATCTTTATTCATACAAGTACACAAGTGAAACTTCTCTCAGCTGAACTTAGCAACGTACTACTAGATACTACTAGATTCCACATTTGTATAGCGCAAACTTATCACCCCTATGGGTATCCAGGTGCTAGGGGCCGGCGGGGAGATTAAGTGAGCTATTGCTTAGAGTCACATGATGTTGAGCTGCCGCCGGTGATCGAACCGTGAGCCCCGTGCTCCGCGGTTAGTTGCTCTGGCCGCTGCACCACACCTCTCCCCCACGTATATGGCAATCCCCACATTAACAAATTATTTGTTTCAGATATCTTTCCCACGTATATAGCTATGTTCAACATCTGCTTCCAAAATAATGGTCAATACCAATGTAAAGCGTTCAGTCCTCTGGAAGAAAACACTGACACTATGGTCACTTTCTATGAGCTCTTTATTATTGAAGGGATTGTGGAAACATTATGTTAAAGTTTAAGAAATACCTGAAAAGTGCCTCTTCTAGCATTCTAATCATTTTAATGTATCTTCTATACTCCTTGTCCTGCACTTCTTGTTCTAATGCCTTCTACTTCGTTTTAAGCACCTTCTGAACAAGATGGTATGCCCAAACTAATTACATAAGACAACATGAAATAACATAATATACCATAACATACAAGTCTCCTGATTTCAGACTGTCTTCCATGCCTCCACTGACAAATGGGATTTCAAACGTTTGACAAAAAATATATGGATATGTCAGTGCAAGATGACTCATAGGACATATCTTATCCACATTAAATAAAGAAATGGAGTTCATAAAAACACCAAGATGGGGCAATAAACTATCTGAAGAGTCATGGTGATGGTGATGGAAATTCTAGTGGCAATAAAGTATGGAGTCAGATGTACAACTGGGTTACTGACTCGCCAAAAGGCTTTTCCTTTCATTACTAAAAGCAATTCAAACATCCTCAACTGCTTCAGCATCGTCTTTGCGTCTTAGAGCATCGTTAACGTGGCATTGGAAAACGCATGCACTTATCTAAAAAGCCAGCTGCAAGCCCCTCCTTGAGGGACTGAGTCTCATATTTATCTTCGGTTATCACCAGTGAGCATTATCAGCATGCGTGACCAGGGCTAAGCATAGCATCTGGTCTGGGACCGGCAGACGTCACACCTGCTCATACTGCAGCATATCCTTTCAATTCCCTTAAAAGGAAACATATGATCAAGACCATCTTGTGTCTGAATGTATCGGGTTTTCTTAAGCAGTCAACTGGTCACTTTTACACACACGAACAGTCTATCCGCTATCTTAAGACTGTTACCTGTTAGAGCCTTTTATTAAGATAATAGTAGCCTGCGGTGAATAAATCATGTATGGGTTATAATGATAGGGGCTGCTGCAAGTATTTAAGTCCGGCTGGTACACAATGACAATATATATGACACTGGGTATTTGTCACTACTTTATTCCTGATATGTGTTACCGTTTGACTTTAAGGCACTTGCAAAATTCTTAGAAAATGATTGCATATATTACACCACAAGAAGTGCCTGTAGAGTTGGTCGGTAAAATGCTTTGTTATTTGTCTAAGAGTGAGAGACAGACATGTAAGCATCAAGGCTCACAAACGGACCTTTCATTCCTTACATGAAAATAATGATCTGTTATTTTCATAAGTGGCTCTTGGGGCTGGTGGAATCACAGTATGTTCGTGCAGAAAGCACTTTCAGGCAGGAATGTCTTGTGATGGGTACATGCTCACTCTCAAACCTTAGAACCATATACACCAGCAAAGCATAAGTCTTCCTTTGCCATTACAGTGATTACCTGCATGGAAGCAGTTGTCAGCAAGTTAAAAAAAATACATGCAGATAGCTGAGCAGAGTGATGAATATAGTAGCGGTTGCTATCCATCTTGTTAAAAGGCAAAAATTGTTTATTTGCTTTATACTAAGAGCAAGAGAGTACTAACGTCACGTATCATTAGCACAAGAAAAAAAACTTTAACAAATGAATGCAAAATGTTCTTGTACTTTTTATCCTGGGAAATGCCAAGAGGGATTTGATATAAAAGCTAAAATAACAAAAACTAATACATAATTAGCTAGCTTTCTCCCATTACCCCTGGCATCTTTCTTATGGTACTGGGCTTTCATGCAAAAAATCAGTGCATTCTCGTAGTTGTTGCCTTCTTTACTCCACAAAATGGGAGAGGTGCCCTTCCAACAAAAACGGACAGGGTCAATGTATGGTCAAAACAGAAAAAGGTCCCTTTTGTGTCACTCACTCTAGTTATTTATTCTATAAGGTGATTCTGTAGAATCTCATTCATGCTCAATATATCCCCGCTCCCATTCACTCTATTATCTAAATACTGAACATAGTAATATGTAAAAATGTCTCATTTATTGAAATTATTTTCTAATACAACATATTTTCACTGTGATTCTTATTATAAAAACAAATGTGAGCATGGGACCCAGATCTGGGCATACTCGTTGCGATTAGTGCGTTGCACTGAGGGAAAAAAGTGTTGGGTGAAATGCTTGAATTATTCTCAGCCGCTGGTAATTTACTCTGGGCTTTATCCCAGCACATTCTTTTACCCACCATACCACTTCACACAGGAACCAATCATATGAATATTAGCCTTGCCTCTGCTTCAACAGGAACTGTTGAATCTGAATTGTCAAGTTAGGGTCCCCTTTGCACATGAACAGTTTTTTGCCTAACTGAGCCTTGTTAGTAGGGTGCAGCTTGAGTCCTATGGCACAGTGAGCACGGGACACATGTCTGATCAAACCCATCACAATTAGTGCATTGCACTGAGGAAAACAAAAACGTGATGGGTGCAATACTAGAATTAATTTCAGCCACTGGTAATTAATCTGGAAGGCATTGCAGTCTATCTGTCTTATATCCACCATGCCACTTCAGACAGAATCAAGCCATATGCAAATCAGCTTTGCTCTTACTCCAGTAGGAACAGCCCAGCAAGAAATAGCAGGCTAGCTCCCCTCTGAACAAGAACACAAGCAACACAAGCCAGATTTTGGCCTAATTGGGCTCCATTAGTAGGGTGCAGCTTGAGTGCTAAGAAACATGAACATGAGATCCATATCTGGCCATACGCATTAAATTTAGTGCATCATACAGAGGAAAAAAGTGTAGGGTGGAATGTGTGAATGCTCTCAGCTACTGGTAATTACTATTGACCACATTGCAATCCATTGGTTTTTAGCCCACCATGCCACTTCGGTCAGGATACAGCCGTATGGAAATCAGTCATGGTCCTGCTGCAATAGAAATACTCCAGCCTGAACTGCCAGGCTAGGCCACCTCTGAATCAGAAAACGAGTAACCTGAGATCAGTTTGGCCTATTTTAGCCTCACCAGCAGGGTGCAGCTTGAGTCCTATGGCACAGTGAGCACAGGCTGAACTGTTCCCTTTCGAGCAGGACCAATGTTGATTTTCATAAGGCAGCTTCCTGTCTGCATAGTAAGTGAAAAATGATGGACTAGAATGCAGACAGCATTTGCTAGTTTTTGCCAATGATGAGATTAATTCAGGAATTCCTTCCATCACCTTAATTGTTCCAAAATATGGTATGGACATGCAGAGAGCAATACACTGATATCAACATATGATCACTTCAGTGAGGGAAATTATTTCAAGAACATGAAGAATGAAGTATTCCATCATCATTCAGAAGTTATTTCTCAAACAAGAGGCCCAGGATTGATAAGGTACTTACACCAATCGTTCCTCTACCTTAAATTTGATTTTGCCATCAAAGGGTCTAAAATATACGTGGAGATGAAACCTATATTGATACATTGTCAGACTGGCATATAGGGCAATCAGGCAGGGCCTGAAGAGCTGGCCTGAGAGACCAGTGTGGGGGACATTTTTTAGCAGTTGTTGTGCCGGCTTTATGGCCAGGAGGGCCGGTTTTAACTGTTGATTTCCCTGATATTACCACAAGCGTTGCCTGCAGCAAACACAAATGCATTCAGTCTTTCATACCTTACAACATACCCATACAACATGTATTTACAAGTTCAATACTTGTCTGATTTGCTAATGGGAGCCACTTTTATTTTGGTGCCTGGGCGTATTTTTTGCTGCAGTTCGACTCTGTATTAATACTTCTTTCTTTCCTGCTATCTGTCCATTCAATCCAATCTGTGTATGCCTGCTCATGTGCTGTCTGACGGTACCTGTGTTTTTTGGGTGTGTATGTGTGTCTGTAAACCTACAGTCCATGTCTTTCTGCCTCTGTGCACTGCTTTGCGAGCATGACAATGGTGTTCCCTGGATAAGTGTTTATCATTCGTCACACTGTTTACTCACACCTACTTGGACTATTCCTCTTACCCTTTCCCTTACCTCCATTCTTGACTCGCCTGCAGTCTATTTTCCTTTCCTGCTTCCTTTTTTGTCAACTAGATTCATATGTTCAGCTACCCACTGTGACTCTGTTTTTGGAAACATAATTCTAGTCACATGGCTCCTTTCTTTTTCCTCTTTTGTGTTCCTTCCTTCAAGTTGCTTGTCACATCTAGTGCTTTGAGATGGCCTTTGAGCAGCATAAAAAGGTGAAAATGTAACCAGAATAACACACCTCTTGGTATGTGTGCATGGAAGGCAATGTGTGCTCTATGTGTATTGGTACCTGTATACCTGTGTGCATGGGGTACTCCCTCCTGGGTCAGTGTGCCTGGCAGCAGTAGGTGTTTTGTTCTGTATGTGCATGATTCTCTTTAAGTATGTTGCTATGTCTGTATATTTGCATGCATGTGCCATCTATGGCAATAAGTGTGTGTTGAAATTGTTTATGTTAAGTATATACTGTGTGTGTTCTGTATGTGCATGGTTCTCTTTAAGTAGGTTGCCATGGCAGTATATTTGAGGTCCTCCTCCACATGGAGATTCTGTCATGCTTATGCCTGCCCACAGGCTAGGAACGCAAGCTGACCGCCGATCACCTATCCACCCGCCACTCCACGACGGAGACGCGGGTCCCAGATGACATGCCGGAACCACACAGTAAGCTCTGCAGTGCCGGGAGGCTATTTTCTTGCCTCTCCCCTTGAGTCGCATCTTTGTTGGTGCAGTGGACCTTGCTGCCTGGGGAAAAAAAACTGCTGCAATTCCACTCGTTCTCTCTAGCCTCTCCCCATCTGTAGGCTTCCATGCTCCCCATTACGCTGCCACCGCCGCCACTGTACCTAACTCATACAGAGAGCCAAGTGACTTTAGGCGTATAGCAGGGCGGCTGGCGTTGGTGCAGTGAATGCATAGTTTCACAGGGAGAATTGTTGGCAAGTGGGGCATTGGGAGAGGTTTTGGCTCCCTGGGACCTCCCCCCTTCTTGCTCCTTGCTCTGGCAGGAGATCAGACCGTCTTTTGACAGCCTGCCTTTTTGGTCTAAGGAACGCTTATACGATGCATTGAGTTACTTTCAAAGAACATCTGAGCACTACTGAAGCTTGTGGGTGGAGGTGGCACCCTCCAGCGACTGCCTAGGGAGGAGGTAAGTGTTTAACAATCCTTCTAGTAAGGCAATTGCTTGTTGTGCTACTGTTGCTGTGCTACTGTTGGCCTGCCTGTGTGGAGGCTCCAAGCCCACATTGCTTACTCTCACATAAGGTGCCTAAGGTACTTAAGAATACCAAATGTCTCTAAGACCATAAGACTAAAAGATTAAAAGACTAAAGACTCTGGTCGGATTGCCCTCTAGGTTCGTTTGCTTCCACATTTCCATTTTTACTCTTGCACGATTGTTATGCAGCTCTCTTCTTGGTTCGTACAATAGGCAAAAGGAAGGCCACGCCCTCTTCACCCTCTGTGCCCCCTAGACCAGCTAGACCATCTGTGGCACCCAATTGTGCTTCCACTGACAATTTTTTACTTAGGGCTGTGAGGGTTCATAATAAAGAAATTAATATTGTGGAGAAGCGGCTGTCTCTGGATCTATCTGATCCCTCATTTTCCACTGTGATTATGACATTAGGTTGATCTGCAGCTCTGCATTCAGCTCTGCCACCGCCAATGGATGAAGTTATTCCACTACCCTCTGAGCCAGCCCGTGTGCCTCATTGCAGGAGTCAGTATCTGGACCCAGACAGCTCTCAAATGCAAGCGTAAAAGTAGAAATCTGCAATTTATCAGTCACGAGAGATCTATTGATCGGGATCCTGGCCCCTCTTTTGTCCAAAGAGATAGCTCCAATATTCCCACAAACGTGCCAACCTGGGCCCCTATCTTATCATTATTTGCTGACTCTCTCAAAGCCCATCTGGACCCCCTACTCGCTAGACTTGATCAAATCAAATCTGAAATTTTCCAAATTTCTAAATCATAGGAGTCCCGGCCGGATACTGTGGTCACTGAGGGCATGTCCACTACACTCGCAATAGCACAATCTATACCTTGTCTGGCAGACGCTGGTGTGGTTCCTGGACCTTCTGCTTGTGGGCCCCGACCAAACCCTGGTGTGTACTTTGAAAGACGCTCTCACACTGTTAACCTGGGCAATGGTAAAGCTGGTCAGAGAAGTCACTAGGCCTACACCCAACGCTCAACACTGATCAACTCCAAACCAACTCCTGGCAATAAGACCCTCCTTCCCTGTGTGAATTTGGCCCCGGAGGGTTGCCCTTTCATTGTTGTTCTGGGGAACGTGATTAGCTTGCTTAACTCTGATAAAGAGTCCTTTGTCCAACACAAAAATAAAGTATCACATTGGTTATCCCTCCACACAAACTTTTCCAAGGCAGACTATTGTAAGATCATGATGGTGAGGCGTGTGGGTTAGATCGGTCCCTTGAAGAAATCCAGCCACGGGACTGTGTTATCATTAACTTTAGATATCCATCCATAGATGAGGCTGTCAATGTTTTGCCATTGGGATCCTTTTACAGGCACTTGATAGACAACTTGGCTCCACCACTGACCCGATACCCACAACCAGTGCCCCAGAGGTTCGATTTGGGTATTCCATGTCATAACAGATTTTCAGCACTGAAAGGCCTAAATGAGTTGGACTGACAATCCCCGAGTCTGGACGAGGCGTCTACTCCCCCAAGAGGCCGGACTTGCAAACCTCCAGTGTGTCCACGGATCCAGTCGTCCCAACTACTAATGTTCTCTCTTGAAACCTTGCTGGCTTGGTGCTTAAGCTGTTGTGCCAAGATTGGGGCTAATTCATTGACATTTTTGATATATGCTTTTTTCAGGAGGCATGGGCTCTGACCCCACAGTTTTACCTAGTGTTTATTTGCTTTGATTTATCCGCCCTAACCTCAGGGAAAGGGCGACCATCCAGGGCATTGGCAGCCTGGATTAAATCTGCTCTTCATTGCACGGCTAAAGCTATTGACTTAGATTTGCAGGATGTCTTGTGTGTGCTTATGCAGTTCCATTGGGAGCCTCTTTGTGTGTTTATAATGTTTACTGTAGGCATGGGGGTATTAAGGAGGAAAAATCCATTATTGACCTAATCAATGCCAATCTGGTGACCCTGCTTGTTTGTTGTCTTAAAATAGTGGTGTGTGACTTCAGCTGCAACTTTGAGCCATTGGGCATTGAGCCTGAGAAACTGACTGGGGAGGTGGATACAATTCGGTTGGTCTCAGCACTGACACTTCCACCTATCAAAAAGTGGTCAGCAGCAGTACTCCAACTAAATGCTTTCACACTGAAAAACGGTATTAGAGCATACAATGGGAGATCGTTATCAGACAAGGAGGGGAGGCACACATTTAACCACCAGTACAGGACCAGCCTTATAGACTACATCCTGCTTGATCTTAGATTGTGGCCTACGATGATCGATATGATAGTGGTACCCCTTATTATTTTTTGCATTTGTCACCCCGAGTGGGATGGGTATGCCCAGACGTGGGTCCCGTGCTCTCCATGCCACTGGAGTCAAGCTATCCTGGCTGATGAGGGCTGAAAGCCCGAAACCGGTCCTAGGATGCTTGTTTCCAGTCCAGGAGGACCTGGCCTGGCAGTTCGGGCTGGACTGTTCCCATTGGGCGCAGTGTCAAGACTGATTTGCATATGGCTGGGTCCAAACTGGAATGGCATGGTGAGCAAAAAAACGATGGATTTAGGCCCAGATCTCTGTACTGGGGTGAATGTACGACATTGTTCTGCATTCTGTCCATCAATTGTTGTTTTTTGCATTTGTCACCCCTTATTACAACAGCCACAATGTCCTTAGCCTCATATTGAGATTACTTGGACCCAGTAGCCCTAGTTCCCCCTTGGAACATCTTGATAGAAGGCTTATAGTCTCAAGCAATCGACAAAGGCTAAAATGAAGCTCTGTGGCTGGCTCTCCTGCAATCTTAAGCCAGGTCCACGAGGTGGTTACCTCCAGCTTAGAGGTGGTCCAGGCAGAGGATTGGAACTTGTTGCATACAGACCCTTTGGGGAAAATTCGTGAGATTCATAATGCCATGTCTTCCTCCCTCAGGAACCTGTTCTTATTTGAATGCCTGGCTTTGCCCATGAGAGAGAAAATGGTCCTCTGGTACTTTGAATTTTGCAGATCTTCGAGGCGAGCCTTCTCCGCTGCCATTAAGGGTGGGAAAAGGAGCCTGATACATGCAGCTAGGCCCCGCTACAAAGCTGTTATAAAGCAGGCTAAATCCTGTCGATAGGAAGGCTCAGCGTTCCTTCGGGAGAATACTGGCAGACAGTCACCCAACACTAACACACTCACTGATAGCAACATATCTGCATGAGCAGATCACTTTTACAAACGTTACTCTTCTGACACCAGTATGAATTCCCCTTTGTGTGAGGATAGTGGTAGATCTTTGGTCAGCGGGCACATCATTACTGCTGCTGAAGACAGGGCAATCACAGCCGATGAAGTTAATAAAGCCATTGATTGAATATCACCGAATAAAGCTCCCGGTCTCAATAAAATCCCTGGGGACCTCTTTAAGGCTGAGAAGGGTATCTGGAGCCTCTATCTCTATCTGTTCTTTATCTGTATAATGAGGGGTTCTCCCATGCCATCCTCATGAAATGAAATTTGAAATAAAATGAAATTTGTACTTGTAAAGCGCACTTATACCCCCAAAGGGGTGTCCTGGCGCTGTACACATTCCGCTGTGGAACCCTTCCTGGCTTTTCCCTGTGAAAATGTCCACTCCTGGGCACCCCCAGGGTGAAGCCAGGCATCCCAACGCTGTTGGGGCCGTTGTGGAGATTAAGCAAGCTATTGCCCAGAGTTGCAGAGTGGGACCCATGATTAGAATAGGCACCGAGGCGAGAATTATCAGGTCCGAGGAAATTGAGCCCAAGACCCGCCGAGGCGGGAATTGAACCCTGGTCCCGGGCCAGATCTCTGCATCAGGGTCTGCCGCTCTAACCATTGAGCCACACTTCTCCATGGGGAGGGACAGAGATTTTCACAGTATTTAAAAAAGGGTCATGGGATCTTCCCTCCCACTACAGGCCTATTAGCCTGATTGACAGCTCACAGAAAGTTTTTAGTCAGATTATATTTAAGAGGTTGCAAGACTAGATGATAGATGTGGATCTGCTGACCCCACTGCAAGCTGGGATTAGGAACGGCATTAGCACCATAGGTCAGGTGTTTCGCCTCCAGCTGATTTACTGAAAGCAAGTAATCTTGTGGGAAGGGTGACTTTATTTGGTTTTCATGGATCTGCAGTCAGCTTTTGACCTGGTACCTAGGGCTTCCCTTTGGACAGATATGGCAGATTTGGGCGCCCCAAAATACCTCCTCAATATCATCATCAGGTTACACTCCAATAACTTTGCCAAGGTTAGATGTTGTCCCACGGGCGCACTAACATCACCTATACCAGTTACGATGGGTGTGAGACAAGGGTGTGTGCTTTCTCCCACCCTTTTCCTGTTATACATCAATGATTTAGTATCTCAGCTTGGGTTGTGTGACATCGACATCCCGCCCCTTGACGGTAGGAAGGTCCCGGCCCTCTTGATTGTGGAAGACATCCTTTTAATCTCCAAATCCCCAATGGAGATTCAGAGAGGGTGTTAAACCAGTTTGGAATATTCTGCAAACAGAGAGGCCTGGAGGTCAATCTCGGCAAGATTAAATATATGGTTTTCAACCCCTGCACATCTCCACGCTTCCCCTGTTTCTTGATGGTGTCCCTCTAGAGAGAGCTCGTGTATTTGAATATTTAGGGATCACGATAATCGAACTGTTCGACTGGATACCACACATACACAAGTGCAAACTCAAGATGGAGCAAAGTATAGGAGGTATCTTGAGGTTCCATCATGGTTCCCCTTTTTGCCCTACATCCCCACCACTTCACATATACAATCTTCTAACAATAGGTGTCCCTCTTTGTGGTGGGGACCTTTGGGGTAACATGGATACTGGAAACTTGGAAAAAGCTGAAAACAAGTTCCTGCACCACCTCACTAGTCTTCCTGCTAGCACCCCTCTAATTCCCTTGCCGCTCATGTGGGTCTTAGACCTCTTTCTAATAAGGTGGGCCTCAGACCAATACTGTATTGGCACAGGATCTGGGCCACCACAGCAATGATGCCATATCAACGGGATCTAGAGGATGTTTTGAGGCTGCCCGGGGCTTCCAGAATTCCCAGGTTTAAATATGTTCAATGTCTGTTGAGTGAGATGGGTGTGGGAACCTATTGCTTAACTCAACATTGGGCACTACTAGAATGGGCTCCCTCACTACTGCCTTCCTAGATCACAAATATAGCTGCATTGCAGAAGGATACGTTGATGAGAATGAGCTTCCCCAAGCCAAATCACTGTACATGAAATTTTGGTTTGGGACCCTGCCTCTATGGTTAGTCACGGCTAAATGGTTACATGCATCCAATGTAACTGACAGGAACTGTCCCTTCTGCCCTAGGTATCCAAAACCATTGTCCACGTACTTATCTTTTGCCCATCTTATGTCGGGATTAGAAGGAAATGGATCATGCCACTTTGCTGCAGTTTGGGGTTCAGAAGTTGTGGTACAGCAATCTGTGTCCTTGGAACTAATGTAAGACAACCTATTGTTTTTGCAGTTTCTCGCTTTTTACTGAACATGTGGAGGCTCAGGAGTAAAATGTTAGCCTCCTGACAACTGCAACATTGAGTATAGATGTGCCTGAAACATACTCTAAGCTTCATAGCCATGAGATTAACATTATAATTGGGGCAGAATTGTTTTGTGAAGGGCCCCAATATCTTTTATGTGCCCCATACAGTTCATGGCTGGTCTGAGATTTCATTATTATTTTTCTTGTTATTTTACTACTGGCTTTTAAATTTTTTAATGCTTATGTTGCTGAAATATCTTTGTGATCACATTTTGTATGGTCATGCTTTGATAATCTCAGGACGATGATTTATGTATTTTTACTGTTATGCGATTTGTGCACGCAGAATACAGACCGCTATGTATTCTTAAACTGACAATGGAATGGTTTTAATCTGGTATGCTCATATCACTCGTTTATTAGTACTGTGTATTTAAGGATTGTGCTCTTTTTTATGGATTTTTATTCCTGATGAAGATTTTTGATGATGATGAATGTATGTGCCATCTATGGCAATAAGTTTCTGTTTAAATCGTGTATGTTATGCATAGGCTGTGTGTTTGTGTGTGTGTGTGTGCGTGCGTGCGTGTGTGTGTGTGTGTGTGTGTGTGTGTGTGTGGAGTGTGGAGTATATGATCAGTGTAATACTTAAAAATTATTTTTTTGCATAATATATGTTTACATTTTCATATACAGAAAGATAAAGCAACTTGCCGAGGATCACATGAATTGTGGACACTTGCTGAACACAGATATCGAGGCAAGGTTCTGCAGTCCCGGGGCATCAATGTAGCCAATCGGCCACGGCCCATATGATTAGTAACCACATGTCAACACTTACCCTTCCTGCATAATGCATAACTGTGAAGTTGGGGCCTTGGTCCTTTGGAGCCACGTTGCCATTGCCATCTTTCATTGAAGAGTACACAGCATTCGAATTGGAGGTTTCAAGTAGAGATTGGAGACGCTTGGAAAGGGTCTGCTCCATTGAACGAATCGATTGACTCTCTTCATCCAGCAAAGACATAAATCCTGATGGCTTCTGAAATTCAAAATGGACGACTCTAGGTTTTGAGCGTGCATATATACAAATCTCCCACATCTGTTTACCAGACATCTATATTGTTTTTATTTTTGACCTGAAGCATTCCATAGAGCATACTGACCTTTTAAAATACATTTGTCTCTTTTTAAATTTGAAAGCAGACTGTAATCAGAGCATGAACAAATAACACGGAAAAGAAATAGGATTGCAAATACATTTTATACAAAGCATCCCAAAATACATACATATTTGTTCAGTTGTTTAAATGTGTGCTGTTTGCTGGTGAGTTTAATACCTGTGTAAACATATGCGAACTGTGGGCCTCATTTACTACAAAATGACGAAGCGCGGCGCCACAATCTATTTTGCTGCACCGAGCTGCGTCATTTTAAAAGCACAGGGATGCGTCGTATTAATAACAATACAACGCATCTGTGTGCTTTCCCCTGCGCTGGCGCACAATTGGCTGCCATGCAGGCCAGAGCAGGCACCCTTGCGCCATGTAGCAAGGGTGCCTGCGTTGCAGGGTTGATTGTTTTTCTGCAGGAAGGGACATTTTCCTGCAGAAAAACAATCAATGATGGCATCTTCTTCTTTCTATGTGTGATGCAAAATGCAGCACGCATAGAAAGAGGAAAAAACAAGGAGAAATACAAGTATTTTTCCTCATTGCGCACGTCGGATTCTGACGCATTCCCAGCTTTACAAAACGTTGTAAATCTGGGAATGTGTCCGCTTCCATGGATGTTGCGTGTGAACACCCACAGCAACACCCATGGAACGCCCCTTTCATGCAGAATAATGCGTGAAAGGGGCCCATGTTTACGAGGCCATGAAAAGTCACGCAGGGTGGCTTTACGTGGCCTTGTAAATATGGGCAAGCCTATTCCACTGCCGTTGTGTTAAAAAAAAGTAACGCACGGGCAGCGCAATGGGCTGGTGAATGAGGCCCTGTGTTTGTAGGTAAGTTCCAATACCTGGTGACTAGGGGACCCGTTTGTTGCACAATCACGTGTAGCTAATGGTATTAGAGGAAGTATCTATATACAAAGTTGCCCACCTCAAGAAATGGTTCACCACCAGTTAGAACCACAAATAATTCAACAAAAACACAAGGATCTGAGAGGCAACCACAACCTCAACGTTTCGCCCGTATCTGGGCTTCTTCAGGGCATCCAAGAAGACAAGCTCCTTGGTCTCATGGTTATTCCCAGTGCGATATCTTTTTAAAGACCCAGAAGCGAGGCAGCTAGATTTCCCTTCGTACCGGAAAGTGCCACAAAATGCGAACGCTGGAAGGCTCCAATGAAAAGCTGTGCGACTAAGGTTCTTCGCACACGAGTTGAAGTTAAAAAGCTGTAATCAGCATCGCCGAGAACACCGTGTCCGGTTCCGGCGTTGAGGAAACGTGCGAAGAACCTTAGTCGCACAGCTTTTCATTGAAGCCTTCCAGCGTTCGCATTTTGTGGCACTTTCCGGTACGAAGGGAAATCTAGCTGCATAGCTTCCGGGTCTTTAAAAAGAAATTGCACTGGGAATAACCATGAGACCGAGGAGCTTGTCTTTTTGGATGCCCTGAAGAAGCCCAGATACGGGCGAAACGCGTTGGCTGTAGTCATTATTTTCCAAAGACTATGAAATAAAGGATCAAATATATAAAGACATTCTTTCGTCTCATCTGTACATGCTTGGCAATTTTGCCGATAGTACGTCATAAGTTGCTGGGGTTGCCTCTCAGAACCTTGTGTTTAAGTTCAAATACCTAATCACAATTTTCAAAGACATATCTACACATTATTAAAATAAATCCTACAGTGCTTAATAAATTAACCATTTGGTTGATTCATTGCCTTGTAAGTTAGCATAATGATAGATGCTTTATTTTATTGCAAAAATCTCACAATTGACGGATGCCTAGTTTAATAATGCAACAATGTTATTAGTCGGTAAATACTGACATATGGGCCTGTTTCCATGCCTACCTGGCCTCCAACTTAACGCTTTTGTAATAGTGTTTCATTTAAATGTGCCATATATTTAAAGAATGATCGAGTACAAGGCAGTAATCAAGCACAACAAATTGAAAGTACAAAAAGTATACTCGAGACAGCAAGTCAAGATTAATGGTGCTGACGAACAGATACTTTATCTTTTGGGTCAGGTATAATTATTTCTCTTGCACTTTTATGCAGAACAGTGTAACACTAATAACTTGACTTTTGACGGATCGGTGGTGATAGGTTTGCTTTTGGAGCTCATTACTCGTTTACCAGAGGTTTTAACATAAAACGTGCATTTGTAAAGGGCACGTTCACCCGTAGGCACCTTGCCCCTGAATAACAGAGGTTTATTGTTACCCAACTCAATGGTACTCATTTTATCGACATTAGATGGATTGATAGATAGACTGAGTGGACTCACAGAATTTGAACCTGTGACCATGAGGTCTGACACAAGCCCCTGCAGTGTATGCATTAGTCCACTGAGCCATCAGACCTGGCTAGACACAGCTTTGCTCTAGTTGTATGAGGAGGAGGAGGAGGAAGAGAAGGAAGTGGAGAAGTTTGGTTTGCAAGCAATTTCAGATGGGATTATGGACATTCATTTGTGTTTCATACAATACGGGTTGCTTTCTTTCCGTTTTCGATTTGAAGCCATAATTTTTAAAAGGGTAAACGGGACTACAAGTACCAGAATGCAACGAGAAACTCGGGCTGGATGAGCTATTCACACTTGGCTTCTGGAAACGTAAGCTCCGCATAGATTGATAGCTGAGGGACAGGTCCTAGGATCGTCAGAAATGCAAAGAAAGTTGTAATTATGGTTGTTTATTTGAGATACTCTTTGAGTAGCTGAGATAACGAATAGGCAATTGGGACCTGGAGCTATAAGCTCTGATTATTGAAAAAGGTGGACAGGAATCGTATTTCTAGGTAACAACTCTAACCAATGCTATTGTAATGTGCGCCTGAATAAATAAGGACTCCCCCTATCTAGTGGCTGGTAGAATTTAGATGGTTACTGGTAA
Source organism: Calotriton arnoldi (assembly GCA_963921515.1). NCBI lineage: Eukaryota > Metazoa > Chordata > Amphibia > Caudata > Salamandridae > Calotriton > Calotriton arnoldi. The sequence continues at coordinate 927,788 of CAWUFW010006599.1, read as the reverse complement.
CACTAGAGAAAAAGCCAATGAGGGATGCGGTTAATCATAGATTAAGCAGTTCATCCACATGCTCAATTCCTGCAGGAGAGTGGCTAAAAGGGAAGAGCACGGGAGAACATTTCTGACATGAACCCTATGCAACCTACTTTAATTTTCCATTCCCATTTAACTGAATATGTTATTGTCAAAACCATTACACAGAAAAATCAAGTTGCTTGATCTTCTCGTCTGTCCGGAAAATAAACAACTGGGCAGAAGTAAAAGGGCATGTTGGGTGGAATACAGAACAGACCACATACTCTTCAATCAACAAATTCTGCACTAGCAAATCATAGATCATTCTAAATGAAAGTCCCCTGTTCTAGCTATATCTGGGACACTACTTTTATGCCCTAATGGTCCTCCAAACCTCTTCTGTCCTGCAGTACGATAGGTGTCTCCACTGTTCATAGGAAGAAACATTAGCACTTATTAAGTGTGTATAAGCTAGATGTACAACGCATTTTCATAGTCATAAATCACCCCAATTTGGGGGCATGGACTGAAAACTTGGCCAACAGGACATGATCTTCCGGCCAGCCATACAACATAATCCTATCTAATCCTGTTGTATCACTGTAACCTACTGCCTCTCTGGGACGAAAAAGATGCAATCACCTCCTGTGTCCCTCCAGTGACTGAAAAACACCGGATGCACCATCTGCAGAGGCCGCGGCGAGGAGCTGGAGATGATACCGGGGTCTGCTGTATCTGGGCCTGAGGCGTGCATCGGCTTGTTGTGACCCGCTCAGCTGCCACTGATCTGTGGAGAGGGGCGGATGCATCAGACTCTGACCATCTGAGCTGCACACCCAGAGACCCTGGGGTGAGGGATCCCTGGTGGCCTGAAGACGTTGAGGCGCCTCCTCCGAGGCTTGACCTCTTTCACGGGTGGTGCCAGGGCTGGTGATGTAGCCTGAGCTGGTGTGCAGCAGACCTCCGACTCAGCCAAGGACTAGTGAGCCACGAGTCAGTAGGTTGCGGCAGCCATGGCCTGAGGGGGCCTGGCACCCAGCACATGGGAAGGTGAGAGCAGCTCTGCGGCCTGGGGCATCTCAGCGGAGCAAACTCTGGACAAAACGGACTGGGCCCACTGGTGTCAGGTAGGGTCACCTGAAGGGGCTCCGACTGTGTAGGGCCCCCGGCGCACAGGGAGGGAAATCACCTGAGAGGGACCGGGCAGCTGCTATTGCAGACCATGGCACTCTTCACTGGAGGCCTGTTTGGGCCCTGACGCCTCACTGCTTGGAAATTGCTGCTGGAAACAGTTGGGGGGGGCCTGGGCCTGAGCGAAGTCCACCAAGGAGCTGCTCATGATGCCCTGCTTACTCCTAGTAATGAAGTGGAAATGCCCCCAAATCACACTAAGAGCAGGTTATATAGCGGGACCCCCCAGGTGCTGGCCCTTTGGTGCTGCGTCATGGCTGGGCTTGTTCCTTCCCTCCCAGCAGACCATGTAGCCTATAAGAGTGCATCGTTTTGACTGCCTAGGCCCCTTTATCTCCATTGGGGTAAGTTGGCACTGCATGAATGTGCTCTGCAACACTGGATGCCTCTCAAGAGCTGGCCCATTGGCGGCCATTGGACAGTGGTACAGTGACTATCCGCCGTGTCGGGTGGGGCCTTGCCACATAGGAATTTGACCACATTAGTTGGGTTGTGGATGCTCACATCTGGAGGGCAACCCCATGGGCACCATAGAACAGTTGTGCACTGGTACAATCCCAGATGCAGTAGACACGGGTCGGGGCGGAGGCTGGTAAATGGAGTGATGCAACCCTGCGTCCATTTGAGGTTCCTGCTGCACAGGACGCAACAATCCCTGATGGTCCCTGTTCTTGGACTGAAGTGGTGGCAAAGCTTACCACAAGCTTTATGATCTTCTCTTGGTCGCAGGGAGCCAGCTTTGTGGAGTGCACGGAGCCGTCGCTCTGGGCCTCAATCCAGACCCGATCAGGGGAGCTGACCTCATAAACTGGAGTATTCCCTAGGTTTGGTACTCGGTGCCCTGGAACACTAGCCAAGCATCATGGGAAAAGACAGACCGGCGAGGCCCCATGTAGCGAACACAATCATGCAATACACCACACTAATCCAACCTACCCAGAGAATAACGCAGCAATCGGGCACAAAAGATATCTGAGATGTTCTAGGAATGGAATCGGAAACATCCAGATTGAAGCTATTGAAAGCCATTCAGGGGTCCTGCATTGACCTTGAACATAAAATCGAGGCTGTCTCCATTGACGTCAACCTCCTTAGGTCAGACTTACGGAAGGTGGGCTACATAACCGATCCTCAGGGGGAAGTTGCGGTTCTCAAGCGCCAGATGGACGAGGTGACCACCATTACAGTGAACCTGAAACGGTGGGCCGAGGACGCAGAGGGCCATTACCGACGGAGTAACTTTCGAGTCCTGGGATTTCCAGAGAGAGCGTATGGCCCATCGACAGAGCAAATTCTGGAGAGCTGGGTGCGGACTGAAATGAAACCGAAGAGTCTATTCGAACTGTTTGTGTTTGAAAGGGCTCACAGAGCCCTAATGCCACCTCCACACCAGGGAGCACCTCCTTGAGCCATCATCGCCAAGGTCTTAAATTACCATGACAGAGACTGTATCCTTTGGGTCGGCACAAGAAAGGACAGTCCCTCTATTCGGCAACACTAACATCGCCATTTACCCAGACTATATACGAAACAAGTTCTGAAGCGACGTAAATCTTTTCTCAATGTCAAGCAGAATTTGAGGGCTCTCAATCTTAGGTATATGCTCCCATACCCAGCCAAACTCAAAGTGTTACACCAGGAGAAAGCTCACTATTTTGAACGACCAGAGGATGTCTGGGAATGGCTCCAGATTAGGGGTGAACCTGCAGACTCCCTATCGGGTGCCAGCCGCTCTCGTACATGGGGGACACGCCCCTGTAAATCTTCAGGCCGAAGCCAATCAAGGGTGACTAGCTCTAACTCTCATCCCCTGGGGCCTTGGAAAGTCACGATCAGTGCGGATGGCAACATGCAGCTATGTACCACTGACTTGAGTGCGGATCTACAGGCGCAATCAGAAGGAACAGATATGGACATCTCCAGCCCAGTGCTGCACTTTGTGCCTGATACCATGGGTGCCATGGAGGTGGGGACTGGGGGCGACCAAGTAGACTGAATGGGGGCGACTAATTAAGAGGTGAGTGGCTTGCAGGTTACCTATAAGACTGCCCGGAGTGTATGTAATTGCAGGGATAGCCAGTGGGGTGATTGTTTTATGCATGCCACCATGCTGAAAATGCAGGGTGAGTAGTAATCCCTGGTTTGAGAGTACATACACTGTCTATCCCTAAGGCTATTGGCCCATGTGACCAGTCTCATTGGTTGAAGGAGTGAGCACGCATGTCACAACAAGTGAGAGATTAGTAAAGCAGAATGACTGGCCAGGACACTATTCATAAATTGAGTAGTAGCCAGTCCCAGCTGGACAGGCGAGGATGTGGTGCGAGTCATGGCACATGCAATGGGTGGACATCAATAGTCATATGGTTGCACTATAATTGTCCGTGGGTGGGGGGGGTTGGTTTATGTTGTTTGTTTAAAATTCTAGTTTTTCAGCAGCAGACGGGTGGTGCACAGAGGGAGGAGGGGATGCACACCATACATCCAGAACAGGGATGGGGGGCTTATAAAGTCCTAACCTGGAATGTCCGGGAGCTGAGTGCATATGTTAAAAGATACAGGGTACTTACCTTCCTTAAGCGCCACAAAATCGACATTGCATACCTGCAGGAAACCCACCTGGATGGTGCAGGTGCCATAAGACTGGCCAAGAAATGGAGAGGACAGGCATATAATTCCTCCTTCTCTACATATGCTAGGGGCACAAAGATATGGATGGCTCCGGGAGTCCCAGTTTCTCTCACATACATGGAGGCAGACGTGGGGGGTAGGTATGTCTTCATACATGGCACTCTGGATGGCCAAGACATAATTATACGAAAGACATATGCCCCCAACCCCGATGACCCCGCTTTATTTCTCACAGTACAGGACCTGGTCACTCAGGAGGTTGAATTGCCCTTGCTGTGGCTGGGTGACTTTAACTGTATCTTGGACCCTCATTTACACAAGACCCCAGCTAGGACGGCACAAAACCAAACATAACGGCTGCGCTCCAGGGGTTCATGGCCAACAACGGGTTGGTGGATGTATGGTGCCTAAAACATCTGGCTCAAAGCATATACACCTGTCATCTGCCACACACAATAAATACAGCAGATTGGGCAGGGTGCTGGTAGCGGGGTTCCTCAGGCTGGACGAGATTCGAGTAACTTATCTGGCAATCTTCCTCTCTGTTCACTCCCCTTTTTGTTGTACTGTGGCGATGGGGGATGCAGCACTGACGTCACGTTCTTGGCGGATGCCCACTGGCATACTAAAGGACCCTATAGGGTGAGAGGTGCTGTTGTTTTCACTGACAGGTTACTTCGAGTTGAACTGGGGCTCCACCGGGAGAAGATCCACAGATTGGGAGGCACTTAAAGCAGTGCTCAGGGGCACCTGTATGGGACTGACTAATGGGGTCTGTACACAGATTCAGGCTGAACTGAGTAGGGAGGAGCTGTTACTTGCAAATGCTCACACGACACACCCACCTAGCGCAGCCTCACTTAGGGAAGAGCACAACATATGTGGGCGTATCACAGATATCTGGGACAGTCTAGATAAATACACTTTGAAACAATACCAGCAGCGACTACACCAGGAGGGCGACAAGTCTGGTCACCTTTTAGCCTTGATTCTGCACAGGGAGCATACCCTTCCTATTACGACACATCTAGCTGACCCGGATGGCATCAGAGTCAATTCCAGGGCGGGCATTCAAGATATGTTCTGTAAACACCCACAACATGTATACACAGCAGACCAAACCATAAACAAGTATACGTACTCCTCGTATTTGAAGGGATTAGACATCCCCAAGCTTGGGCCAGTAGCATAGGAGGTGTTAGACGAATAGTTAGCACTGGAGGAACTTAGAATGGCACGAAGTTTGCTCCAGCGGTCTAAAACACTCTGTGGCTTCCCACCAGAATTTTACCAAGCATTCCCAGCCACATTTACACAAGAACTCCTGAAAGTCTTCCTGGAGGCATCGGAGGCAGGTGTATTGCCCCGACTATGCAGGAGGGCGAGATATGCATGCTCCTTAAACCAGGTGGAGCAACAGACAACCCAGCAGCATATAGGCCCCTCACAACGATAAATTCTGACGTGAAGGTGCTCAGCAAGTCTCTGGCCAGCTGGTTGTCGCCTCATATATCGCATCTGGTCCACAAGGACCAATGTGACTTCATCTCGGAGAGAAGTACCAGCATGAAACTTAGGCACCTGACTCATGTCCTACACAAGGCCGAACACCGCAATGAGGAGCTATCGTGGACTGGGGATACTTGATCCAGGTACTGCAGGCCATGGATTTTTGCCCTCAGTTCTGTGGATGGGTCCGGCTCCTCTATGTGGAACCGAGTGCAAGAGTGTGGGAGGGACAATGCCACTCAGAGGCATGGGCGCTGGGCCAGGGAACATGGCAGGGATGCCCATTATGTCCGCTCTTGTTTGCACTTGCAATAGAGCGATTGACCATATGGGCACGCTGAGAAATGCGGACCGGGGCATGCAAATTGGAGAGGTCCATCATGTAATTTCGCTATATGCCGATGATGCCCTGTTTTATCTCTCCTCACCCAGGGTTGCTTTGCTATTGCAACTGCTTCAGCAACATCTCGGGTCTTCACCTGAATCGCAATAAGCCCCTGGTTTTCCCTCTTGCCTCACTGGTAGGCACACCGGTGGATCAGCTGCAGGTTCTGGGCCTGCACTGGGAATTGACGCCATTTAGATATTTAGGGATTCAATTAGTGCACACCAGATCACTACAAAAACATCTAAATGTGGACAGGGTCTTAGAGGCTTTGAGGTAATCCGTGGCCTTTTGAAACATGCTGTTACTTTCTTTAATGGGCAGGATGGCAATAGCCAAAATGATACTACTCCCAAGATGTTTGTATGGGCTGCAGAACTCGCTTTGCCCTCTCCCAACCACTCTGTTTAAGCAGTTTGATTCCATTCTTATCTCACTACTATGGGCGGGCCGACACAGTAGGTGCCCCTGATGATGCCGACTAAAAGATTTGAAGATGGGGGGCTGGAAGTTCCACTTTTTGGCCTGCATTATTAAACTGCACACATTCAACATGCGGCCCGATGGCTGGACCCTGGTGAGAACTGGGAGAAACGTCTATTGACGGGTAGAGTTGCAGCAGAACATCTATCAGAGTCATTGATGGATGGTGCAGGGACTTCGAAGGAACTTCCGTTTACAGTCTGACAAACCGCCCTAATCTAACAGCAATTTGCTCAGACTGTTCTGAAACAGACCCCATTCCACAGGGAAATTGGGGTATGGACATTAAAACTGATTAGGCAGTTAATGGACAACATGTTCTCTCAGGTGTAGCAGGAGGGTGGGTGGGCTCACCTTGAGGACTTACACCCTGGAGAGATATTAAACCCCTTCAAGGAGGTTCACCAAGAATTCACACTCGGCCCTGGTCATTTTTTGCACCTTGCTGGCCTGGCTGAAATAGCCAAGGTTGCCTGGCCAACTTGCCCTGCAGCGCCCACCCACTCACATATGCCTGCGGTTCAGGACTCCACCTAATAGCACTGCTATGAAGGGCTATGCGCGCAGATGTGGCTGGGATACAGCCCCGGGCCTGCATAGAATGGGACTTAGACTCGAACACCCCGCTGGAGGAAGGGGACTGGACACAGGTAAGCAAACTAACACACTCAGTCTCGTGTAACGCCTGCTTTAAGTAGTACACTACAACTTCCTTCATAGGACTGCCCTCACCCCTAAGGACATGCAGCACATGACCCCAACCCGCAAAGATAATTGCCCTTGCTGTGGAGCCAGTGGTGCTGACATTCTACACTTAGCAAGACCAGCTCAAGACTTCTGGACACAGGTGGACACTGATATACGAAGAACCACGCACTTGAATATAGTTCATTCCCCTCAGTGTTGTCTCCTATGCAACATCAAACGACCGAAAGGTAGGAAGATACAATATCAATTTTTACAACTCGTGTTAGTATTGGCCAGACGTAGGGTCGTTATTACCTGGATGGGATAGAGGGCGCCTGAGATAATGCACTGGCATAAAGATGTACTGGAGTTGTCTCTGGCGGAGGAGACCCATATGAAATTCAACAGATGGGACAATAAGGTGACTGAGTACCTGTCAGTCTGGAGAGACTTGTGTGACACACTCCTAGATCTGGATTCGGATATATCTTCGAAGGATAGCAACAGCACTGACGCCAGTGGGGGGCGGATGCACTGGCAGGGGTCCTGTCTCAGTTGAGCTGAGGAGGTAGTATGTAGCATTCATGCAGTGTGAGTGTGGCTGCTTTCTGTGGGGTACTGTGTGCCCAGTGTACTCAGAAATGTATGCTTTAAGGCTACAATTGAACTATGTACACTTCGTCTTCCACCATATGCATCACTGCTTGCTGATTTTTACTTTGTATTGTTCAACAAAACTGAAAAATCAAGTTTAAAATAAAAAAACAATCCAATTTGAATTTGCGACCATAAAATGCTTTTTTAAATGAACTAATCCCATTTTACAAATCAGTAGACTTTTAATGACCCCTAAAATAGGATTGCGACTCCATACCGATTCGGTATTTGTAAGGGGCATGTTATAGGCTCCCCTTCCAAATATCGAGCCTTTATGCAAGGTAATGAATGTTTTGCAATGGAAATCCACAGCAAAACACTGAAAAGTTGCCGACCTGGAGTAGTAACCCATTCACAAAAGGAACGGATCCCCTTGGTATCCCTTCTATATTGTGAATGTAAAAAAAAAGGCTGTATGAGAGGAGTCAACTTTCAAATTTAAAAAAGATTTTTTTTTTAAAAACACAGATCAGTTGCCTTTAAAGAAAACAGGCTGCCTTTTAAAAATAAGTTCATTATATTGAAACAATGATCACAGACATAGTGATCTGCTGGCCCTGGGAGGTCACTATCCATGTTATGGACTCCGAACGAGCCGCAATTTGTGACTGACCTCATTAATATTCTTGTGGTAAGTTGGATTATGACCCACTCTGAAACAGACGTTTATGAACCAAGCTATTAGTACACAGGTTAGCTTATAAAATTCTTTATTGCTTGTAAAAATACTGGTTGGAATTGTGGCCGGTTTTTGCAAATATAAATTCATACACCTGTCCCAAAAGTTGGTTGCTGCCATTCTTCTAACTGAGGGATTTAAAAAAAAAATTGCAAAACATTTATTTATTAAAAGCAAAACGTTACATATATTTTAAATAACAAATATCAATATTCAGCTCTGTCCTGTTGACTGCTTCCTGTGCGAGAGCTTCCGGGGCAACACGAGCAGCGCTGCGGAGCTGTGAGCAGTGAGGAGCTGCGAGCCGTGTCAGGGCGAGCGGCAGCAGCAGGTTGGGAAATTCGTTGAGGCCAGAGGCCGCCTGAGGCCCCTAAGATTCCCTCTGCAGTCCTCCGCGGACCTCGGACCTCGACGCGAACCTCAAACGCGGGTCTCGCCGCAAAACCCTGCCGCAACTTCTTGCGGCGGCTCCGGCACCGGCCGGGCATTCAAAGGGTGGAGACGGGACGCCAGCTGATCATCCGCTGACCCGCGGAGCCTGAGTCTGAGGAGCAGTGGGAGGCGGCAGCGGTAAGGTGGCTGAGGGGGGCTGGTGGGGGGGGGAAGAGGAACAGTCCCCACAACTCAGCCAGCCCACCCTGCGTCTGTCGTTCCCACAGCTGGAGGTCCTCCTCAGCCTCCGGCACCCCCCAAGTGCCTGTCGCCATCCCCCCCTTGCCATCTTGCTACCCTCGCTGTTCTGCTGCTCTCCCCCTCACCTCACAGTAAGCAGCTGGGGTGCAGGAGTGTGAGAAGTGTGAGGAGTGTGAGAGCGAGCGTGGCCCCTCACCCTTTGCCACCCGTTCTCGCCCTCCGCTCACCCTTACCTGCCAGGCCCAGCTTAGCTTAGCTGGTTGGTGGTTGGTGGTCGGTGGTGGAACCTGCAGGTGAACAGCTTGGGCACCAGACATATCCCGACCTGCTGGATGCCATTAAACCACCCACCAGATCCTGGAAAACTGGAAATTAGGAAACTAGAAACTAGGAGCCGCTTTGTCATCGCTTGTCTGCCCGCCAGTCCATTTTGCAATACTGTCTGGGTCAGTACCTGCTTGCTTGCTTGCAAACCGATCAGCAGCTGAGTAGCAGAAACACAAAAGCAAAAAAAAAAAACAGGAAAAAAAACAGCAAGAGCAGAACTGATTTGTTCAACCGCCCTCCCATTAGAAACTGATAGATCCGTCCTTGGAAGGGCTCCCTCACAACGCACAAAGCGCAACAAAAGCAAAGGGCAAGTGCGAAAAAGTAGGGCAGAAAGTAGGGCACCTTCTGAGGACCCAAAATACTCCAAACATGAGGTCGGGCAGAAAAAGGGGGCAGCCCGAGGTCATTGTGCGTAAGGCCAAGCAAAAAGGAAAAACAAAACCAATTCTGGTGACAGCCATGGAGGAAGGAGACGAAGCAGAGGGCTCCAGCAAACAATCACTGAATCCTGGAAGCTGCCGACCTCACCTATACCAACCAAAAATCTCCTCAAAATTCCAATTTTTAAAGGACCCAGCATCATCTATATTCTCCTCCAGTGGCAAAATCCAGGGCCTTCAAGAACCACTCCTCCCCCTTTTCCCCCAACAATCACCGACCACACTAGTCATGGTACAAGCCACAGCGGGAACTCTAGCGGCCCAACCTACGGTCCCCCCGCCATCACCAGAAAATACTTGCAAACACAAAACTAACAAAACTAACAGCCCGCCTGCCTTTCAAGAGGGGGAGGCGGAATGGCGTGCTGAGGAACACGCCACCTGTCGACCCTTGCCTATCCCCTCCCTAACCAGCAATGCCATAATTGGCTCAACCAACCTCAAAAAGCAGAAGGAAGTACAAAATGTACAAGAGTCTACAACAAAGAACGGCAAGGCCATAAACCCAGGGCAGGAGGTCTTAACTGGACATAAACTGAACTATTCGCCAAAACTTGATCACCACTCTAAAGCCTCTCCTCAAACAGACCCCCATAAATCCCCTCACGACCCTAAAATACATCGAGAGACCATCAAATCGGCCCAATTGTCCTCAGGTGCGGAAACAGGGGGCGACCACGACATTCCCAAAGAGTCCTCCGAAATCTTATCGGATTCCCTGGTCTCCAGGGGAGGTGGGCAGGATCCACTCTCCTACCTGGGATCACAGGAGTGGGCAGACCTAATAGCATCCTACGCATTGGAGACTCCTGAAAAACAGCTCCCGCCTATAGCCAGTATCAGTACAAATCATGATGCGACACAAGGAAATGTTCAAGAAATCATGTCTAGCAACTCAATCTCACGCAAAAACTCTCCAATTCCTACTTTGACCTCTGGTTCACCAATCCAACCCGGGAAACAGGCATCGAACACATGGGACATTTTATTAAATACAATGCAACGGACTGTTGACGTACTACATTACCAGTCAGACAAAATGGACCTGCAGCTGTCATTATTAGATACTCTGGCCCTCTTTGTGGGGGGAATAGACGAAAAACTAGGTCAACTAAACCTTTTAATCAGCAGAGCCCAGCAGGAAGCAAAATTGATCTGCAGCTGTGGACCCATTATTGACAAATTATCGTCACTCCCCTCAATTGTTTCCACTCTCATAGACGGCCTGCCTAAGGGCCCAACCACAGAGAAATCAAAGGTAAATTCAAATGAAGCTGTGCCTAATGAGTCACCAAACAGGGACCCTATTGTCCAAAAAAATCCTGGCAACAGCCTCCCGATCTGTCATGAGGGCAGCCCGCCTACTAGGATCCCTCCGTCACCCAAGGAGCAAACACCAAAGCAGAACGCCAAGCGACGCCGCCAACTTAGGAGAAAAGGTCGAAATAAAATACCATCTCCTAGCCTCACAAAAGTTTATCCGTTATTTTCAACAAAAAGACTACAGCAGCAAACGCAAGAACAAACAACTACAGCTCACATCCCCAAAGCTGAGGGAAGGTCCAATCAGCCAAAGGAAACCCACTCTATGGGAAACATGGAAAACACAAATGGGACACAAGTGGAAACACCACCTTCGGGGGCAGCATGGTCTTCACTCAGTGGTCAAATTGACACTAAAGGAAATAGAATAACTAAAGCCAAACTGAAACAGGACGACAGCATTAATAGCGGAACGTCACAACCAATCGGGGCAAGGGAGCCATCTCCTATCTACGGTCCTAACCAGGAGTTGAACTCCACCTCAATCTTACATTTACCACTTCTACTGGGCACCAATCCTAATATACCAACCCTGCAAATCGAGCAGCCAGCTCACATGACCAGTCAGGGCCCAGCTAAGGCATCAGGAGAAGCAAAGCAAATAAACGAAAATGCAATTAGAGCATGTAATGAAGTGCAGAGAGCCCCTAACGAGCCGAGGACTACTACAATCGGGTACCTGGGTCTCTCTATAAATTCAGATCGTGGCCTAGAAGGCTCCACAGGCCCTAGGCATCAAGAGCCCCTAATTCCTGATATCTCCATTGTATCGACTCAGCAACCAACAAACTGCTTCATGGAAAAACACTTGGGGCCAAACTCTGCAAAAAATTCTTTAATTGACCAAGCTAGGAACTCTGCCACTACTATCTTCACCCCAGAATACGAATCAAAAGGACCTTTCGATATCTTGAACAGAGGGAACATTCTCCAACTCCTAGGCACAATACCAACCTTGAAAGGCATACATTCTGCTGATCTTCTCTCAATAGAATTCATTAAGCTGGACAAAACACAAGGAATGGAATCCACCAAAACCACCTTGAGGACCATTCAAATCGCAAATAAAGTCCTGGAAGAACAAGAAACCTTTAAAGCCTGGGGGATTCAATCCACAATGTTTCACAATACTGGATACCCATTCCCTTTACTTTACATAACAAGAGAAGGAGTAACCCGCAAAAACCACAAAACTTCGTCTGTACTTAGGGGGGCCCGAGGATGGTCACCAGAAAAAGAACATACACCGAATATACAAACGAGCACAGCAGTTAATAACGCAGCTGCCCCTGTTCACCTTCAGATCTCTAGAACCATTAATACATCCGGTTACTCACACTGACAGAGAAACCCCACAAGGCATGGAGGAAATTCAAGTATATTTTCTCTGAGGATATGCTCATGGAACATCAATGGGCAAAACAATAAGGCCGCAGACGCTGAATTCCTTGGCTATCTAAAGACATTTGACATCATCCTACTGCAGGAAACATGGCAAGAGGTTTCCACACTCCTGCCCTAAGGAAAAGCAACTACGGCCGTCTATCAGGCGGCCTGGCTACTTACATCAAAATAACAAAAATTCATAGTGCGCAGGAATTACAGCCTCTACTCCCAGTTGTAAACACCACAAAGGTTCAATTAAATCTTAGTGGGAAAAAGGAGGAGGTACTGCTAATTAATATATACCTCAATCCGAAAAAGAAAAAACAGGACTCAAAAACACTGATTGAACACCTTTACCAACTGATGAGTACACACACTACTCCAAACTTCATTCTGTCAGGTGACTTCAATCAACACTTACTAGGTACCACCCCAAATGAAGACATCCAAGCACAATCTTTTTATTGGAACATTCCAACTCAATTGCATAGCGCCCAAGGAAAAACAACTAAGGGCGCCCCGGAGCTGTTAAATGATCTGGAGAACATTGGCCTAAGGGTATTAAATGGCAGATTTGTGGACGACTCCCCACCGGCCGCCTCATTTCACTCAGGCCATGTAACCTCCACAATTGACTACACCCTAGTGCAGAGGTCTTCAAACTTTTTGATGACGAGACCCCCCTGTCAAGATTTTTTAGGCATAAGGACCCCCTCCTGACAAACATTTCTAGAACTTGGTACTCCTCATCATTGACAACTATCGACAACCATAAACGCCCCCAATTCCCATAGCAAATCATTTTTACAGTGGGGAAATAATATTAAACAGTGTTTATCACACCAAAGGTCAGTGAGCGTGGAAGCGTTGTCAAAGGTGTGGCTAAAAACAAAGGGCCTCATTTATGAGGAATTGGCATAGGTCAACGCCGCAAGTCTTCCTGCTGCGCTGGCCTACGCCAATGTGAAAGAGCAGGAATGCAACTTATTTATGAAATATGGTGCATTCCTATCCTTTGCCCCTGCGTTGACGCAGAAATTGCTGCCTAGCGCCAATGTAGGCAGGATTGTTTTCGTGCAGGAAGGGGCACCATCCTGCACAAAAACAATCCCGAGAGCGTTTTCCTCTTTCTATGTGAGCTGCAGAATACAACACACATAGAAAGAGGAAAAACGAGGAGAAATGAAAACATTTCTCCTCGTTACGCCTGCTGTGGGGGAGGTGTAAGGTTTTGGCGCTCCTCCAGGTTTACATGGTTTTGTAAATCTGGGGCAGCGTCAAAATCCATGGGTGTTGCATGGGAACACCCACCACAATGCCCATGTAACACCTACTTGACAGACTAAGGCAAGGCAGCGACTTGCGCTGCTTTGTCTTACTCCATATCTATGAGGCCATGTAAAGCCATGCAGGGTGACTTTTCGTTGCCTCATAGATATGATTGAGATGCTTGTGCCACCGGAGCTTAAAAAAGTGACACTCCGGCAGCGCAAGCCTCTCATAAATCAGCCCCAAAATATTTTGCACGGTTTTTAGGTCTTTCACCATGAGATCGGCACATATAAAATAATGGGTAGCTTAAATGAAAAATAAAATTTAAAAAGTTGTTACTCAGTGGGAAATGCACTATATAGTACATTATGAAACCTTTATTAGTTAATGCACTGCAGAGGTCTGTGTGTAACCAGAGAGCCACAGAATTAAATTTGGTTGGCGCAGTGAAGAATAGTGACGTGTAATTTTAGTGCTACAAGGTCACAGCCTGTGACAGAAAGCACTGTTAATGTGTAAGTTATTATTTTATTTTTGCATTACACACATTATAAGATAGACTGCTACAAACTGCAAATAGTTTTTAGGATAAAAGGGAGCTTTCAAAAATGTAAATATTAGTAATACAGGCGCATAAGTGATGCATTTTTGTTTTTGCATAACTGTCCGTTCAACACCTCCTCAAGGGTACTAAGCGCTGTGTAAATTATGATTAAGAGCATGCACTTCACAGCCCAGTTGTTAACTCTTCCTACTACCACTCAAAATAAAACCAAATATTTGCCATCACAAAGTAATTAAGGCCAGAATAGCTCCCAAGCAACCTTTACATTTGCAGATTAACTCATAACACACAATTGCATTTCATTCAGGCAACCTGGCATGAAGGATTGTTTTACCTATCTGCCCAGCCTCTTCCTTTCACAGCACAGGAGACACATTCAACTTCAGCTGAAGCATTTTAAACACGGAATGAAGCGTTTCGGTTTCGTTTCCACAAGGAAGAGCACATGTTTTAGATTCCAGGCAAAAGTGAGGCCTGGAAATGCGCGACCCCCTTCCCAGGACTCCACGGCCCCCCTGGGGGTCGCGCCCCACAGATTGAAGACCTCTGCCCTAGTGTCTCTCTCACTTTTTCAACATATAAAAGGCTACTGCCTAGGAGACAAAGGGGACAGTGACCATCGGCCTCAGGAAATTTCAATTGGTGCACTACCAGATAAATCAATCCCAAATCCAGTCGGAATGCATGCATGCCATACAATAAACCTCAAAAGAATCAAGTCATCCATAGCAAATTCCAGGGAAGTGCTCATGGCAGCAAAACAACAATTAAAGGAGCTTAACCAAACTACTGGAAATCACATACACATCTGGGAAACCTTTACGGCCACGTTTTCAAATTCCTACTCATCTGTAGTTCGGCACTCCCTGCCCAACAATCCAACAGTCCAAGGGAAGACCAAGAGCGCGCAAAGGGCGACCCTGAAAAGCCTCAAAAAAGCTATAAACAAATCACTAAGGACATTGAAGTTACGGCCGGGGGACAAGGATCTATACCAACAGCTCCGCAAGAACAAGGCTGAACTTAGGAAACTTAAATGGGATATAAGAAAATCACAAGAAAACGAACTCTGGGCTAAACTCCATCATGATTCTAAAGGGAATAACAGTGCACGTTTTGGGCAACGATAAACAAATTCCTACAACCCGCACATGGTGGTCTAACAACACACATAACAGAAAACAACTGGACATCCTTTTTAGAACGTCATTTCAATCAACAGGTTTTTGGATTATACATCAATAAGGATAAACAGCCTGTATCTCAATTTCATACTACGACGACTGACGAGGCCGAGAAAATTGAGATCAATGCCGACATGATCAGGGAACAAATACGCAAAGGGAGGAAGGATGGTGCACCCGGGCCAAATGGGATTCCGACAGCTCTTTTTAAGCAAGACCCAGAATACTGGTCAGAATCCCTAGCTCCTATCTTCAGCTCAGCTAGGCAAACTGGGTGTTTGCCCGCATCATGGAAGGGCTCCATCATATCACCAATTTATAAAGCGGGGGATAAAACCCTACCAATAAACTAACGCTTAATTGCACCACTGGATGTAGAGGCAAAATACTTTGCGGGGAACCTACTTATTGAGTTACAGGAAGGGGCAACAGAGCAAAATATAATCCCCCCTAGCCAAACAGGGTTCTGTAGAGAAACTGGAACGACAACCAACCTCTTAGCCATGTCATTACTTATTGATAAAGCAATTTTAACCAAACAAACTCTCCACTTTTGCTTCATGGATTTTAAGGCGGCGTTCGACAACGTTAACCGAGCTAACCTCTGGAAGAAGCTGGCTCACTGGGGGGTTCCTCCGTCCCTCCTGAAACTACTAATAGAATTACATTCCAACACGTGGATACAGGTCAAGCTCGGCAATGGCTCCCACCTGTCGAGGTGTATACAAACAACTAAAGGCCTTAAGCAGGGGTGCGTTCTCGCACCCTTTCTCTTCAACCTCTACACAGCAGATTTGACAACAGCCCTTACTGCTTGTAATGCGCACGCCCCCCGAATAGGAGGAAAAACCATTTCCAGCATGTCTTATGCGGACGATGTCGTTCTAACCAGCCACACTCAAGTAGGTCTACAACGGCTACTCAACACACTGCATAGGTATGCTGATGAGAACTATCTGGAAGTCAACATCGACAAAACTAAAACTTTGACAATAAACGGAAAAAAACGGTCCCACTCTTGGTTACTAGGAAAAACTGCAATTACCAACTGCGATGTGTATAAGTATCTAGGTGTCATGATCGACAAGGGGGGCCAATTCGCAAATCAGCTCAATGCCATCAAGAGGAAAGGAATGGCGATCGCGACAACGCTAAGACAACTGAAAACAAAACTGACAGGACCAACATTCGCCCCACTTCTCCGTGTTGCGCAAGCAAAAATTCCATCATCAGTTACATATGGCAGCGAGGTTCTGAGAGGCAGGGATGCTTCACTGCTGGATACCACCTTGGCAAAAGCATACAGAGTAATGCTAAACCTCCCGCCTTATACGTCGCCAGCACAGATATGGCTTGAGCTTGGCCTAACGAAGCAACTCCTCGCAAGGCGGGGCTCGTACATCAAGTGCTGGCATAAAATTAAGAACTCCGCCAGGAATACATTGAACCACCAGCTCTGGCAGGAACTGTGCAGCACATCTACCTCACCGGCTAAAGCCTACTTGGAGGAGTCACTCGCCATAACGGGACTAGCCGATCTATGGGAAATCCCAGCAACTCACTTGCACTTCAAGCACGTCGTAAATAAGGTTATCAAGAAACTTTCTCTCACAGAAGACAAAGCCGCTTTTGCACACAGGAGCCATGCATGGATGACTCTGTGCAGCTACAAATCATTTGGGTCACAGGCATACTTTGAACTGGGGTACTCTAGGAAGTCTAAAGAAGCCTTTCTAAAACACAGGTTGGGAATCCTGCCAGCCATACCCCATCTTCCACCATGGCTGAGAAAGAACTACGGGAACTCATGCCGGCTATGCGGAGTAGGAAAGGAGGACATTGAACATATAATATGCTCTTGCATCAAGCTAAATGAGGAAAGGGTTGGCCTGCTAAAAACTCACTTTAATGAACGAGGCATACGCACCCGGAGACAAGCAGTACTCGCATGCTTCAACCCAATGGACCCACAACTAAATGGGAAGCTTGTTAAGTTCTTGCTTCTAGTAGCATCCAAGCAAAAGATGCTCGGTACTGCAACCAGCGTATAATTCCCCAGAGGCTCCCAGCAAAATGAACTTTGGACACTCTGTACCTTTTAAATTATTTATGCGTGTATTAACATATAAAAATATTTTAATAGAGCATCGACTGAAAAGTCAATCTACCAAAATGTTTTATTAGAATGTATTTTTGTAATGGTTTTAATTAATCAAAAACAATAAAAATTTTACTTACTTATTACTATTCAGCTGTTTACCCTGTATGTGTAACATTTTCAAAAATAAATTAATAAACAGAAATGGCACAATTTTGAAGTAATAATACGACATCAATGGATATTCTAATTAAAAAATATAACTGTACTAAATTCAGTCTGTAATAAAATCTCAAGACATTAAACAATACTTACTAAATATGAGATTTAAAAAATACTCAACAAACATATGGGGCATTGAAGATTAACAATCAACATAAACATGAAAACAGCACTCAGAAAACCTAAATGTCTCAAAAATTGTTCAATTCTAGATAGTTTTTCCAGATAAGAGCAAATAGATCTTCTTGACTTGCCAATGTAAAAGGTATCTTTTCCAGAGCTTTGTTTTTTAGAGCTTGAGATGGACATTGGCCTTAATATGGACAAGATCATTCTCTCAGAAACCAGTTATAACATTACATTACCCTTGCATATGCGTTGCAAATGGCAATAATGTAAGGAGATAGTATTGGAAAGCATGGCAGATATGAATTATGATGAGTCCACCTCTAGAGCGTCACTTGTGGGAATTACTGAGAGGCAATTGACGGCTACGGGGCAGTCTATCCTGCAAGAGATGTATCATGTTAAAGCAAATGTTATAGTGGCTTTAAGACAAACTGTCTCAACAGATACACATAATAAGCTGATGTATACAAATTGAAAATATTTTGATGCATAATATCACAGGTTCCTTTCAAACTTACCTGAAAGAAAAAATCG
This sequence comes from Calotriton arnoldi, assembly GCA_963921515.1. Taxonomy (NCBI): domain Eukaryota; kingdom Metazoa; phylum Chordata; class Amphibia; order Caudata; family Salamandridae; genus Calotriton; species Calotriton arnoldi. The sequence continues at coordinate 909,444 of CAWUFW010006599.1, read as the reverse complement.
AGGACAGCTGTTTGGTTGCAGGGTGAATATGCGGCTTCCATTGCAATTCCCTCTTGAGCACATTCTGCTTGCTCTTGTAGAAAAAGCACTTCATAGATGTACTGGTGAATTTTCTCATTGGTCATATTGATGCACATCTGAAAAATTAGCATACATGAACAACTAAAATCCACATAAATGTGTCTAATAGCTTTATTGTAGCAGTCATCAGCATGTCAGCTAATCAGCTGACCATCACAGTGGAAATTGTTGATTCAGTATAATTTACAACAACTCAGAAAAACTATAAGCAACCCAGGAAATACAATCTTACTGTAAAACAGACTCAAGCATGCTTCATCATTATTTTCCAGTTCCTGAAAAAAGAAAGAAGGTGGTTTTGATCACTGTTAATGTATATATGAAATCTGTATTTCTTCTTGGTGGTGACAATCTTTCAAGCTCAATAGTCAACCCATGTGCTGAATGCCAAGAATAATCAAGCCAGAAGCTGAAATTCAAGTTGGTGGTGCAAGTGGGAAGCTTGTAGCCTTAAATTTTTACTGACGGAGGTTTAAATGTTTAAATCAGCCAGTGAACTTGTGCGGCTTCACATCCAATTCAACATCACATGGATTCACTCTAGAAACAAATGTATCCTTCAAAGAACACATTGTCAAACCAACAAAGACAATATGGTACCAGCTCTCCCTACTGAAGAATGTGGAACCATTCCTCCTTGAAACCAACTTGAGAACAACAACTGAAGCATGAATATCCCACTCCTGGACCAACGCAAGATCTTGTTCTACAGTCTCTTCCACTCTACACTGATCCCATTGAAAGGCATCTAACATGCCACAGCACATGTCATCAAAGACTTAAAGAAGGTCAGCCATATCAATCCTACACTGATGGAACTGCACTGGATCCCCCTTCAAGCTCTCACAATCCACATGACCAGCAGCATCATTTACAATTAACTTTAAAGCAGTACTTCTGCATAACAAGCTGAGAAACAGAGCCATTCCATGCTGACAATGCCACCACAGAAGTCAAGACATCTCCACAACAAAAATGAGAGACATGAAGGCAAGCAAGCTCCATCAATGCTCCCACAAGGTGAAACAGCATCCTCGCCAAAATTAAAACTGGTACCCCACTTGTAATTCAGAAAGTACCTAAGAACCCACCTCTTCAAAGAACAATCCATCTTGAAATTATGGAAATTTCCACCAATTATTCTACAGACTCACAGCAAATGATCCAGAACCATACTCTTAGGCTCCTGACCTTGTTTGGCACTCCATTGCTCTCTCACTAGGTTTGTGCTTCATTAATACTCATTAATGCCTGCGTACAAACCTGTTGCCCTCAGACAGACATGCCATTATCAGCTGTTGATCTTCACTAAGCAAAAAGACATTGAAATCTATCATTGAAGATTCTTCCATAGTTGGATAGTTGGACCACACCATCTAAAGACCGTCTTGACACTGCCCTCTCTTCAACATACACTGGAGAGAGACTTAATACATTCACCATCAATGTATTAAGTCTCTCTTAAGGTGGTCTTTCGCTACAGTTCATGTGTTCAGATTGAAGACAGTAAATGTTCTTCTGCCTTGTAAATATCCAGGTCAGGCTCCACAGATAAATTAGCATTTTAGTAGCCATTTCTCCTCAGTGTCTTACCACTCATGCCTCTGGGCTCCTTCCAATGCCCACATATCAGTAGAAAATTAGCCCACAGAACAGGTAGGGTCCCACTTGCAAGGGGCTAGGCCACTTCAAAACCCAGCAGCCTTCTTTCGGAAGTAAGTGCATTAGCGACTCAAATGACTTCAAGTCACAATCAAAAGGTTGTCTGATACAATTCTGAGTGCCAGTTCTTGACCTAATGCTTCTTCCTTCATCTTCCAAGACACAAGTTGACAATGAGATTGATAATTAGGAAAGGTCGCCCTAGTAGGAGTAGGTGCAAAGTATGCCATAGGTTGGTGGCTATTATTCAATCACCGAGAAACTACCACACCTTCTCTTACTCCAGTAATATGCTTTTTTTTCTTAGGAGAGTACCTTGTGATAGGTCATTGTACATTGGAAATACAAGGAAAGGGGAAATGATTCTGACATCAGATCACGTTCTTGGTTGCATCAGTTCTTTGCCAATCTCACATGCAATGAGAAGTACTAGAATCATCACCTTTCCCTGCCATCAATCACCAGTTCCCATGATGTGCTGGATGAGCCATGAAGTCTAGGTTTGACTTCTGTATGAATAAAGAATGCAGAAAGGAGAATGACTCCTACTATAATGAAAATATTATATAGGCTTATTTCCTCTTCCCTTGTCAGATCAGTAGCCCTAATGTGTCCTTCTGAGAGAAGTGAAATGGTCAATCTGGAGCATTTGTACTGTGTAATTACATTTCATCTTCCAGACAGAAAGGTACATTAACTATATCCATTATAAGTTAACAAATACATTAATCTAGTTTTAACTCTTGTCTCTTAAAGAGAAATATCAAAGATCTTTTCCTCAACTCAGGTTCTCTGAGCATGCACTTCTTCATTGAGGCTAAAGATCATCAGCTGCCACCATCATAGAAATATGGATTCATTGAAATAATCACATGTTGCATTTGAGGTGAGACGGCTGAAGGCTGTGATGCCAGTCTTTCATACAAATTATGTGGTAGTCTCATTATTGGGGATAGCTACTCTTACTCCTCCATGTCATATTTGGTACATTAGTAACCATGTTACCTGGCTTTCACAGTTAAACTATAATGTGTCAATTAGGACAGTTTTATATTTGACAGTGCTAGCTGCAGCTGTCTGGCCTTTCAGAGTGTGGCAGTCCAGTCTTAAGATACAGGGGCTGTAATGAACAGCTGAAGGGGTAATTATTTTAAAATAGTGCAGACATCATTGGGGGTTGTTCAGTGATCCCATGAGACAGCTGAGCAAACACACAACAATAGTAAAAAATTACAGTGTCCAAACAAAGCAAAATGGGTGAAAAACATGCAACGCTGAATCATAATTTCCGGGCTACACTATTCAATTAGAGGTCATATGAATTGGCAATGTACTCTATATACAATATATGGTACAGAGAGTTAAAAGGATTTGTCAACAATCAAATGTGCCAAAGCTAAGATTAGAAATGAGGTGTCCAAGTTCCTTGGTCTAAGTCACATCTCCTCCACATAATAATATTTATTTCATTAGTTGTAAAGTGCGTTACAATGCATGGAAACCTAGAATTATAGTATAAACTCCGACTCTAATTTTCTTATTACAATCGAGCTGCAACATCTCTAATCCACTGTAATTAGAAAAGGTTGTAGGGAGGGAAGAGCCAGGCCTTGGAGAAGATAGCCATGTCTCTGTAAAGCTCTCTTGTGACTTGCTTTATCTGGACACCTATTAATGGACAGAGATCAGGGAAAGGTGCCTTGCATGGCCCACATGTCAACTAGGGAGAGTGCATGCCTCCTGCTACATCCTTTTATTCTATTCTATGTAGCACTTATATAGCGCGTAGCTACATTTAGGTATCCCAGCGCTAATAGTGCGGCACAGGATGGAAAGAGGAACCTATAGTGAGCTGTTTTGGAACAGCCATGTGTTTAATGATTTGCAAAAGGAAAGTTCCTTATTTGCTGATCGCAATGAATCGGGCAGGCTGTTCCAGAGATTAGCCACATCCTTAACTTCAGGGCTCTGGATTTATGCCTCCTGCAACAGAGGACTTGGACACCCCTCCTCTCTGGCCTTGTAACACTGATCCTGAATGTGCCACTGAAACCGTGACCAGTGCAGAGTGGTCCAGCACTGCAGGTTTGAGAGTGGAGGTGGTGATGAATTCTGGGGTGAAAATGTGTCCCTAAAAGCACCCTGTCATGCTGTGCTGTGTGGCTGATGGTACAAGAGACTGTTACAGTCAGGGCTGGTGGAGATCTAATGGCACCTTGGGAATTAGCACTTCTTCTGGAAATAATAGCTGGAACTTTAAGGAAGCACTCAATTACCCGAACACCCACCAAGAAGTCTACTTTACATGGGAGTGTCCCTGGATACACTATTAATACTAGGTCACCCTAAAGCCATCTTTTCCCCCCAATGGCTAATACTTATAGGAGAACTGTGAAGTACACACCCTGCACCGGAAACATAAGACAACCAGCAGATTATAAGAATCAAAGTGGCATGAAGAGAACTCTTGTCTCTAAGCATAAAAACATTGACCCTCCTTGTACAAGAGATATCTTGATAAACACTAGTCCCCCACCATTCCACGACCCAGAGACACAAGCTATGATGATGACTATTGCCCTCAGACAGATATGCCATTATCAGCTGTTGATCCTCACTAAGCAAAAGGACATTGATTTCTATCATTGAAATTCTTCCATATATGGACCAGACCATCTGAAGACCACCTTGACACTGCCCTCTATTCAACATACACTTGAGAGAGACTTAATACATTCACCATCAATAGGATCAAGCTGTTGCGCAACAAGCATAAAAGACTACTACTGTTCATGGAGGCAGTGGTGTGACCCAAACTGACTCCTACAATGCAAACAAAAAAGAACCCGGAAATCACTTTTAAGGCTATCATGAAGAAGATTGCTGTGGTAGGCTCCTCATGGGCACAATGGAGAGTAAACAGATGGACCATATTGGTGGGAATTAAGTCTACTAGGGCAGACATTGGTTCTTTCCATGCATTTCTTGACTTCACCAACAAGCAGATCAACACACCAGAGGGTTTCTTACATAACATGCCCGACTGGAATCAAGAGGTAAGGTACCTCTACAGAAAGGTCACAGATCTAGAAGATAGTTCCAGGCGAGCTAACATATGGTTTTATAGTGCACCAGATGGAATTGAGAAACACAATAGAGGGAATCCTCCTCTCGTTTCTGCCACCTCTACTCAACATTAGTGGTTTCTTGATCTAGAATGTCAGAAGGCCACTCATATTAGATCACAAGTTCCCACCACACCCACTCACCCATGGCCTATTATCACTTGTTTCTTGTTTGTGTATGCCACAAACAGGCTATAAATGTATTCAGCCCTCTAAGAGACATGTCCTTTGCACCTTTGAAGGTCATATTATACATATCACCACAGATTTCTTATTTGAGACTATCCTAAACGAGATTTTTTTTCTTCTATTCCTTAATCTGCCTGACCAGAATACAAAAGTTAGACTGCTTGAACCTGCCACAGTAAGTGCCATGCTGAATTATCAAACCAAACAACATAGGGAACCGGACGATGCCAGGCGCCTTCTGGAAATCTAGTCACTATGTTATGCACATTACAGCTATACCAAGTCAAAGCCCTGTCCCTTCCCTCCTCCTCACCTCACTTTACAGTGTGGCCACAAGACAAGGCCTAAGGTCACTGGTCCAGGGCTCCCACTTGTTAAATAAAGCTCATCAGTCAAAAATGTGCATGCATTACCTTATATTATATTCCCTCATTCCCAAAGCTAGAATCTCTTACTTTGCAGATCAGTGAGAGGGAATTGTCAAAGGTCTTCTAAATTTGTTTCTATTCCGCATAGCACCATGCCCAGTTAGTCGTCAAATGATTCTATATTGCAGGACGTTCTCCCCTCCTGGTGAAATGTTATTGCTGTTTCTACCCCTTTGGTCTCAAACACTCCACCTTTAGAGTGCATGAATCAATACCTGCATACCCTGCTGCTCACAATGCACTTCATTTTTTGTTTTGTGGATGTCAGGACCCTATTGCTATAACCTACAAATTGTTTGATACACACTGTCCAGCACTTTATTCTTCTCTAGGAGATCAAATGGTCCAATTCCAATGCTTCTCTGAGACAAGTCTCAACAACTAGGGTGTTCCTTTATTGAACTGTTACTGACACTCACCCAAGCATCCAACTCTGAGATTTGGTAAGTTTTAGTGTGCAAGGAACACTCTCTCAGCTAGATTGTTGTGCACATAAATCCTGCTGACTTCCAGCAGCCCCCCTTTGCCTTCCCTTCCTTCACATTTCAGCCTCCTTCTCTCACCATCCACAAGCAGAGGCACACACTCAAAGTACACAAAGCATTAGGATACCTGGCCTTGAAACATGCATACATTGAACTTATGCAAGAAACCCATCTCTCACAATCCAAGACAGACAAGCTTTGACAAGACTGGTTTGGTAGAATAGAGAGCAGCAGCTGCATGGAGGGCAATGTTGGAGGCAAGAGTAGCACCTCTAACCTTTTCAAGAAATGTGCAACAGCCATTCTTATCAGAAAGACTATACCATCCAAACTTTTTAAGATGATGAGACGTAACTATTATGTCTTTGACAGACTCAAATTAGGCAAAGAGGTCCTGACAGTTGAATCGGTATATGCCCCTAATCATTCCAAGCTCTCCTTCTTCATTACATTAAATAGATTACTAGCAAAAATTAGATGTACCAAGTTAATTCGGTGGGGGGGACTGGAATGTAGCAATTTACCCATTAGTTGACAAATCTGCACTGTCTGTCAGGGCCAACACAACTGCGAGTACAATCCCTGCTGATATTGCATGGGACAGTGGCCTCGTTGACTTATGGAGACTGTTACACCCAACTGCTAAGAAATACACATAACTCTCCTGGGCACACATCACCTCTTCTCACATCGATTTATTCCTGACATCTGGCTCTGTATTTCACATCATTGCTACATGGGAAATCATAGACAGTGGTCTCTTGGACCATGCACTAATTACAATCAAATAGATTTAGGTATAGTGACTAATCTTTGCAAATGAACACATTTAATTTTAGGATGGTGGAAAACAAATCTTTAAGTCTCATGTTAAAACATACATCAACATGATTGGGGAGAGGAGTTGGCCTAACGGCTAGGGCGGTCGACCTTGAATCTGGGGAACTGGGTTTGAGTCTCCGTAATGACGCTGAACATCCTGTGATTCTGGGCAGATCACCTAATCTCCCCGTGCCTAACAAAAATGAATGTGTCCTCATGTAATGCAACTGGTGCTATGTAAAGCACTCTGATACCCAATTCGGGTTAAGTTCACGCTATATAAAACTCTGTAAAAAAAAAAAAAAACAATAATGATGGCTCAGTGCCACTGGCACAAGGCCTCTGGGCAGCAGTAAAGACCACCTGGAGAAGCATGCTAATAATGGAATTCGCCCTGGATAGACAGGGGAATGAAAATAAACAATTCCAACATGAACATTCTATTAAGGAGCTCACTTCACACCAAAGTTGTAGTCCTTCTGATGACCTGGTTTTGGATCTAGTAAGAGATACATTTCAATTGAATACTCTCTTTACTGATGTTGGAGAGGAAATTTCATTTAAGCTTTAGAGACATGAGAAAAACCGATTATGATACTTCCGAGAGAACAATTGATAAACGTGCACCAACTACAAGTTATAGAAAAGATGACAAAAACAAGAGAATTATAGTTACTGCATCATAAAAGCATACAGAAAGAGTATAGCCTAGATGATATTATTCATATAAATAATATAGACTGTGATTATGAAATGAAAAGAGTTGTATTCTATTAACGTGTGCTAGAAAACATGTAAATGGTGAACTCTCACATTATGGAGTTTATCTCTAATCATACTTTATTATCATTCATATGTGTGTACAACTAATGTAAACTAGTTAAGCATCACGATTTAACCTGAATATGACGACAAATTCAATTAAATGTATCTTTCTTTTTAAACGTGTGAGCCGAAAAGACAAAAGAAAAGTAGGTGCCACACATTTCTAATTAATGATGTCTTCATGAAACTTTCATAGATTATATTTCATACCTGTACTAATAGCACACACATAGAATGAGTCTAATACATTTAGATTTAAAATGTATTTACACGTTAGTACATTTGAAAAGTAGTAGTCTGTTATACTGACATGTATTATTTGTGAACCATGCTAAATGATTTCAAGTGCAGCAAAGTCATACTAGAATCATGACATCTTTATATTTCTTATGATTGTATGCATAATAATTCTTTATTTTTCACTTTATATTAGTACGATTTAATGTAGGCCAAACTGAATATGTGAAGTTTCTTGCCTTGCTGATTCTACTGCTTGTTCGAGAATTCCTCAGTATAACAAAATAACGTAAAACAGTGTTTTCTTTCCTGAGTTTCATGAACTGTATAAGACACTTTGTTACATTTTATTGATACAATACTGTCCAGCTGCCTGGGAAACCTGTCTTCTTGAACTCGTTTATGTGCTCTTGCTAAAGGAGCATTATTCTAACGTTTCACACACTGGATTGCTTAAGGACTGCGCAATTGTCCTACCTATTTCTCTACAATTTGTGTCTTCTTTATGTCACCTGACACCCGTCCTATATGAACTGACCAATGGACTGAGTGGTCTGACCAGATGAGGTGATTCCAGGAGGTGTCACCCCCGGAACCTTAAGAATATATTATTGCTCAATTTAATGGGCAGGGGGCTTGCAGAGCGGAGCAGTTGTTGGAGTTGGATGGTGACGGATTTGCTGCTCAAAATTTTCCTTGACAAAGCATGGTTTACCTGTTGCAGACTCACCTGGCGTCCTTTATGAACTGACACATACTCTGTGTTCGATTAGTGGTCTCTTCCTTCTTGGGAGACTGCTTGAACTGGCATATTTCATGTCCCTTCCTGAACTTACGAGCTTTGGTATCTCAATTCAATGCCTTATTAGATTTTAACTAAAACTGTCTTTAGCCTGATTTATTGATGCACTTGCTTACTTTAAATCTTGATAAACTAAACTAAATCACTATAACAAGTCAGATATCATGATTGCCTCTATTTATATGGGTGTGCATTCCTAATTTGAGAACTAATGACCAGAGAAGATTGTATTAGAGATGTCTCAGCAAATCAAATACTAATGCTGTTATTCTGTATAGCTTTAACTAAGCTCTTAGTGTGTATGATTTTGGCTCGCCTACGCTTCTTTAGGAGATTTGGTCTTGCAGCGATCATCTAGTATTGTTTTGAGAGTAATCTATACGAGTTTGATTTCTAGTTTGTAGCTCAGTTATCAAATTCCTGGTCTTTGGCGGATGACTGTTGGGACCTTTTATGTCCAACCCCTCTTGGCACAAAACAGAGACCATTGGAGGGCCAAGAGAGTGAGAGAGAGATATGAGACTCTGTCAGGGTGACTAAAAACAAGATTTGTATGGGCCTAGGATCTTACACTACTTTGACTTGGGCACCAGATTAATAAAAAAGGTATAGTAGCTTTACTTCTCCCTACAAACTCAGGTGTGTTGTGGAGGGTTCCTACCAGAACCCTTCAATATTTGCAAATGAACCTGATAGGGATACCCATTGGCTTTGTTATTTGTTTTGCTCTCATTAAAGCCATTGCCCATTGCCGTGCAAAAATCACAGGAGATACAATTGGTTTATAATAGGATAGGAAAACTCCAAGGCATTATTTCACACTGATTACATTTTGTGGTGCGTATAAGTTCATCAACATCGATCCCTGCACTTGCATCATTAATCAATGGCTTTTCAACTTTCTCTCTTACAAGATTAATTAGGATGAATGCAAGGTTCTCCTCTATCCTGTATAAGTACTAGTGCTGTTGAAGTGGGATACAATTTAAAGTGGCTATGAACTAACCTTTAATACAACGGACCTAAGAACTTAGATAAACTAATTATACAGATGCATAATAATGTTTGTAGATGGCTCAATTGTTCTAGATCGTCAAATTGGTTGTGATGCTCCATTAACTATGTTATTGTTAGGTTACCCTTGATGACTCAATGCCACATGCTCTAGCTAATTGATGGGGGCAGTAAGCCATTCAACTGGAATGGGGACAGGCCTCAGATATGACCTCTGAAGCTGTATGCAGGAACATACTCAGGAGGACTCAGACTTCCTCATATTGATTCCTATTACGTGGCCACCGCACACCTCCCACAGAGACTTCAGACCATACAGAACACCCCAGTCAGACTCATCCTCTGCCTTCCACGACAAACCCACATCACACCCTATCTCCGGAAACTCCATTGGCTCTCCGTACAGAATAGATGCCAATTCAAGCTGCTGACCCACATGCACAAGGCCCTACACAACCAAGGACCTGTCTACATTAACTACCGCCTGAACTTTCACAAACCATCCAGAAGACTACGCTCCGCCTCCCTTTCACTTGCCCAAACTCCCCACATCTACCAAAGCAGAAGTGGAGGGCACTCCTTCTCCCACATTGCAGCAAAGACCTGGAACAGTCTCACCACGCACCTCCAGACCATCACCTCACTTCTGGAATTCCGAATGGCCCTCAAGACCTGGCTGTTCAAATAAGCCTCCGGGACTTGCAAGAGCCTGGATACCCTAACTGGTGATTAACCGTGTTTTTTTAAATCCTGATTGATTGACTGATTATATTAAATAGTGAAACCCACCCCTCTCAGTGAAAAGATAAAAAGAAGACACCTATATGACATATCTGAAACACCAGTCCTCTATTAGGTCATGATGTCTCAGGCCATGCTACTTGATCCAAAGCTTGCCTTTACACTCATGGTGTAGCACTTTGTACACAGAAGGATGAGAATAGACCTATTGGAAAATTCACAGGGACTGTTCTGGAATGATGTAGTCAAGGAAATAGGGGACAAGGGTATACACTAGTCAGAATGGGCCTTTAGGGCCTGTATCTTGTAGACCATGTGATATCTGCTGACTCCATTCACCCATTTACTGACCTACAGAGAGACTAAAGACGTGGGAGAGTTCAGGCCGGTAAGTACATGCAACTTACATGCTGTGTGACGAGCAGCAAAGGCCAAACCTCGATGCCTCGTCCTGAGTCACCCATCCATTGATCCATGAGGGTATGAGGGCACCTAAAGTAGAAATGTTTGATTTATACTTCATCACTGTGGAGTTTTCTCTCAGATAACTGTGTGAATTGAGATGGAAGTGACAAACTACCCTAAATCATGACAATTGAAAGAAAATCTAGTGCAAACTAATGGAACAATGTGACAGGGGCTTCAGAGATACCAGGCTGAAATTCAGCTACTACAATGTGTTGCACGACTGGTACTGAAGCCTCTGAAACGATGTTGGCAGGAATAAGCAGGGACTCAATTTGTTGGAGATGAGTAAACAGATGCTGATCTTGCACACATATTATGGCAATCTTTGTCTCCCTATTGGTCCATGATCTGCTGCACCCTGAGTGGTTCCAGGTGAAGACCAATCCAATCTTCAAAGACACTTTCATTCCTATATGACACACTAGATGTACAAAGGGCCAACTCACACTATTGGAGATGGGTCTCACCACCGTTATCAGTTTTGAAGATACATATTTTTCGGCACTGAAAATCAAAAATGGAACCAAACTATGTGGAACTGTTATTGGAATTGTACGATACAGCATTATATTAAAAACAGACTTGAAGGATGCATGATAAAAGGGATGAATGGATATGGGCTTCCCTTGTACATTGAGGGGCAGGATGCTGTGAAGTGCGAGAGACCGGGATTAAGGTGGGAATTCATCCTCATTTGTTTGCATCATGAAAAAAAAGTGATATTAGTCCTGGCAGTAAACATGTGAAATGTACTCTGATGTTGCTAATTCATATTCGACTAAGGCCACAAGCATAATGTAAGGGATCTCAATTCACTTTTATGATCCTATACAAGGGACTCTGCCCTCATCCTTTCTCCTTAGCTCCTAGTTCCCTTCTGGTATTGGACTCCTCTGGCGCCATAATGTTTAACTAAAATAGAAGCCCTCCCTCTTTGAAGCGAGTGGATGGGTTGCAAAGTTTAGTTTTCCATAGACTAACTATGGACATATTAGAAATACGGCCTGGAATATATGCCTGTTAGTGTTATGCTTGTTTGGGTTTTTAGGGCAGCCAACCTGGCTGGGATCACATATGATACATTTAGGAATACATTCTGTTGATGTGCTGGGAGAGAGACTGGATTGGACCCTGGATGTGGTGCTCTAGACGTTTTCTGTTTTTACTTTCTTGTCTAAGGTGCCCCTAGGTTTCTGTATAATGTCTTTGCAACTGTGATTATTAGCTTAAACCATGCTGTACCTCGAAAACTGATAAACAACCGCTGACAAGCTAAGCAAACGAAACGACTAAGGGACAGATGTAACAAAGGGTTTTACCTATTCTGTGTCTATGGGAAAATGTGTTGGTACATATAACCCTAGGTGCTTAAGTGTAATAACGTATTACAATTGAGCTGTGATGCCATGATGTCTGCTGCCTGAACCAGAAGCCAAGCTAAGAGGCGGGTCATGGAGCATCTTTACAGTTTAAACATGTTTTTGTTCCTATTATCTGTTTTCCTAAAATTAACAGCAGTCAGTGCAAAGGAGGGATTTATGGCAACATTTATTTTTTGCATGCAACAGTTCATTACAGGAAAGAAAGAATCCCTGCGTGTTACTAGTTTTTCTGAGAAAGGAGCTTATTTTAAAATCTTATTTACTTTTAAGAGATTCTAATATGTTTTGGTAATAAATTACTAACTATGTTTTGGTGAGTTTACTTTTGCACTACAGAGTCCGCTTTTATTTTTAATGTATGCAACCATACTATCTCCTATGTAGGAAGGAGCAAGGCACCAAGGATTTAAGCTGTTTGTGGGCTGGATGATGATGTGACCATATATTATAAAGGATAACATACCTTCTGCTGTACATTAAAATGATATTGCAAGTCACCTCAGAGTTTCGTGTAATATCCCTTTTATGCATGGCAGGAGATATACCTTTGCACATTTATCATTTGAATCTCAAGATGCCCGTTTGAAACACTGCAGAATTATAGTATTTTATGTTGGTAAAGGCTGTGGGATTCATGTTTCTATAAATTGACATCTGGCTGTAAAATGATAGACTTTTGATTGAGACATCATCATCATTATGGCATTTTATATTGGAAAAGGATGCGGGATTCAGGTTTTCAAAAATGGAAAGCTGGCTGTAAAATTATACACTTTTGATTCAGACATCATTTCAGAGTCAGAAGTAGACATTTTGGTAAGAATTAGCAATCTCCATTGAATATGTGTGAAAACGAAGTGTAGGAGGAAATTAGATTTATGTTTGAGAGGAGGGGGTCCAATAAAAATCAAAAAAATAACCTGTGACTAATTTGAAAAGGCCTTTAGGAACTAAGGTTAGGATACTGAAGAAGACAACAGTACAGATGTTTAACTAGAATTCATTTAAGCAATGTCATGCCCTAAATGTTGACAGCACAGGATTTCACTCTGAGGTCCACCTCTGGTTTTTGTTAGACTGAGTAGGACAGTGGTAAGACCTCTCAAGAGATCAATTTAGTAGTCAAGACCAGCAGATTCACAAAGGTAAACAGCTATGTGAAGATAAGTGTTTGTCAGCAAAGCAAAGATCCGAGATCAGATTTAATGTAGAAGAGCATGCTAGGATCAGACCCAGCCATTAATCAGACTTGCTTTTGATGTAAGTAAAGTAATTACGTTGTTAAGGTTTTGTCCCTAGAGGACCAACCTTTTAAGTGATGTGGAGACCCTATCGACAAATGTTCCCTTTTAAATAAGTTTAGGAGGATGTGCTGGTATGCACCAGGTTAATGATTTGCTCTAAATGGGGAAATTGTGGTACTTATTATTATAAGTTCTAACTCCCAACTATATTCAGGCTATGAGGGACTTCAAGTTCATACTGCGCAGCAAGTACTACACAACCTCAGACACCATGTATCACCACAATTATGAAACTTTGGTCACTTTCTATAGCTCTTATCTCAAAAGCATATGCATCATCATAAGCATACTGGTGGGCTTCAAATGCAAACAATACTATGTGGCAGATTTATCAAGGATTTGCGCTAGTGCAAAGCCACATAAAGCGACTGAAACTGGAGGGAACTCTTGCTTAACTAGTTTCCATCCAATGTAAATCTTGATTTGGCTGTAAATTAGACATAAAGTACTACTTAAAGGCTACTTTGCTTCTATAAGGCATTCCATAGGCTGTACATTGGAGTTCCCATGCAATGTCCCTTGGTTATTGATTCAAAGCCCATTTCACTAAAAATGGCAGATGAGGCTTTGCCCCAAAACATTACACTTAATCAAGGCAGGAGTAAAGTTGGAGAGGTTTACGACCACCCAGGTGTCTCAATGGTGCACAGACCGACCACAAACAAGGCAGGGAGACAGGGGGGTACTGTCCTGGAGGCTGCACTGACAGCTATAATCTAGCAGAACCCTGAAATGTTTGACTCTTTTACTGTTGTTGACGTGATCTACAATGCCTAAATATCTGTACTCTGTTTGCTGGGACAGCCTATTAGGGAGCTCCTAACCGGTGAATTGAACTAATATACTAGTTCACCAGTGTAATGGTAATAGAGAGCATGAAGGACTAGGGGGATGGATGTGTGAGAGGAATCCTTCAGACGAACACTCTATCACCAGCGTCTGTATTTACATATATTCTACAACTTTTTATATCTTCGACTTCTTGGAATTCTTCTTTTTGGACTTACCTGAATAAGCGCGGGATCACTACGATGACCTGTGCAAATGATTTAGAGAGTGGTTCCGGGACCTCCCTCGCGAACAGGAACTGGAGAAGTGCAGAGTTGCGTGTCAAGTGGCCAGAAGCTTCATGGCCCGCTCACGAATGGCCTTTGAATTCATGGTTTTACAATCTAGGAAGGCCTTGGAGTTGGGGTCCCTCTCCAGGCACCACTAGCACACCAAGTGGGGGTGTGTCACGGAGTTTTGCCTGTGACAGGCACCACACGGTTTAAAACCAGCAGGTGTTTTGGGAGACATACCCAAAAAAGAAGGAAAAAAGATAGAAAAAAGGCACATTGGTAGTCAAAGTCATCAACAAGGTGGAAAAGTCAGTCAAAAAGTGACTGAGGGGATCTCAATAGGGATCCGCACCAACAGCGCAGAAAAGAAGGAACTGAGGTCAGGGTGCTTTGGTTGCTGAGCTGCACTGTGCTTATATCTAGCACATTTGCCCCGATGTTCACAGGAAGCAACTATTCTGGCCATTCCTATGCATAACCATCCTCTTAGTCACAAATACTGTTGCATACACGGAAGGTGAATCTGATGGAGGTGACAAAGACTCTGTAGTCATTACAGATAAGAAAAAAACAATTGGTTATAGTATAAAGACAAGGGTGACCTCAATCTATAATGCATTTGAGCCATTATTCAATCTAAAGTGGAATAGCAAGCTTCTTACTATATGGATTGGAATTGGAACACTTGAGTGAATAGAATATATTGAGCTGGTACAGTCTTCTAAGTGACTGAGATTTAATTGTTTTTATAGATGTTGGAGATTCTATAGCTGCATGGAAAATGTCTCCAAATATTCTCCCAGCAATTATAAAATAATTCTACGTCATTTTGATATAAATAAATAGCTACCTATGCACTCTCTCTGTTGATGTTAAATTACCAGTGGATTTTATTTTTGTGAAGCTCAATTTATTGAGCAAAAGTTGGACCCTAGGGCGACAGGATTTTACATACCTTATTATGAAACATATTCTGAGGAAAAATTATAATTGTCCAGTCAAATCATGCTTGGAAAGAGACAATTAGTTCACAAATATTGATTATTTAATTGTGAATATTGACTAATTTGCACTGGTGAAAGAGTTTAGGGATTGTGAGTGTGTTGACACATATCACAGTGACCTAGTGATTAGTCTGAACTGGATTTCAGCATCAAGCTTTGTAAACTGAGATGGTCAACTGTGTTGCTTTGGATTATTAGAATGTTGGTGTCATCTTGGCATTTAGATTTTCTTTGTGAAGTCTGACAGCCGAGGGGAAATATAGCCAGGTTTTTATCTTGTTAATTAAAGATGTCAACCAAGAGAGTAGATATTATCCCGCAGGCCTAAAGTCATCTAGTGTTGCATCTCAGGGTGAAGCTAGTAATTAGGTATGAGATAGGATTTAGTATAGGAATTAGATTATAGAGTTTCCTGATGCCTAATTGAAACTAAGGAAGTCACAAAATAGGTCCATAATTAAGGCAAAAAAGTAAGAATGTAGAAGTTTGCTTCAAAGTGATAAGCCAGTTGCCATTGAGGTGGGATCACAGTCTATGTTTCAAAGGATGTTTGGAAGAGGGGTGGGCACTACGTTGAGTGAATCTGTGATGCCATCACTGACAGCACATGGGGTGAATTCCTAATAAATCACTTTGAGGCAAACAGTTTGCTCCAAGCAAAAGTGATTGCTTGTTCAACAAAATTTCATCTAAAGCACTGAAAGTATTTCGACTTGTGCATCATATTATTTGATAGAAATCAGTAGTGCTTGGTTGGCCTGACTTCATGCTCTAGTATAGAACCAGTGATGTGTCATCAGCTGTGTTCCTGCCTCATTGTGTGGTATTATTTTGGCACTTACATACAATAACTTCTCTGAACAGATTGTTGTATTCCGCTTTAGGTGTCCGTATATAGGTTTTCCTGATACATGTCCTTATATAGGCACAATTCGCATTGCCCTTATATAGGCATAGAATCCCAGTCCTTATTTAGGCATTAGCCGTGCACTCCAAATACAGGCATGGTTACCGACATCCGTCCACCCTAACGTCACAATGAGTTCTTAGAAACCAGACCCTTAAGCTCTTGGGAGTTCCCCTAGCACAGGATTATTGATTTCTCCAAGAACTCATCTATTATGCATGAACCGCTATACCTTAAGGGTTCATTCCTGACGTCTTCCTCTGTCCGACTTCATGTCAAGGCTAACATTCCAAGGCACCTACCAGGTATAAATATACCTTCCCTTGCCCTAGCAAGTTAGAGGAGACCTCGACTTCAGAGGAGCCCGTATCCCAGCCTGACGCACTGAGAAGACGCTGTCATTCCTGCTCACAGAAGAATCCAGCTTCCAGTGTTCTGACTCCCTTCGCGGGGTGTTAGAGTTTGAGATCCGGCAGGACATTCCCACCTCTCTCATTCTCAAGGTATGGAGCTGACTAGAACCTAGAGGGACTCTTGGCATACTAGACTTAACATACTCTTAGTATACCATACTAGAGAATACTTCACCTACTTCTTACCTTTCCCTACACCTAGACCAGGTTAGGTACATTGGGGTAGAACTAGCTTAGAGAAGCATCGTATGAGTACTCGCATTTTTAGCACATGTTATTTATGTACGTGAATATATGCTAAAAGATAATGCTAGCGCAGTATTATTTATTTCTACTGCTTACGCTGTACATTATATATCTTGCATACTGTCTAGTGATCATAACAGCTCATATCTCTTACACGGGAAACAAGACTGTTCAATAAAACCTTTTTATTGAAACGCCCGTCTATTCTTTCTGTGTAACTCTGAGAAAACTAAGCATGCACGATTAGCTGAGTGAAACTGTTATCTATTGTTTCCACGATGTGAGAAGTTGGCCTGGTATATGCTGTCCACTAATTATAGTGGGCACCTTGCACCAGTCCAAACAACCCCTTATTGGAGATAGGTTAAAGACAACCTTTATTGAAAGCTATCCTAGTGGTAGCTATGGAGAGCAGCCTTCAGGCTAAGTCTTGAAGGAATGTAAAGCAGCTTGTTTTACCAGTCTATAATCTCTTGAGTGACCAAATGAAAGAGGACCACACCAGGTATATATTTAAAATATATGTATTTAGTCTTAAACACACCCCTCTAGTCTCTTTATGAGGCTAGAGTTCGAAATACATAAGTTACAAGTCGAATATCAACAGTAATAGCACAAATACACGTTTGAGCCCTAGGGGCGTACCAAACCATATACCAATAAAGTGGTATAAGAACCACGACTGAGCTAGACACAAGGCCTAGAGCCTGTAGAAGTGCTTGGCCCTCAAGGAACCACCCAAGGTAGTGACACAGGGGACCCACGGGGACGCGTGCAGTGTGAGAACGGAGCCGCGAGCCGCCGTTGACTTCTATGGGGAATGTCGCGGTTGGAGTTTTAAAGAAAAAGGACACTTAGAGGAGGACTTGGAGCAAACCCCTTTAGAACTAGGTTGTTCTAGAGTCTATACCCACGGGAGCACCGGAGTACTCGAGTTACCTCACCCAGGAAGCCGGGTGCATAGGTGTTTTTCGGGGTCGGGTTTCGTCGTCGTTTTCAATGGCGATCTGCTGCAAAGTGCTGCTGGCGACCAAGTCGAAAGTGTTCGGGTGGATCCAAGGGTGGATCGAAGATCTGAAGAACCTGAAAGCAGAGGGGACAGAGTCTGGGTCACTAGCCAGTGACCAGGAAGGCGATGAGCAGATGCCCACCGATGTCGGGTGCTTCAGGTAGGTTGACGGTCATCTTGACTCTTCAGCCACGAGGTCCAGGAGGCGTTGACGACAACCAGGAGCTGGATTGGAGCTGTCCCACGATGTCTGTCGATTGCTGAGGTGTCGGTGACCGGATTGGACCCAAGAAGCCTTGGCAACGGCAAGTCTCGTGGAAATAAAGAAAGGACGTTGATGCAGACCAGCAAGGTCTGAGGGACTCACCCAGCGAAGGTAAGTCAGGGCACATCTGGAGCAACCAGGAAAGCCCAAGCAGAAGAAGAGTTGCCTTCGGGAGGGCCCACTAGCTAACGGACTAGCGACTGCGAAGGAGCCTCGAGTGGACGCAGTTGGAGCTGGCTCACAGGACACTCGTGGAGTGGAGGCCAGTAATCTTCAGTGCAGTCGGTGCTGGAGGTGAGGGCTACTCAGAGCCCAAAGCACAACTTTGTGGAAGACCAGGAAGAGGATGCACTTGCAAAAGTTCTCGGTGTCCAGGGGTCACGGTTCCACATTATCCACGACAGCTATGGGCCTCAGCTTTGCTGGGGACTCAGGGCAGCCTCGGGGAAGTCTGGAAATCCACCTCTGGTGATGCAAAGACTTCGGCGTCCGGCGGGAGCTTCAGCGATGCAGACCGGACAATTGCTTCTTAGGTGCCTGCCAAGCAGGGGAGTCACTCCTTGACCCCAAGGGAGATTCTTCAGTCCTCTAATCTTCAAGTAGAGCGTCGAAGGTCCAGGATTCAGTGTCAGAGTTTCGTCCAGGGTAATCTAAAGTCCTAAGGACTGGGGTCCCATACTTATACTAAGTTAGGGGTTGGACATACTCTGGGGACCCACCTATGGGAGGGTCAGGGAAGAGGAGTGGTTACACCCATTCCCTTTGTCCAGTTTCACGCCAGAGCAGGGGCAGGTAGCCCCTGCAACCGGTTTGAACTGGCATATGCACAGGGACACCAAATGTGCCCCCAGTGCAGGACTTCAAAGCACCAGATGGTGCTCCCGCCCAGCCCCAATACACACTATCCTGTCTGGGGAGGTGGTTGCACCTCCCTTTGACAGGAAACCTATTGTCCAGGCCTCCCCTGCCGGAGTTTCTTTCAGCAGCAGGAGGCCAGACCCGTGTCTGTGGCAGCGGCATCCATTTTGTGATGCCAGGGCTCTGGAAAGAAGTTACCGGGTAGCCCGGTGTGTACATGTCTCTCCCTCTAGAAGGGTGGAATGCTACCCCCGCCGCCAGGACTGGTGGGGGGTAGTATTCCAAGATGTTTGACACCAAACACAACATGTTTTGGTGCAGCCAGTCCAAAGTTAGCATTGTACCGCGAGGATATAATGCACTTAAGAGTATATGGTCAGGCTGCACTACAAACAGCATCAGAGAAGGGTCTCCGAACGCTGCAGAGGGGCTCTGCTCATGCAGGGGCACCCTCTCACATAAGAACCAAGCACTCTGCCTTCAGGATTGATAAGGCCTGCCATAGGAGTGACATAGGTTTATATGTGTGTATATATGTAGTGATATAGGTAACCTATATCACCTTACCCAGGCTGCAGTAGCAGACCTGTGGTGTCATTTTGGATGGCCTTCCAGGGGTGGTACAATACATGCTGCAGCCCCTGGTAGGTCTCTGAGGTACCTATGCCCTGGGTACATAGTATACCATATACTAGGGACTTATAAGGGCACTCCAGATTCCAATCAGAGATGTGCCTAAGGCACATGGAAACCATTTTAGAGAGGAAGCAGCTAGGCTGGGGTTCTGATTAGCAGGGCCTCAGCCAGACTAAAGTCGAAAAACAGTGAAGCATCAGCAAAAAGTGGGGGTACCCATGTGAAGCAGATCCTACTCTCCTACACACGATTCTGAGAAGTGTTCCGATTCTAAAAGGGAAACAAAGTTGTTATGTTTATGCGGTTGCCAGAAACTACTCCCTTCTTGTTTACAAGGAGTTTCTAGTGGCCTCTGAGTTAGCTGGCGCAAAGTAATTAAGTTTAATATACTCGATAGGGACATACCGACCTCAGTCCTATGTCAAACCTATAGGGTATATTATTCCAATGCGCAGAGCCTATTAGGGAATTAGGAACTACACTACATGGCGCACAACGGTTTGGTAAGGCACTAATTTAATGCTAGATACTGAGTAACTCAGTCGTGCTTTTCTCTCAGAGACCCCTACTCACATACTCCATAAGACGTCTGGAGTGGGTAGGGTTAAATATCCGCCAAAGCTAAATAGGACAAAAACCCTATATATTAGCTATTTTGGTTTGTTCAACGTTGAAGGATACAGTGTTCCAAAATATTGTGCACCTTATCTTTTGTTTCCTTGAAACTTGTTCTACATTTTTCAAAAAACAAATGTCCATACACGGGGACGATGACACCGGGAACGGTGTAGCTGGGGCTCAACCAGTCGTAACAGCTTTTAACCTTACAGGTTTAAATGAAATCGAGGAGGGTGTTATAGACATCGCTCCAAACTTAAGAAGAGCCATCACTCTAAAACTTATAAAACATGGCCTACCACCAAGAGGGGGTAGAGCAGTTTTCGTGATAGAGGCACACGAATCCTTTCAGACAGAGGTATTCTATTCATGGATAGTATTCCCAGAATCAAATCCAGTAACAAGACTGTTTCACTTCTACAAAGAAGATGAACCACCAGAGGAATATATTTCTTTCGAGGATATTGAAATTCCACTAACATACCAGGAGCATCAGCTCTGGTTTAAAGGCGCCCTAAAACATCACAGAAACATTAACAGGCTCGGTCCACTAGGTAGACCATGAGCAACATGGCCGATTCTAGCCAGCTACACTCCTCATCCTGACCTCGATATAATGTCAGACGAGGAATTACTTACTCAACTACAAGAGTTAATAAAAATTTACAGACAATTAGTCCAATATGTCATGCGGACTTTCACAGTCCAACCACCATTGACCATTCCAAATCAAACCCCTCAACAGGGGAATACACTAAAAATTACACCACAGACTTTTTACGCAGTCATGGATAAAATGCCCACAAAACATGAGCAAATTCCATTCTGGATAGCTCAAAAAATTACTCAAATTGAAGCAGTATTTCCAAATACTAGCCCTTATGAGAAACACAGAATCCTAACAATCTGTTTACCAATGGGGATCACACCACAACTGGAAGACTGCACCACTTGGGGCTCAGTCTTTGCTGCCATCTATACTAAGTGTTACAGCAAACAAATGATGGACGGAATGCTGACAATGCAAACATTCTCCCCCAGTCAAAAGATCTGGGTTAAATCCATCGTTCTTTTGCCCACTACGCCACCCCAGTTTGGACACAGCCATATGCAAATCAGTCTTGACCCTGTGCCTCATGGGAACAGTCCAGACCGAACTGCCAAGCCAGGTCCTCCCTGGACCGGAAACAAGCATCCTGGGACCGGTTTCAGGGTATGTCACCCTTCTTCAGCCAGGCTAGCTTGAATCCAGTAGCACAGTGAGCAAGGGACCCACGTCTGGGCATACCCATCCCACTTAGGGCGAAAAGTGTTACAGCAAACAAATGATGGACGGAATGCTGACAATGCAAACATTCTCCCCCAGTCAAAAGATCTGGGTTAAATCCATCGTTCTTTTGCCCACTACGCCACCCCAGTTTGGACCCAGCCATATGCAAATCAGTCTTGACCCTGTGCCTCATGGGAACAGTCCAGACCAAACTGCCAAGCCAGGTCCTCCCTGGACCGGAAACAAGCATCCTGGGACCGGTTTCAGTGTATGTCACCCTTCTTCAGCCAGGCTAGCTTGAATCCAGTAGCACAGTGAGCAAGGGACCCACGTCTTGGCATACCCATCCCACTTAGGGCGAAAAGTGTTACAGCAAACAAATGATGGACGGAATGCTGACAATGCAAACATTCTCCCCCAGTCAAAAGATCTGGGTTAAATCCATCGTTCTTTTGCCCACTACGCCACCCCAGTTTGGACCCAGCCATGTGCAAATCAGTCTTGACCCTGGGCCTCAT
Organism: Calotriton arnoldi; assembly: GCA_963921515.1. NCBI lineage: Eukaryota > Metazoa > Chordata > Amphibia > Caudata > Salamandridae > Calotriton > Calotriton arnoldi. The sequence goes on along the minus strand of CAWUFW010006599.1, from coordinate 887,074 downwards.
GGGAACAGTCCAGACCGAACTGCCAAGCCAGGTCCTCCCTGGACCGGAAACAAGCATCCTGGGACCGGTTTCAGGGTATGTCACCCTTCTTCAGCCAGGCTAGCTTGAATCCAGTAGCACAGTGAGCAAGGGACCCACGTCTGGGCATACCCATCCCACTTAGGGCGAAAAGTGTTACAGCAAACAAATGATGGACGGAATGCTGACAATGCAAACATTCTCCCCAGTCAAAAGATCTGGGTTAAATCCATCGTTCTTTTGCCCACTACGCCACCCCAGTTTGGACCCAGCCATATGCAAATCAGTCATGACCCTGTGCCTCATGGGAACAGTCCAGACCGAACTGCCAAGCCAGGTCCTCCCTGGACCGGAAACAAGCATCCTGGGACCGGTTTCAGGGTATGTCACCCTTCTTCAGCCAGGCTAGCTTGAATCCAGTAGCACAGTGAGCAAGGGACCCACGTCTGGGCATACCCATCCCACTTAGGGTGAAAAGTGTTACAGCAAACAAATGATGGACAGAATGCTGACAATGCAAACATTCTCCCCCAGTCAAAAGATCTGGGTTAAATCCATCGTTCTTTTGCCCACTATGCCACCCCAGTTTGGACCCAGCCATATGCAAATCAGTCTTGACCCTGTGCCTCATGGGAACAGTCCAGACCGAACTGCCAAGCCAGGTCCTCCCTGGACCGGAAACAAGCATCCTGGGACCGGTTTCAGGGTATGTCACCCTTCTTCAGCCAGGCTAGCTTGAATCCAGTAGCACAGTGAGCAAGGGACCCACGTCTGGGCATACCCATCCCACTTAGGGCGAAAAGTGTTACAGCAAACAAATGATGGACGGAATGCTGACAATGCAAACATTCTCCCCCAGTCAAAAGATCTGGGTTAAATCCATCGTTCTTTTGCCCACTACGCCACCCCAGTTTGGACCCAGCCATATGCAAATCAGTCTTGACCCTGTGCCTCATGGGAACAGTCCAGACCGAACTGCCAAGCCAGGTCCTCCCTGGACCGGAAACAAGCATCCTGGGACCGGTTTCAGGGTATGTCACCCTTCTTCAGCCAGGCTAGCTTGAATCCAGTAGCACAGTGAGCAAGGGACCCACGTCTGGGCATACCCATCCCACTTAGGGCGAAAAGTGTTACAGCAAACAAATGATGGACGGAATGCTGACAATGCAAACATTCTCCCCCAGTCAAAAGATCTGGGTTAAATCCATCGTTCTTTTTCCCACTACGCCAACCCAGTTTGGACCCAGCCATATGCAAATCAGTCTTGACCCTGTGCCTCATGGGAACAGTCCAGACCGAACTGCCAAGCGAGGTCCTCCCTGGACCGGAAACAAGCATCCTGGGACCGGTTTCAGGGTATGTCACCCTTCTTCAGCCAGGCTAGCTTGAATCCAGTAGCACAGTGAGCAAGGGACCCACGTCTGGGCATACCCATCCCACTTAGGGTGAAAAGTGTTACAGCAAACAAATGATGGACAGAATGCTGACAATGCAAACATTCTCCCCCAGTCAAAAGATCTGGGTTAAATCCATCGTTCTTTTGCCCACTATGCCACCCCAGTTTGGACCCAGCCATATGCAAATCAGTCTTGACCCTGTGCCTCATGGGAACAGTCCAGACCGAACTGCCAAGCCAGGTCCTCCCTGGACCGGAAACAAGCATCCTGGGACCGGTTTCAGGGTATGTCACCCTTCTTCAGCCAGGCTAGCTTGAATCCAGTAGCACAGTGAGCAAGGGACCCACGTCTGGGCATACCCATCCCACTTAGGGCGAAAAGTGTTACAGCAAACAAATGATGGACGGAATGCTGACAATGCAAACATTCTCCCCCAGTCAAAAGATCTGGGTTAAATCCATCGTTCTTTTGCCCACTTCGCCACCCCAGTTTGGACCCAGCCATATGCAAATCAGTCATGACCCTGTGCCTCATGGGAACAGTCCAGACCGAACTGCCAAGCCAGGTCCTCCCTGGACCGGAAACAAGCATCCTGGGACCGGTTTCAGGGTATGTCACCCTTCTTCAGCCAGGCTAGCTTGAATCCAGTAGCACAGTGAGCAAGGGACCCACGTCTGGGCATACCCATCCCACTTAGGGTGAAAAGTGTTACAGCAAACAAATGATGGACAGAATGCTGACAATGCAAACATTCTCCCCCAGTCAAAAGATCTGGGTTAAATCCATCGTTCTTTTGCCCACTATGCCACCCCAGTTTGGACCCAGCCATATGCAAATCAGTCTTGACCCTGTGCCTCATGGGAACAGTCCAGACCGAACTGCCAAGCCAGGTCCTCCCTGGACCGGAAACAAGCATCCTGGGACCGGTTTCAGGGTATGTCACCCTTCTTCAGCCAGGCTAGCTTGAATCCAGTAGCACAGTGAGCAAGGGACCCACGTCTGGGCATACCCATCCCACTTAGGGCGAAAAGTGTTACAGCAAACAAATGATGGACGGAATGCTGACAATGCAAACATTCTCCCCAGTCAAAAGATCTGGGTTAAATCCATCGTTCTTTTGCCCACTACGCCACCCCAGTTTGGACCCAGCCATATGCAAATCAGTCTTGACCCTGTGCCTCATGGGAACAGTCCAGACCGAACTGCCAAGCCAGGTCCTCCCTGGACCGGAAACAAGCATCCTGGGACCGGTTTCAGGGTATGTCACCCTTCTTCAGCCAGGCTAGCTTGAATCCAGTAGCACAGTGAGCAAGGGACCCACGTCTGGGCATACCCATCCCACTTAGGGCGAAAAGTGTTACAGCAAACAAATGATGGACGGAATGCTGACAATGCAAACATTCTCCCCCAGTCAAAAGATCTGGGTTAAATCCATCGTTCTTTTTCCCACTACGCCAACCCAGTTTGGACCCAGCCATATGCAAATCAGTCTTGACCCTGTGCCTCATGGGAACAGTCCAGACCGAACTGCCAAGCGAGGTCCTCCCTGGACCGGAAACAAGCATCCTGGGACCGGTTTCAGGGTATGTCACCCTTCTTCAGCCAGGCTAGCTTGAATCCAGTAGCACAGTGAGCAAGGGACCCACGTCTGGGCATACCCATCCCACTTAGGGTGAAAAGTGTTACAGCAAACAAATGATGGACAGAATGCTGACAATGCAAACATTCTCCCCCAGTCAAAAGATCTGGGTTAAATCCATCGTTCTTTTGCCCACTATGCCACCCCAGTTTGGACCCAGCCATATGCAAATCAGTCTTGACCCTGTGCCTCATGGGAACAGTCCAGACCGAACTGCCAAGCCAGGTCCTCCCTGGACCGGAAACAAGCATCCTGGGACCGGTTTCAGGGTATGTCACCCTTCTTCAGCCAGGCTAGCTTGAATCCAGTAGCACAGTGAGCAAGGGACCCACGTCTGGGCATACCCATCCCACTTAGGGCGAAAAGTGTTACAGCAAACAAATGATGGACGGAATGCTGACAATGCAAACATTCTCCCCCAGTCAAAAGATCTGGGTTAAATCCATCGTTCTTTTGCCCACTACGCCACCCCAGTTTGGACCCAGCCATATGCAAATCAGTCTTGACCCTGTGCCTCATGGGAACAGTCCAGACCGAACTGCCAAGCCAGGTCCTCCCTGGACCGGAAACAAGCATCCTGGGACCGGTTTCAGGGTATGTCACCCTTCTTCAGCCAGGCTAGCTTGAATCCAGTAGCACAGTGAGCAAGGGACCCACGTCTGGGCATACCCATCCCACTTAGGGCGAAAAGTGTTACAGCAAACAAATGATGGACGGAATGCTGACAATGCAAACATTCTCCCCCAGTCAAAAGATCTGGGTTAAATCCATCGTTCTTTTTCCCACTACGCCAACCCAGTTTGGACCCAGCCATATGCAAATCAGTCTTGACCCTGTGCCTCATGGGAACAGTCCAGACCGAACTGCCAAGCGAGTTCCTCCCTGGACCGGAAACAAGCATCCTGGGACCGGTTTCAGGGTATGTCACCCTTCTTCAGCCAGGCTAGCTTGAATCCAGTAGCACAGTGAGCAAGGGACCCACGTCTGGGCATACCCATCCCACTTAGGGCGAAAAGTGTTACAGCAAACAAATGATGGACGGAATGCTGACAATGAAAACATTCTCCCCCAGTCAAAAGATCTGGGTTAAATCCATCGTTCTTTGCCCACTACGCCACCCCAGTTTGGACCCAGCCATATGCAAATCAGTCTTGACCCTGTGCCTCATGGGAACAGTCCAGACCGAACTGCCAAGCCAGGTCCTCCCTGGACCGGAAACAAGCATCATGGGACCGGTTTCAGGGTATGTCACCCTTCTTCAGCCAGGCTAGCTTGAATCCAGTAGCACAGTGAGCAAGGGACCCACGTCTGGGCATACCCATCCCACTTAGGGCGAAAAGTGTTACAGCAAACAAATGATGGACGGAATGCTGACAATGCAAACATTCTCCCCCAGTCAAAAGATCTGGGTTAAATCCATCATTCTTTTGCCCACTACGCCACCCCAGTTTGGACCCAGCCATATGCAAATCAGTCTTGACCCTGTGCCTCATGGGAACAGTCCAGACCAAACTGCCAAGCCAGGTCCTCCCTGGACCGGAAACAAGCATCCTGGGACCGGTTTCAGGGTATGTCACCCTTCTTCAGCCAGGCTAGCTTGAATCCAGTAGCACAGTGAGCAAGGGACCCACGTCTGGGCATACCCATCCCACTTAGGGCGAAAAGTGTTACAGCAAACAAATGATGGACGGAATGCTGACAATGCAAACATTCTCCCCCAGTCAAAAGATCTGGGTTAATTCCATCGTTCTTTTGCCCACTACGCCACCCCAGTTTGGACTCAGCCATATGCAAATCAGTCTTGACCCTGTGCCTCATGAGAACAGTCCACACCGAACTGCCAAGCCAGGTCCTCCCTGGACCGGAAACAAGCATCCTGGGACCGGTTTCAGGGTATGTCACCCTTCTTCAGCCAGGCTAGCTTGAATCCAGTGGCACAGTGAGCAAGGGACCCACGTCTGGGCATACCCATCCCACTTAGGGCGAAAAGTGTTACAGCAAACAAATGATGGACGGAATGCTGACAATGCAAACATTCTCCCCAGTCAAAAGATCTGGGTTAAATCCATCGTTCTTTTGCCCACTACGCCACCCCAGTTTGGACCCAGCCATATGCAAATCAGTCTTGACCCTGTGCCTCATGGGAACAGTCCAGACCGAACTGCCAAGCCAGGTCCTCCCTGGACCGGAAACAAGCATCCTGGGACCGGTTTCAGGGTATGTCACCCTTCTTCAGCCAGGCTAGCTTGAATCCAGTAGCACAGTGAGCAAGGGACCCACGTCTGGGCATACCCATCCCACTTAGGGCGAAAAGTGTTACAGCAAACAAATGATGGACGGAATGCTGACAATGCAAACATTCTCCCCCAGTCAAAAGATCTGGGTTAAATCCATCGTTCTTTTGCCCACTACGCCACCCCAGTTTGGACCCAGCCATATGCAAATCAGTCTTGACCCTGTGCCTCATGGGAACAGTCCAGACGGAACTGCCAAACAAGGTCCTCCCTGGACCGGAACCAAGCATCCTGGGACCAGTTTCAGGGTATGTCACCCTTCTTCAGCCAGGCTAGCTTGAATCCAGTAGCACAGTGAGCACATGGTGTTCCATCAATTGCAGTAATACCAGATGTCCTGAAACAAATTCAAAACGAATACGGGGCAGAACCTGCTCTGAATTTTGGTATGAAATTACAGAAAAACTTCGTCCAGGTCTCAACAATAATATGATCTAATATTAAAGGGGAGGCAGCATCAGTGGCGATCCGCCAACGCTTAAGGGAATTTGATGTTACAGAACATCAAACAGAACTACCCAGAATAATAGAACAATCTTATGCAGAATTAGGCAGAGATAGTTTGGGTGGAAAACCATTGAAGCCAAAACTGTCTGAAAGTCCTGAGAAGGACTCTATTAAACAAACTCATACATCTTCTAAAAAGAAGTGGGAAACTAATAAACAAAATTCAAACAAGAAACGTTCTCAATCCCGAGGTAGGTCTCCTCAAAAGGAGCCCTCTGAAAGGAGGTATAACCTCAGGAATAGGGATAATTTAAGAAAGCCTGACAGGTATCAAGAAACTGATACACGTTCCTCTCGTACCTTTCAGATATCGTCACAGACAGCGGAAAGAAGAGGACGGTCAGAACATAGAGAAGAACGCGTGAAATCCAAAGACGACAAACACGTTCAGAAAAATAATTCAAAACCTCAATTCACAAAAAAGAATGTAGCAGGTCTGAAGATCAGACATGCCGAGAATACTGAGAACACAGCTCAAGAACGGAGAATGGGCTCAGACAATGCTGGACAGTGCAGCAGAAGTCACAATAGCTCGCCAGAACCTGAAGGAACTTCTGGAGATAGTGGACTTGAATGAGTACATCACAGTAGAGACTGTAGACACCAGGGTTAGTACTCCACAAAAGTTATATGAAATAACACTCCGAATGGAGGGAAACATACCAAGAAAAGTGAAAATACTCTTTTGGGAGAAACTTTCGAGGGGTTATGATATACTTCTAGCAGAAAAAGACTGGCCACCACAATTTGTCAGGGAGTGCCCACATGGCGAGGACATTATTATGCCTGCCTTCTCCAACCATATTCCAATACACCTAAAATATACTTATGCCAGGAAATGGGCAGTTGCCCAGGCCCCAGTATTATACAAAAATCATGTAGGATGGGATGAGGACTCACCTCACCACAAAATACATCTAAAAAATGAACCTACTGCACAAAGGCAGTACCCAATAAAGCAAGAAGCTCAGGGAGATCTTAGATCAACTTGAATACCAAGGGGTGATTGAAACATGCACCTCCTCAATGAACAATCCTTTGTTTCCTGTATCCAAACCAGACAATACATATCGTCTAGTTTTGGATTACAGACACTTGAACACTTGTTCTAAAACATTTGCAGTGCAAAATGCACATAGTACAGCATTAATGAATAACATTGTGCGTAAAAATATAAAACCACATTGGACATTTCAAATGGTTTCTTTTGTCAAAACATAGCACCTGAAAGCAGGTACTTAACAGCTTTCTCAATAATGGGGACCCAGCGTCAATTTTGTAGGCTCCCACAAGGGTTCAAGAACAGCCCAGGGTTATTCTCAGCGAGGGTAACAGAGTTACTACAAATTTATGATAATGAGGCATTGTCATATGTCGATGACATCTATCTGACAGACGATGACCTAGACAGGCACTTGAACAGGGTGAATACCATTATATTGGGCTTCGCCTCTGAAGGCTATAAATTCAACTTTAAAAAATCCAGAATTGCCCATCTCAATGTCCTTTTCCTAGGATATGAGCTTTCAAGTGAAGGCAAGAGCTTGGCAGCTAACTTTTTAGAAAAGTGCGCGCTGCTCCAACCTCCAAAAACGCAGAAAAATTTACAACCCATCCTGGGTTTCCTAAATTTTGGAAGAACATACATTCTAAATTACGCAGAAAGGGTTAAACCTCTCTACGAATTAATCAAACCTGATTTTTCAATCAAACATTGGACACAGGAACACACAGAAATCTTGCGTTCACTCCAAGCTAACATGTTAGCAACAAATCACTTACAAACACGCGTAAGTCAACGCAATTTAGTGATCCGAATAATTTCGGGTCAATGCGGATTCACCTACTTAACATTTAATGAGGGTGAAAAAGTACCAATAGCATACAAATCACATTTGTATACACAAGCAGAAATGCGCTTCACTTCAACAGAAAAAATACTGACAGCAGTTCAAACTGCAGTAGCAAAAGAAAGAGCTCTAGCCCAAGGGAAACGCATTATTGTCGTAACCCCGGTACCAGCCTTAGAGGCGGTTACAAAAGCGAGCATCCCAAATGCAAAAGCTTTACATCCTAGATGGATACAATGGGTTAATTCTCTTGCTGCAACAGATGTTGAATATGTTTTTGATCCTGATCTAAAAACACAAGCGTTCCTGCAATATGAACATGAATGTCCTCTGCCCACTGAAATTTTGCCTCTCGATCAGTACAAATTTATAATTTACACTGACGGATCCGCACAACCCGCTACAGGGAGTAAGCAAGCTTACAGTGCAGCGTGCGCAATCGTTAAAGGTCGCATGCAAGATGGTAACTTCAGACCAATGGTCGCTAAAACTCAATCTCTAGGAGATTGCACAGCTCAGCGAGCTGAACTACAAGCATTCAAACTGGCACTTGAAAGTACAGATCGCGAATTCCCCACACTAATAGTGTGCGATTCTTTCTACTGTGTTCAGTCGTATAATGAATATATACAAAATTGGCTTGAAAATGGGTTCAAAGATGCAAAAGGTGGCACAATAAAGCATCAAACGCTTTGGGAACAAGTAGTTCAGTTAAAAACGAACTACCAAAGGCTCACGTGATACACACGCTGAGTCATCAACGTGATGGCGTTCACGTTGCAGGGAATTCATTGGCTGACGAAGCCGCAAAGGGGGCTGTTCAGACGGCTTCCGTAGCTGCGATCACTCGTTCAAAAACGAGAATAGACAGTGAGATATTGTTGGCTGTCAATGCTTCAAGCAAAGGCAGTGGTGCAGCGTTACCAAAAAAGTTTCCACTCAAGTACTCTTATGTAATTGATGCGAACAACGTTCCTTTTGCTCGAATCCCTGGAGTGGGGGATAGGGTAATTCCAAACATGGAACGTAGATTAGGACTAATCCCAGCAGCACATGAGGGGATAGCCTCTGCCCATGCAGGTGTTTCTGCAATAGTATCTTTACCAAAACAAAGATATTGGTGGCCTGGCATTAGGAAACAGACCAAGAACTATGTTCTGGTATGTGATATATGCCAACAGATGAAAGTCTCTACAGTAAAACGTCCTGCGCAGACACCCCTGTTGATTTCAGACAAACCATTAGCTTGTGTTTACCTGGACCACTGCGGTCCCTTGCAAAGGGAAGGTAACTATAAATATATAATGGTCGCAGTGGATTCATGCTCAAGGTTCCTATGGATATGGCCTCAGTGCTCGGCTGACGCTTGAACTGTTATAAAAGATTTGCGAGTCTTTATCGGCACATACGCAATTGGCACACTACATTCTGACCAGGGCCCTGTGTTTAGCTCTCGGGCTTACAAAGAAGCCATGGCCAGTTTGGGCGTAGCATTGCGGTACTCCTCTCCGTTTCATCCTGAGGGAAATTCTGTTGTGGAAAGGAAAAACCGGGACATAAAGCAGTCTATAAAAGCTAGAGTATTAGGTTCGGGTGATGGGTGGGTCAAACATCTTTATGGGGTCCAACGCTCATTAAATAATTTGCCAAGAAGTTTTCTAGGGGGGGTCACTCCATATGAGGTCCTATTTGGGACAAGAATGTGGGTTCCTGATCTTGAATGTAAAGGCACAGTGGTGGAAAATAAACCCTTTGATATCAAAGATTGTTTGGCTGTTTAACAGGATCTAAATGAACTAAGATCGAAACAAAGCAACGTGTTCCTGAAGCCAACCACCACTGGGGAAAAACTGGCAGTCCCAGCAAGGCCTGTCTGGATCCCAAAAGTTGGGGATCTAGTCAGAGAGAAGATTGCGGACAAGAAGGAATTTGGACCTTCTTACAGACAACCAGTACCTGTCCTAGCCATTCACGGAACAAGAACAGTGCTTCTGCCGCCCCTGACTGGAAAAAAGGAGAAAAGATTTGTGTCAATCGACCTCATCAAACCAGAGTATGTGGCCAATACTAAATAGTAGGCCTCGTGGACTCCGACCTAGTAGCAGACGCACTCCTCTCGCTACTAACCAAGAGGTTCAGACTGAAAGACTGATAACCATCGAGAATTCAGCAGTAACAGATGAAGGACTAAGCAACAACGCTATGGAACTCATCCCTCTTGAAACTCAAGTAACAGTTCGTCCAAATACACCTGTCTACACCAACCTAACAAGTGATCAACTGGTTCCAGCGATTTCAACAAATCCTGATGCAATTCCAACAATTGACCGAACTGATTCTGGCTATTTCATTAACTTTGATACGTTTTCTGAGGATCCGAGTGAGCCTGAAACGATGCCAGCATCAAAAACTTTAAAACAGCAAGTACAAGACTTTTTTCATTTTCTGAAAAAGACTTATCTGGTTTCACCATGGATTGAACTGTGGATTATTTCTGGAATATTTTTCTTTCTGCTTTGGCTAGCTTTGGTTATGACTATCAGCGTGCTTATAAATGGCAGATACATCCGTTTGGACATTGAAAGTAAAAATATTAACTTACTTTTGAAACCACACAAATCATCCCATCGTGAAGCAAGAGTCTTGTCAGCAGTGAACATCACAGCCGTTCCTATACAGGATGGTATAGTTTGGGACAAAACCGATTTCGATATCTTTGGCCCTACGGAACTTTTGAACATTCCACATTTATTTAAAATTTCACTAAGTGATTTTATTACCTCCAGTACCTATTTTGATGATTGGGACTTTGAGACTGTAAATGATATGATGACTGATCTAGAAAGGTCTGCTGCGTTCTCTAACAATTAATATTTAGAGGGTTCATCAGACTATGAACAGCTTTATTGTTATAACCACTATGGTCATCATTTCTTGCATAAATCTGCAACACCTAGAAATGTGTTTATGTTTAACCAATGGGAACATTGTCCTACACCACCAAAAGGTAGTTCAAAAACGTTTGCTAAAAGTTTCCCTATTTTTCGAGGTACAATACATCTGATCCAGAAACATTTTACTATAAAAATGTAAACAAAACAGGACAGAAAATTATGTTAACAAATACAAAACAGATTTACTCTGCAGCATTTATTACCCAATTGTCTAGACATGGATTTGAATTTTGGAAAGACACAATAGACACAAAATCTGTCTGGGGTTCTAAAGATTGGCAAGCACAGGGGATAGAAGCTTTGTTTAGAGCATGTATCATCCCTCAGCAAATAATGTTTTTGAATGACACTGTGCAACAAACGTCTTGCCTTGGTTTAGCCAAGATCAAAGACATGAAAACTCCTTCTGTACCAACACCTGCAAGTAATAACACTACACAGGCATCGGTTACAGTTGACACAATGCTACAAACCAACAGAACAGATCTTGATTGGAAAAACTGGTTACTCTGGCCTCGACACAAACATCTGTCAAGAAAGATTCCTGAATAGAAGACAGGGCTTTACTATCCATAGGCCAGACCCACGATACGTTCAAAAACAACATCCGGGGTAGTAACAACATACAGTGTAGGAAAATTGCGCCTCGACTGGCTACAAAAATCTACACTTGAGGATGTGAAACAACACTTATCTTTACTTAAAGAAGACGCAGACCTTAGGGAATTGTTGCTAGGACCAAGAAAACCGCGTCAAAAACGTTTCATATATGCCGGCATCTATGCTGCTTATAATGAAGTATGGAAGGTTTCACAGGCAGAGGCCGCAGAACGAATACATGAACTTGATCGTATTAACTTAGAGAAATCTCTCACTGTGATCGATAATGGGTTAACAACTTTGTCATCCAGAATTTATTCATTGGACAACATTGTATCCTCTGCTATTGACATACTGGAACAAGATTTAGCCATGTTACAACAAGGCCAATCTCAGTTACGTTCTATTATGTTATTAAGCTGGACGCTGCAATCTTTGCGTGCGGGCTATGTGCCTTGGCGTTTTATCAACACGTCGTCTCTGTTTGCAGAATACAATCTAACTGATAAACAGATCGAACTGGCACAAAGGGGAGCAAAGTATACAGTGCTGAGCATTGAAAAACTGGAAAAGTTACCATTCACAGTGGCAGAAAAACCAGCTACAGAATGGCTTATTCATGGCAAAATAACTCTGCCTGTCACTACTTTTCAGTTTCAGTATTGCCTCAAACAAATGCAAGCAGGCAAATATGAAAGGTTGGGTAAAGAATACATTAAGACATCCTGGGAATTACCTTACGAATACAGATGTTGGAGTGGGGATCGTGAAGTGTTTCTAAGCGGTACACACTGTGAAAATGCACTAAGCGGTTCACTCATATGTCAGGACATTTCTTTACACGGGGCTTGTAATGGTTCTGTGGCAAATTAGTCCTGCCACCAGCAGGGTGCACCAGCTACTGTGATTAATCCAACGTTTGGCCAACTTTCTAACGGGAGTTACCTCATGTTGAATGATCAGAGTTGCTGTGGCATGTTGCCAGGCATCCCATATCTGGTAACGGTCGACTCCAGGGTCACTTGCTGCATGCAAGTATTGTTCCCCCCAATAGACACAGTCAGGGAGTCGCCTTTATGGCCTTCATTGAATATTTCTTTTATACGTTTTGATACTTTAAGCAGAATGAAAGCCATGCTTTTGCAACAGACCATGCCTTTGACCTCGGCCAAAGAAATCTATGATTTACAAATTGCAAGGACTTCGGCTGAGATACAGGCTTTAATTCGTACAAACTGCCCTATACATTTCGCAGAAATGATGGGACGTATCTTTAACATGTCTGATACGAGCGGTATTGTGCATGTATTTAAGACCATCTGTTCAGGACTGTCAGCACCCTTCCAGGCAGTCCTCGGAATCATCCCAAACTTCGCACATTCGGTGTTTGGTGGTGTGCCATTAATTCTAGCACTTGTTGCAGGAATCCTATTTCTATTCCTACTGCTACGCTATGGCAAGCCTATCCACCAGCGTCACTCCCAGCAATTTGGAGAAAGCTGTCCTAGAACGGAAGTGCCGTGAGCGCATAATGCAACTTTTGGGCATACCTCGTCTACGGGAACTTAATACAACATGTTTTCTGTCATTTCGACCAATCTGGCAAGATTGCATCTTACCTGTTCTACGCTGCCTGCTTTGCGGTGAAGAATGCGTGCTAGACACCTGTCTAACACTCCCATCAGTCATGCCAACGGATATCGATACTCTGCTGGACCCGATAACGGCCCATGCTCTGTGTTGTCCTCAAAGGCTACCAATCCTGATGACGGCATTCCTTGAGATCTCACAGACGCTTCCTGCTGCTGCTGAGGTACGAGATGGATCAACAGGCACACAGGTAACAACTGATGCGAACATTGCTGCGGCATCCTATGCGGAAGGCGATGCTTCACATCTCTGTGCAGTTAACCTTCTAAATGAGGTATTCCAACTGTCACCGACATTGGTAGATGATCTTTTGTCTACGGAAATAGATGATTTCATGTTTACACTGACTTTGATTCAGCTTACAGTGTACCAGGGATGCAATGAATTTGGCCTTCATATTTTCAAAACTTGGAACTCTTCCTAAAATTGAACTTTTTCTTTTTTTCTTTTTTTGAAAATACATGGCAAAACAATCTGCTTACAGTAGAACTATTCTTATAAAACAGACTTCTTTGAATACTTCCAGGGACACATTGTCACCTTATTTGTCTAAAATTTCATTTCATACCATGATATGCAATGGCTTTGATTTTTGAAAACTTGTCAACCATTTCATCATATGTATATATTTCTGTTTATTTATTCATGTTGCATTTATTTCCAATATATGCTTAGAATGAAAAAATGCTTTGAAATGTACAGTACCTATTGCATTCAACAGTTTATTTTAAACTTCTTTACTATGCTTTTAGAACTGTTTTTCGCAACATGTGGTACTCAGTTTAATGTTTAGCATTTAATGTTTAGCATTTAGTATTATCGTTCATTCGAAAGTGGAGTGGGTGTTGTAATCCGCTTTAGGTGTCCGTATATAGGTTTTCCTGAAACATGTCCTTATATAGGCACAATTCGCATTGCCCTTATATAGGCATAGAATCCCAGTCCTTATTTAGGCATTAGCCGTGCACTCCAAATACAGGCATGGTCACCGACATCCGTCCACCCTAACGTCACAACGAGTTCTTAGAAACCAGACCCTTAAGCTCTTGGGAGTTCCCCTAGCACAGGATTATTGATTTCTCCAAGAACTCATCTATTATGCATGAACCTCTATACCGTAAGGGTTCATTCCTGACGTCTTCCTCTGTCCGACTTCACGTCAATGCTAACATTCCAAGGCACCTACGAGGTATAAATATACCGTCCCTTGCCCGAGCAAGTTAGAGGAGACCTCGACTTCAGAGGAGCCCGTATCCCGGCCTGACGCACTGAGAAGACGCTGTCATTCCTGCTCGCAGAAGAATCCAGCTTCCAGTGTTCTGACTCCCTTCGCGGGGTGTTAGAGTTTAAGATCCGGCAGGAGATTCCCACCTCTCTCATTCTCAAGGTATGGAGCTGACTAGAACCTAGAGGGACTCTTGGCATACTAGACTTAACATACTCTTAGTATACCATACTAGAGAATACTTCACCTACTTCTTACCTTTCCCTACACCTAGACCAGGTTAGGTACATTGGGGTAGAACTAGCTTAGAGAAGCATCGTATGAGTACTCGCATTTTTAGCTCATGTGATTTATGTACGTGAATATATGCTAAAAGATAATGCTAGCGCAGTATTATTTATTTCTACTGCTTACGCTGTACATTATATATCTTGCATACTGTCTTGTGATCATAACAGCTCATATCTCTTACACGAGAAACAAGACTGTTCAATAAAACCTTTTTATTGAAACGCCCGTCTATTCTTTCTGTGTAACTCTGAGGAAACTAAGCATGCACGATTAGCTGAGCGAAATTGTTATCTATTGTTATCCCGATTTCTGAGAAGTGTTCCGATTCTAAAAGGGAAACAAAGTTGTCATGTTTATGCGGTTGCCAGAAACTACTCCCTTCTTGTTTACAAGGAGTTTCTAGTGGCCTCTGAGTTAGCTGGCAAAAAGTAATTAGGTTTAATATACTCGATAGGGACATACCGACCTCAGTCCTATGTCAAACCTATAGGGTATATTATCTCAATGTGCAGAGCCTATTAGGGAAATAGGAACTACACTACAAGATATCCAATAGCCTACTGCCTTATATTCGGGATACACTCCTCAACCAAGGCTTTTGCATAAATGCTCTTTAACAACTTAGCTCTTGGTTAGGGAAATTAATCTACTCTTTCAAGAACAAGAAGGGTTAACATAGGGATATGCAACATTTAAACGCTGTGTCTGTCTCTGGAATCAACATAGATAGAAATTGGTGCTTTACTGCTGTTGTATGGCGATCAGGAATAGTATTACAGAAAGTGCCGTGGGGGCACAATGGACATCTTGCACCAGATTTTTGCACCCACATGGTACTTAGGTATTATAGATGTGGTTCTTTTCAATAAAAACAGAACGTTCCAGTACAGATTTTACATCCATGCAAAAACGAGGGGGCGTTCACTGTACACAGACAGAGTACCCCTCAAGGATGTCCCCCTTAAAAGAGAGGAAACTGGATCCCAGGGATCCCCACAGAAATCTCCTGGAGGCAGATGCAGTAACTCACTGCACCTGTTTGATTAGGGATCTGTGCTCCCTTTTGTAATGCACGCCTGGTTGCATTCTGCATACTGAAAGACAGATGGGTGTCTTCAATCAACCAGTCTGCCTTTCACAAATGTGCTGTCCCAGCACAAGTGTGAGCTCACATCTGCTCTAGGAACTGCCAGTTCAGTGTAAAAGGACACATTTTCCCGCTCCGTCCAAGCCCCACTGTGCTAAAGGTGCAATAAAGACGGGGCTGTACACTCCGATGATGCACAGCTCCCATCGAGGGCCCAGCTGCCAAAGTCACTGAGGTGGGACAGACGCAGTCAACTGGCCTCATCACCTGAAGAGTTATGTGCACCAGAGGCAGCAGAATGACTATATAATACAGCGCTTGCACCCCTATCAAGGTTGACCAAACTGGGGACATTGTGGGGACAGCAGGAGACTAATGAATGGTATCAGTAAGCGTCCCCAAATCTGTTGCCACCGGATGTAGGCAATGGGGCACCCTCTCGTCCTTTGCACATCCGAAAAGAGGGAACCCCCTGCCAATGCTCGCTAGCAACAGTGGCCCGAAGGTGGGAAAATCAGGATCCCTTTTGCTTAGCTGGACGGCCCCACCCAGGTGGTGGTCACTACTAAAGCACCGCAGAGAACCTGAAAAACCCCTCAACTCAATGCAGTGTAAGAACATGGGGCCTGCTTTTCACACATCTCTATCCCTGCCGTTTGAGGGCCTGTGTACCACCACCCTCCCAAGGAGGAGTGGTTATCATGACTACTTCTGCCTGGAGGTGATGATCCTTGCCCCTGTGCCAGATGACTCTCCGGGTATTGGCCTTCTCAAAGTGCAGCCACCTATAGTCTAGGTGTCCCCTAAAATTCAGCGCTCATTTTGACTACATTAAAAGATTGCTCACTAACCCAAGGCACAATCATACCCATGGCATCATCTAAAGCAAAAGTGCCTAAAACCCTACCATGAAAGGGGATATCCACTTTCTACTACAAGAATTCAGAAAATAAATCTCAACATGGAAACAAGACTTCTGCAAATCGATCTTGAACCTGAATCACAAATTCCAATGAACCGAAAAACGTCTGGGCCAGGTTAAAAATGTTCTCACCACCACTGCCTATGAGCAACACGGAATGTCACAAATGCTGTCCTCCCTCACAACAGGACAACGGGATTTCATGGATAAGATAGATGACATCGAAAACAAATCCCGGAGAAATGATATCATCATCAGAGCCATCTCATCCGAGGTCACCAACAAAGATCTTGAGACATATTTACAGGTATTCTTCAAACAGATCCTGCAAGACCCAACCTCAGAGACCTTGCAGTTGGACCACACGCATTAAGTCTTTTATGCCTTTCAACAACATCGCAAGCGGGCCCCAGATGTACCATTGAGAGTTAATTTCTTCAAAAATAGGAAGCCAACATGACTGCAGCTTGCAAGCAAGAACCGTTGTCATTGATAGTCGACACATTATCTGTCTTTCAAGATGTCTCCTCTCATACTCTTGCAAGCTGTAGAGACTTCAAAGATGTCAAGGTGAGCTTATGGCAAGAGAGCATGCCATACCCCTGGGAATTTCCCTTCTGCTTGCACTTCACTTACAAATGCTCATCACTTGTAGTGAAAGAAGTGAAGGAGGCTAAAAGAATCCTGCATCTCACAAATTATAATGCTGCCCCGCATGCCAATGCTGAAACACGTAAATTCGGCATCTGAGCAGCGGCGGCCGGCACAGGTAAACGTGGTGAGGCGGGGAGGGGTGGGAGGGGGAAAGTCTACAGACCACAGAATAGGTATAATTAGATAAATAAATAAAACCTATTCTGTCGTCTGTCAACTTCCCCCTGGCCCTGGCCTGCCCTGACCCACAGTCCCATAGCGCTTACCTGTGCCGGCAGCCGTTGCATCTGAGTTAATAAACTTCACGGTGAAATTGACGTAAGACTACACATTGGTTTGGAGGTGAGTGCGCCAGTGGTGTAGCAAGGGGGGGCAAGTTTAAGGGACGGCGGCCTCCCACCCACTCTTCCATGCGGCCACTGCGGGGCAGCAAAGGCAGGGACCGCCAAGGGCAGCAAAGTGGCTAGCTACACCACTGGGTTCTGTACGCTGTGTGCGGCTGTCGAAAGTGGTTTGTATGGCATAGAGTTCCTCAACCCTGATGTGCACCGGTCCCGGGTCCCAGCCTCTTGAGGAATTTTGTGGTAGCAATATATATATATATATATATATACATATATATATATATATATATACATATATACATATATATATATATATATATATATATATATATATATATATATATATATGTTATGTTATGTTATATCTAATTTGTATAGCGCTCGTACACCAGATTGGTTTCTTGGCGCTCCTCAGGAAGGTGATGGATGCAGGTTTGTTCAGATGATATACGAATTCCACGAATTACGCGAAAGCCTGTTTAAAGAGCCATGTTTTTTGAAGTTTACGAAATGTTATGAAATCAGTACAGGATCTAATCTCTAGGGGCATAGAGTTCCAGTATCTTGGACCCAGTGTAGAAAACCTGGATCCACCAAATCGTTTCTGTTTAAAGGAGGGGGTTGCCAGGAGGTGCATGTGGGCGGATCTCAGATTACGAGTTGGATTGTATCTGTTAATCATGCTATTAATAAATTTGGGGTTTCTGCCATTCAAGGATTTAAAGATAATGCATCCCATCTTGAATGCGCATCTCTGTGTTATAGGGAGCCAATGTAGTTTCTTCAGAAGGGGAGAGATGTGTTGACGTTTGTTTTCCTGTAGAATCAGTCTGGCCGCCTGGTTCTGTATCAGTTGGAGACGATGAATGAGATAGGCCGGGATTCCAAAATATAGGGAGTTAGCATAGTCAATATGCGAGATCACCATGGCAAGACCTGCCTGCAGTTTTGCTTCCTGAGTAAGGAATCTACTTATTTTCTTTATTTTCCTTAATTGGAAGAAGCAGGCAGAAATTACAGATCATATTTGGGTTTTCATGGTGAGGTCACTATTGATCATGACTCCCAGAGTTTTAGCGTGATTAGATGGGGTCGGGGGTTGTCCCAGTTCTTTAGGCCAGAACTTGGAGCTCCAGGGATTGAGTGAGCCTCCCGTGAGGATCAGTTCTGTCTTATCTGGATTCAATTTTAATTGGTTGCTGTTCATCCAGTCACGGATGAACAGCATTGTTGACTGGTATTCGTGGATGGAGGCCGGGGAGTCATTGATGGGAAATACCAATTGAAAATCATCAGCATAATTAAAGGTTTGGATATTCCTTTCTTTTAATGCATGAATCAAGGGAAGTAGATATAAGTTGAATAGGTGAGGGGAAAGTGAAGATCCCTGAGGGACTCCACAAGTAGTTTTAATCATGGGGGTAGTAAAACCGCCGAGCTGAACCGCCTGAGATCGATTTATTAGGAAAGATCTAGTCCATTCCAGGGCTATTCCTTCGATACCCGCATCCCTGACACGGTCGATCAAGATGTTATGGTCGACCGTGTCAAAGGCAGCGGAGAGATCCAATAACACCAGGGCTTGAGGGAGACCTGTATCCGCCCCTCCCCTCAGAGTGTCCAATACTGATAGTATCACTGATTCTGTGGAGTGGGCTGGGCGGAAACCTGCTTGATGTGCATCCAAATATTCAGATTGCTCTAGAAAGGCTGAAAGGCTTTTGGCTACATGTGCTTCGAGCAATTTGGCTAGAAAAGGGAGCAGTGAAATTGGTCGATAATTGGCTAGGATTTTTGGATCAGCTCCTGGCTTTTTTAGAAGGGGAATAATGATGGCCTCCTTAAAGGAGTCCGGTACCTGACCCTGGAGCAATGACTCGTTTAAAAGTGTCACAGCTGGGCTTGGGCAAGCAGTGAATGCTTCCTTCAGGATCCAGGGGGCAGCAATCCTTTGGAGATCCAGATTTAACTTTTGCCAGTAAAGCTGTAAATATTTCTTGATTTATTATTGGGAATTGTTCCAGCCTGTGTGAGTTCTTAGCTTTTATAGGACATACAGGACTCGGGCAGCTGGGGATACTTGTTTTAATGTTTTTTATTTTTTCAATGAAAAAATTATTTAAGGAATCGCATAGGGATTGAGAGGGAGCGGTTTTTATTGTTACTCTATCCGGATTGCATAGTTCATTAATGATTGAAAAGATATCTTTAGAACGGTTTGTGGAGTTGATGATTTTAGATGAGAAGTATTTGGCCTTGGTAGCCACTATAGCCTTTTTATAAGATCCGCGTACTTCTAAGTAAGCGCTTTTGTCATCAGGTAAATATTTCTTCCTCCAGTTCCTTTCTGCATGGCGTAGATCAAGTTTTAATTTCTTTAATTCTGGGGAGAACCATCTATGGGCTTCGTGGCGTCGTGCTCGATAAGATTTTTTGAAAGGGGCGTGTTTATTGCTGGCTGTCATCAGCCAGTCCGAGAGCTCTTTCTCGGTTTGATCAATAGATGGTTGGCCAGGGGGAATAGTATTGGTCAGTGATTCCAGAAATTGTCCTTTGTCAATAGTATTCCAACTCCTGCGCAATCCAAGATCATTTGATATTATTTTTGAACGGAAAGGGATACTTATAATAAATTTAATCAAATAATGGTCGGACCAAATGCAAGGGGTAACTTCTAGATTGGTTAAAGACAAATTACTGGACCATACCTGATCTAGAGTATGCCCTTTGATATGTGTAGCAGTGGAGATGCACTGATTGAGATTGAGTCCTACCAGTAGGTCCGTCAATTCGACAGAGTGAGGTCCCTCTGCTGAGTCATTGGCCCAGTAGTTAAAATCGCCGGCCATCAGTACTTTAGCATGATTTATTACAAGATGTGACATTTGTTCACTCAGGGATTTAGGGAACTGTGGCATATTCTGTGGTGGTCTGTAGAGTAGCACACAGACCAAAGGAGTGGAATCAGATTCTAATTTAAGCACTAGATTGTCTACTTGAGGAATGTCTAGGGGGGTAAGTGCCGTAAATTTAAGATTTTGGTGCACTATAGCTGCTACTCCCCCTCCCTTTTTTCCATGTGGGCAGTTGGCTTGAAGAATATAGTACTCGTTGGGTAGTGCTACTAGTATGTCAGGGGCGGAGTCCTGTGTTAGCCAGGTTTCGGTTAACAATAATATATCAGGTTTCTCTGACATCAACAAGTTGTGTATATCTAGTTGATGTTTGGTCAGGGAGCGGGTGTTTAAGTAGATGATTGAAAGAGCTTTTACCTCATTCGTGTCCTGAGGATCAGTTTGTTTCATAGCATTTATGGGGTGGTTGAATTCGGGGAAAGAAGATCTTATTTCCCTTATCCCATTCCTGCTTAATCTAGTGTGTGTGAGGTGGTTGACTACAAACTCGTTAGAGTGAAGCTTTTTCAATTCCGCCGATGAATAAGTGGTGATTTGGGCATAATGACTTGCCCCTTGCCCCTGCCGTCCGCGGACGGGCGCAGACGGGCTTGACTTTGGCGCGCCTTCGGCGCGCCGTTGGCGCGCCCGCTGCGCGCGTCCGCTGCGCTCTTGCGCTGCTACCGGCATTAGTAGCCGTAGTCAGCCTTGGCTCCTCCCCCCTCTTCTCTGATTGGCGCTCTGCGATGGCGTGTCTACCAGGAAGTGAGTCGGGCCAGAGTTACAGAAGTGTTAACGCTTTTTAGCGCAGCGAGTCAGTTGTCACACAATTAAAAATGCAGCTATATCCTTAGTGCTCAGTTCAGTCCAAATTCAAAACATTTCCATACCAGATTTAAAAAATATCGCACAGCAGCGTATTTAGCAGTTTGTCACAGGCAGCAGCACCTTTCCCAAGTGATCGCTCCCGCGCTGCTACCGGCATTAGTAGCCGTAGTCAGCCTTGGCTCCTCCCCCTCTTCTCTGATTGGCGCTCTGCGATGGCGTGTCTACCAGGAAGTGAGTCGGGCCAGAGTTACAGAAGTGTTAACGCTTTTAGCGGAGCGAGTCAGTTGTCACACAATTAAAAATGCAGCTATATCCTTAGTGCTCAGTTCAGTCCAAATTCAAAACATTTCCATACCAGATTTAAAAAATATCGCACAGCAGCGTATTTAGCAGTTTGTCACAGGCAGCAGCACCTTTCCCAAGTGATCGCTCCGCGCTGCTACTGGCATTAGTAGCCGTAGTCAGCCTTGGCTCCTCCCCCCTCTTCTCTGATTGGCGCTCTGCGATGGCGTGTCTACCAGGAAGTGAGTCGGGCCAGAGTTACAGAAGTGTTAACGCTTTTTAGCGCGGCGAGTCAGTTGTCACACAATTAAAAATGCAGCTATATCCTTAGTGCTCAGTTCAGTCCAAATTCAAAACATTTCCATACCAGATTTAAAAAATATTGCACAGCAGCGTATTTAGCAGTTTGTCACAGGCAGCAGCACCTTTCCCAAGTGATCGCTCCCGCGCTGCTACCGGCATTAGTAGCCGTAGTCAGCCTTGGCTCCTCCCCTCTTCTCTGATTGGCGCTCTGCGATGGCGTGTCTACCAGGAAGTGAGTCGGGCCAGAGTTACAGAAGTGTTAACGCTTTTAGCGCGGCGAGTCAGTTGTCACACAATTAAAAATGCAGCTATATCCTTAGTGCTCAGTTCAGTCCAAATTCAAAACATTTCCATACCAGATTTAAAAAATATCGCACAGCAGCGTATTTAGCAGTTTGTCACAGGCAGCAGCACCTTTCCCAAGTGATCGCTCTTGCGCTGCTACCGGCATTAGTAGCCGTAGTCAGCCTTGGCTCCTCCCCCCTCTTCTCTGATTGGCGCTCTGCGATGGCGTGTCTACCAGGAAGTGAGTCGGGCCAGAGTTACAGAAGTGTTAACGCTTTTTAGCGCAGCGAGTCAGTTGTCACACAATTAAAAATGCAGCTATATCCTTAGTGCTCAGTTCAGTCCAAATTCAAAACATTTCCATACCAGATTTAAAAAATATCGCACAGCAGCGTATTTAGCAGTTTGTCACAGGCAGCAGCACCTTTCCCAAGTGATCGCTCCCGCGCTGCTACCGGCATTAGTAGCCGTAGTCAGCCTTGGCTCCTCCCCCCTCTTCTCTGATTGGCGCTCTGCGATGGCGTGTCTACCAGGAAGTGAGTCGGGCCAGAGTTACAGAAGTGTTAACGCTTTTTAGCGGAGCGAGTCAGTTGTCACACAATTAAAAATGCAGCTATATCCTTACTGCTCAGTTCAGTCCAAATTCAAAACATTTCCATACCAGATTTAAAAAATATCGCACAGCAGCGTATTTAGCAGTTTGTCACAGGCAGCAGCACCTTTCCCAAGTGATCGCTCCCGCGCTGCTACCGGCATTAGTAGCCGTAGTCAGCCTTGGCTCCTCCCCCCTCTTCTCTGATTGGCGCTCTGCGATGGCGTGTCTACCAGGAAGTGAGTCGGGCCAGAGTTACAGAAGTGTTAACGCTTTTTAGCGCGGCGAGTCAGTTGTCACACAATTAAAAATGCAGCTATATCCTTAGTGCTCAGTTCAGTCCAAATTCAAAACATTTCCATACCAGATTTAAAAAATATCACACAGCAGCGTATTTAGCAGTTTGTCACAGGCAGCAGCACCTTTCCCAAGTGATCGCTCCCGCGCTGCTACCGGCATTAGTAGCCGTAGTCAGCCTTGGCTCCTCCCCCCTCTTCTCTGATTGGCGCTCTGCGATGGCGTGTCTACCAGGAAGTGAGTCGGGCCAGAGTTACAGAAGTGTTAACGCTTTTTAGCGCGGCGAGTCAGTTGTCACACAATTAAAAATGCAGCTATATCCTTAGTGCTCAGTTCAGTCCAAATTCAAAACATTTCCATACCAGATTTAAAAAATATCGCACAGCAGCGTATTTAGCAGTTTGTCACAGGCAGCAGCACCTTTCCCAAGTGATCGCTCCCGCGCTGGTACCGGCATTAGTAGCCGTAGTCAGCCTTGGCTCCTCCCCCCTCTTCTCTGATTGGCGCTCTGCGATGGCGTGTCTACCAGGAAGTGAGTCGGGCCAGAGTTACAGAAGTGTTAACGCTTTTTTGCGCGGCGAGTCAGTTGTCACACAATTAAAAATGCAGCTATATCCTTAGTGCTCAGTTCAGTCCAAATTCAAAACATTTCCATACCAGATTTAAAAAATATCGCACAGCAGCGTATTTAGCAGTTTGTCACAGGCAGCAGCACCTTTCCCAAGTGATTGCTCCCGCGCTGCTACCGGCATTAGTAGCCGTAGTCAGCCTTGGCTCCTCCCCCCTCTTCTCTGATTGGCGCTCTGCGATGGCGTGTCTACCAGGAAGTGAGTCGGGCCAGAGTTACAGAAGTGTTAACGCTTTTTAGCGCGGTGAGTCAGTTGTCACACAATTAAAAATGCAGCTATATCCTTAGTGCTCAGTTCAGTCCGAAATTCAAAACATTTCCATACCAGATTTAAAAAATATCACACAGCAGCGTATTTAGCAGTTTGTCACAGGCAGCAGCACCTTTCCCAAGTGATCGCTCCCGCGCTGCTACCGGCATTAGTAGCCGTAGTCAGCCTTGGCTCCTCCCCCCTCTTCTCTGATTGGCGCTCTGCGATGGCGTGTCTACCAGGAAGTGAGTCGGGCCAGAGTTACAGAAGTGTTAACGCTTTTAGCGCGGCGAGTCAGTTGTCACACAATTAAAAATGCAGCTATATCCTTAGTGCTCAGTTCAGTCCAAATTCAAAACATTTCCATACCAGATTTAAAAAATATCGCACAGCAGCGTATTTAGCAGTTTGTCACAGGCAGCAGCACCTTTCCCAATATATATATAAGCCCCAAAAATGTAATATAGTGAAAAATATATTTTTAATGATAGTGTTACACTATATATATGCATATATAAGTACTTATGTATCACAATATTAAAATATTTAATATTTACTATTTTAAATTAATTATATATGTATATATATGTATATATTATATATATATATGTGTATATTATACATATATATATATATGGAGTCATAAAATCTTGATTTATTCAGCAGTCGTGTTTCGGCATGACTGCCTTTCTCAATGCCGATTTCAAATCATAATTGACACAATGATTGATTTAAAAGTCCCATAACCTGATGTGATTGGTAAATGAGAACATGTCGAAACCAAAGGAGGACTGTTGTTATCGCAGTGCAAATACTGCTATGGTCGCCATATTGTCGTGATGCATTATAAGTTAGCTCCACTTGGAAATACCTGTGTTCATGGAAATTTACACAAATGTCAGTTCATAATGTTCCAAAAGGTCATTAGCCCACCAAATAGGCCCAAGACATAAAGTACTAGATCTCATTGCATCACAGACTCAGGAATATTACTGCAGTTCTCCCAAGGCTTGTGTCATCAATGGGCTGCCATGTCAATTTCCCAATGTCAATGTTATTCAAAGAATGTGCCCCTTATCCCTGACTCCACATTAGCAGTCATGGTGTACATTCCCACAGGCATCAGTCTGATGACCGTATGACCTTGAATTCAATAATTCACAACAAATGTTGAATGGATAATTACCTCCTCAATGCAAGTGCGGCAGTTCAGGCAGTTGCTAATTAGGAATTCCACAAACAATTCCACCAAGCATTGCCAAACTCACAGGCTGGTGCCTCCAATATCATGAGGGTGCCACTCACATTAATACATAAAGAAACAATGTTGTTTCTTTAAGTATTTACGTGAATTTGGCAATGTTCGGTCGGATTGTTTGTGGAATATATATTACATATATATTCGTATGTTTTTTAACAATATTAGTGTGAACGATATTTTTTAAAATATTTTTGTACTTACTATTAGAAGTATAGGGAAACTATATTTCTAAATCATTATTTTTGACACAATATTTTTGTATCACAATATTGTAGTTTTTTTAAATTGTGTCAGTGATTCGCTCTTTGTGTTACTTGTTTCAACTCTTGTTCAAAAAGAGTTTTATTTGAGTGTGGAGAAACACATGCCATACAAAAGTTTCATCAGCAGTTACCTTTGTATATTAATTATTCACATTGCCTCTGAAGCCTAGTACACAGAAGTCACAGTGCTAGATTTGAAGCAATCTATCTCTCTCTGGACTACTTATATCTCCTAAAAGAAAAACCAACATCTTCAGTCTGAAATAACTCAAATGCTGGATCAATGTTGCTTGGGTATAGCTGTGCCTTGTGCTGGTGTGCCTACGGATTTAATCTACTCCACAGTCATCACTCATCCCTATTTCAGTATGATTATCTTTAGTCACTTCCAAAGTATGGGCTGATGGGTATTAGGGAGAGTCAACATGCTTAGCAGCTTTGATCACCACTGGCAATGATTGCAACATGTGGCTGAGCTTCTGATGAATTAAGTAAGGAGTCTGACTGAGTAGTTCTCTGTCACCATCAATCCGTCTATGTGCCTCGAAAAAATAAATATGTCAGTCAAGAAGCCTGCAATAAATTGCTACATTATGCCCTGACCTCATAGATTAGGCAGAGGTGGCCAGTAGGCGAGGGCTATGGGATCACTAGTGTGTTACAAATCACTGCATAAGTCTGCCCTGAGGTACTGCTCTTCTCTCCCCTCACACACAGGTTATTGTTGCAATTTTGCCTGAATGTCATGTGCTAAGTAGTAGCAAAAGTTATCCACTGTTGAACGGGACCCCATCCCCTTTCAGAGCCAAGCACTGAGAGATTCTGCATATTTTCTAAAGAGGTTTTTGGATCAACTTCAGATGGCACTGTGCCTTCTTTTACCTCCCGACCATACATCTCAAGGATTCGAGTGCAGCAGAGTCATAACTGGCCCACATAGAACAGTCTTCAGCATTTTGGGATTCCCATGTATGGAGGGTAAAAGTAAGGGCCATGCTAATATAAATGAAGTTGCACCAGCCTCTCAGCACCTTCGCACTGGAACACCTCCTCTCTCTCCTGCACCAGTTTCCAGAGACGCTGACAGGTCAGACTAGCTGGGCAGCATCTTTACCTAGACCTCAACTCATCCTCTCCAGATCTCCTTGTCCAACACCTGGTAATTCATTAAACGGCTAACAAGTACAAAAACATCACTCTGGTATCTATTACAATCCTCTATGCTGTGATATTTTCACACTCAAAACCAAGCTGCAAAAAGGAAAGGACAAGAAGACAAATCTTGTTAGATTATGAACGCTCACTTTTGCTACTGGCCAAACTCACTCTTACTCCTTTCTGCTCCGAATGCTGTTAAAAATGGATGTCTTCAAGAAGCATTCATCTGAAATTGAAAATAAACCTCTAGGCTATTCTTTTCCCACTACACCAACTATGACCAACCTGCAGGCTCAATGGAATGCTCTGAGGCCTAAATACCTGTTCCATCAAAGTGTTCCTAGTTGTGCTCACATGTAGATTAATTTTTCTTTGCATGCACATGATCATGTATTCCACTTAAATATTGCAGTAACATACAAATATTGTCATAATCGATGAGCAGAAATGAAATTTCCTAATTTTCATCTTCACATCCAACAGGTCTGTGAATAAAAATGTTATTTAAAAATATGCTTTGATATTTCCCCCAATAGTTAAAGTATCAATTTATTTTAGAAGAAAAGAAGGGAGACACCATAAGAGTGCAAGGGAATCTGTGGTGATTAATTCACTGAAGTGAAGAGAATGTAAAGAGCTTAAGCAAGCACCTTAGAGTATCTTAAAGTGAATGCCAATGCAATTGAAAATGTATTTGATTGATGGAATCACATGTCTTTGGCAGATTTATTTTGATTTTCATATGGCTATCAGTTCATAGCTTAAGCATACAAGAATAGAGCTTTGAGGAAAATACTAATTTATTTTTTAAGCCGCTCTTCCATCATCATGTGTTGACAGCTGAGAAAAAGACATTTATCCTTCTTTCTATATTACAGGAAAGCCTATATGTTCACTTATTTAAGACGGTTCAAAGTAACACAAAAATGTGCTATATAAATGTACCCACCTGCTCAAAAGAATTCTTCTGAAACTCTTCAAAGCCAAAAATGTCCAAGATTCCTATTTCAAGTGTTTGGTCACTGAAATTAAATCACAAGGAACACAGTCAATGGCTTCACAATAGCAAAATATTTTTAACTATCAAGAAATACTATAGTATTTTTTCTGTTTTCCCATCAAACATGTATCCTCTGTAATACATGAACAATACAGGGAGCAGTCAGAGGAGTATTGCATCTAGAGAAACAATTTTGATAACTTATCTGGCTTCTTTCCTGACTAAACCATTAATTGAATTTAGATTCAAAATGTTGTACTGTAAAAGTTGGGATTTAAAGACTGTATTGTTCATTATGGATGTCAGGATGGGTGGCTTAATAGTGATTTTTGAGTACCTGAAATATAAGCATAAAATAATAAGTACTGAAAGGGAGATGTATTAAATATAAACTCAGGGTTGAATGAAAGCACTGATCTCTTGAAGGGAAAAATCCATATTCAATCAGCAATTTTTCTACTTTAAACATCTACCTATTTGAGTACACCTCTGCTTAGAGAATATTTTAGACATATTACAAGTTAACTTATGTCCAATAATAAATATAAAACCGAATTTGGGCTAGACATTAGCAACGATGAATGGACTAAAGATTTGTGGCTCATTGGGACAGAATAAGATTGACTTAGCCTTATGGCATAAAGAGCAAATAGTTATACATAGCTAATATTGGATTCCTATGAGAATGTTTAGATTTTCCTTGACTAAAGATGAATGGTGTAGAATTTGGGGAAAGGAAAAAGGAACTTTGAGACATCTTTTGGGATTTTGTGATGGAGAGTTTACTTTCTGTGGTGAAGTATTTGAAAGAATTGGAATGCTCCTTGGGCATAAAATACCAAGATTAACAGGGATGGTAATTTGAAATGATACTTGGTCTCAATTCTATATCAAGGTAGCATGTGTGGCTATATCAAAGTCTGATATTGACAAAGGTTGGTATCCCAAAACTATGGATATTTATGACAAAACCAAAAATAGAGCACTGGGTTGAGAGTTTAATATCCCATTAATTTAACAAGATAATTCTCCATTTGTGGTAGGAAAATTGGGAAATGTATGACAACATGTGAAAGTCTTTAAGTAAATTGCATGCATAAGAATTGAATGTATATATGTTGAAGGACCCAGCCTATCCCTCTCTTTTTCTCTCTTTTCCTACTGGTAACAAAGGGTCTTTGCTACATAAGTAATTAAAATGTAAAGAGGTCTTTTAAGGACCGCCTTATGGTCTAATTGTTGTGTATTTAGTGTTTTTTTGTTTAACTTCTATATCCAAGGGGTTTGATTATGAGTGCCCAGGATAATTCCTATCTCTAAGCAAACTCCATATTTTTGCAGGGGCTGGAGTTATGAGTTATGCATATTTTATTGCATCTGGTTAATACTGGGTATGGGAAAGCCTGCACCACCAGTAATTTTGACTAGTCAAACATGTAGGAATTTAATGGAGAAAAAAGGCAAATTATTTTGCTTTTGGTGTGGTAAGCATGAAAATGTGCATGTTAGTTGACTTTACTGGGAAAAACGTGGAATAGATGCTATTTATCCTACCCAATAATTTTTAAAACCCAGGGTATCAGATTTCATCAAGTGCAGTAGCTAAAAAAGTCCAAAGCCATGAAGAAGAACAGCCTCATTTGGAGCCAATATTTTGTAATAGTGTTTATTGTTGTATTTGTGTTATCCCAGTGCACCTACTTATTAGAAACTGTTAAAAACACAGTGATAACTTCTTTAAAGTAATATTAATGATGTCACCGATTTGGAATATATTTTTGAATTTTATATCTGAAAATTTAAGTACCAATGTCCAAAATGCATAATTAAAGTTAAACAGTTACCTGTAAGTATCCTCATGACTGAATTAACTGGAATAGAACAATGTGGATATGTATTCATAATCAGATATTGCAGGAAACCTCAAAGCAGAAAATGCTGTGAAATCAGCAAGAAATGACGTGTTCTGTTTACAGTGACAAAAGGCTTCAATGCCAGTAAACATGTTTAGAAGAAATCACCTTATGCAAAGTTCCTTGACTTTGAACACATTTTCCTACAAATCCTGTAACTATAAATGGAATCTGCATGTTAAATCTGGAAGAAGGAGAATGATAGAAAGGTGGTCAGGAGACCTGGAAGAAATGTTAAGTATATTAAGGAATTTCTTGTCACGCTCGTTATCTATAATTACCGAAATTACATCACTTTGAGTAATTTTGCATTATTTGCAAAAATGTACTGCAAAGTGCCCCTTTAGGACAAAGATTAGGCCTGGGTGAAATTTTTTATTAAGCCGGAGTAATTAAAGTAAGTTCAGTAATTATGCATTACTCATGTAATGCAAAATTACGGAAATTACATGACTACTCCATCATGAGTAATTAAGAGTAATTTGGTACATAAATCCTACCACAGGAGCTCAGGAACAACAAACGAAGGGCCAGATGTACAACCTAGAAAATTGCGCATCGCAAATTGCGACTCTTTTGCGAGTCACAATTTGCGAGGCACAATTTCCGATGTACAACAGTGTTTCTCACACTGTTAGCGATTCCCAATGGGGTCGCAAATAGAGAGGCTCATGAATATTAATGAGCCTCTCGCAATTTGCGACCCCATTGGGAATGGCAGGCCCTCCCAGGTATGGTGGCCTGCTGGGCTCAGCAGACTGCCATGTCTGGGACTGCTTTTCAATAAAGCAGTTTTTTTAAATGCAGACCGTTTTCCTTAAAGTAAAATGGGATGCATTTAAAAAAGAAAAAAATGAAACGTTTCGTTTCATTTTTAAGGGCAGGTAGTGGTTCCTGGGACCACTGCCTGCCCTTAAAAATGAATTTCCTCTGCATTTGCAAAGGAGAAGGGGTCCCTTGGGGACCCCTTCCCTTTATGATTCTCATTACCACCCTCTTGAAGAGGGTGGTAATTTACGTAGTGTTTTGCGCCCGCAATTGCGGACGCAAAACATTCTTACATAGGGTTGCGCTCGCTATTAGGAAGGGAATGCCCCTTCCTAATAGCGAGTCGCAAAACCCTATTTTGCGAGTCACAAAAAATCGCGACTCGCAAAATAGGGTTTGTACATTCCCCAAGCTGTTTTCGCATGCACAAACGGGTTCGCAGACCCGTTTGCGCATGCAAAAATGGTTGTACATCAGGCCCGAAGAGAGAGCGAGCAGCTGCTGGCTACCTCTGTTCGTGCCTTGTAGCATTTAGTGCTATTTATTTTCTTAGCGCAAAATGCATCCTCTGACCCATTTTGATCACATGGGTACATTTTGCACTAAGAAAATAACGCTAAATGCTGAATTACACTTCTCACACAATTACATATGATTACAAGTAAATGTGTAGTAATTATGAGTAAATAGGCTAGAGAGAATTATGCCAGATATGCCCAACCTAGTAAAAACTTCCAGTGAATGCGAGTAGCTGATATTTGCAGTGCTTTTAGATAAATGTGTCCTTGTGCCAAAAATTTCTCTGAGGACACATTTTGCACTAAAATGTAGTGTAAGATTAAAGATTTGCATTATGCATAATTACTCGCAATTAGTGTAATTTTGCTGAAATGTTGCATAATTAAGTGAAAGCAAGTTGCGCAGATTTTGCACATCCCTAGTGGTTAGAAAATAATATTACTTCATTCCTATTTGGAAACAATTTACATTTTGTGCAGAAAGCAGAAATTTAAAAAACTGAGAAAGGGAAGGATAACAGGAACTGCTGGGTGCTGATCATGGGAACACAGTGGAACTGCTGCAAGTGAAAAATGTTGCCCCGGAAATGGAGCATGCAAGCTGGCATGAATATGTGTGAGTGAAAGCATGCCAGGATTAGGGTGCGCTCTGGGTGACATGATTGAGAGCAATTTGCCTGGATGGATGCATTTTTATAGGGCTGATTGAGCATCAGATGCTTCCCCTCATCGCACAGGCTCCATGCCTAAGGCTGACAGTGCGGGCCCCATGAGTTTTATCACTTTGCTCACAGAACAATCTAAGGTTTGGAGTCAGGCTAGGAGTCTGAGCCAAAGAGAGAGAACCTCACAATGATACTGTAAACATATGGTGCCTTTACCGTGCCCCCAGAACACGGAGGGCACACCCATCAGACTTGAGATCATGATGCCATAATCTGGGTCAGGAACCTTGTGCACTGTTTTTCATAGATCTCTCACTAGACAGAAATAATGCTGAATTTCACTAATGCAAATAGCATTTAGAAACCAGTTGATGACAGTGTCATTTTAGATCAACTAGTCATAAGAATGAAACCTGTGATAGTGTCCTGTGCTTCTTACGGCCCAATTGTAATTTCCAAACAAGCAACATATTGTGGTGATGCTGCCAATGTCAAAGATCTTAACAAGCACACAATGCTGTTCCTGGTCCCATGGAAGTTGGCATTGCTGTACCACACATGCTGGGTCGTCTTCTGCAGACTGAAGAAGCTAACACTGTGGTTGCATGTGCTGTGACTAATTTTGCTGGCTTACTGGCTAGTTTATGCATCACACTAACTCTTAAAATGGTATCTTGTAGTTGGTTACTGTCTAGTACAGATTACAAAGGTCAGGATAATAGACACCACAGAAGATAACTTTAGGCAAATTTAGAAGTTGTCCTCTCCAGCATGCATCTATAAGTGATCAATGTACAGATGCAGCTGGTCATGTGGGGATTTACAATAGTTGTCATTGTCATTAAGACTTCTAATGTTTTACTCTTTCTCATAACTCCCCTCCCCCTGACCTGTACACGAGAAGCCAAGCAATGCCCTCTGAGATGTGATTTTATCCATACCGTATGTATAATTCTTGGTAGTGAGAGCTTTGCAGAAACCATGCCTGGCCTTCTACAGGTCTCACCTTACATTTACTTGTAAAAGGGTAGGCTTCTTTACAAATTAATGAAGATCCTGGTTCCACCCTAACTTGTCTTTCTGCATGAGGATGAAAAACACCTCTCCACTCCTAGGCCAGTGTACCTGCTCTGGGAGCAGTTTTCACACCTCTATAGGGTCAAGCATTGCCTAGGCATATGCTGGAGAGCTAATACAAATTTGCCCCCAGGAGCTTCAAGCTTGGAAAAAGTCACTTTCTAAAAGTTACTTTTCCAAAATATTTATTAAAAATCAACAAATATTAAAAATAATGGTTGAACTAATTTTCTAGCTGGTCCGAACCCCGAGTTAGCAGAATTAATATTTTACTCTGTGCTCTGTTTTCCTTACAAGAAAGCCAGAGTTCTTCACAGTAAAAATAGCTTTTGGGGCCTTGTCACTGTACGGATATGGCAACATTAAATGTGTACATGCCCCACTTTTAAATGCCATGAATTCTATTGTGTCAACTACAAGGCTTACAGAAGAGTGACATTAATATTTAAAAGGGAGGTCTTTCCCTGTCAAAAAGAGTTATTTCGACAGGTAGGACTGCTGGTTTAAACTGCAGCAGTCAAGCTACATTGTTGGAGATGAAAACATGCTTCTCCTGTCACACTAATGGATAACGCAATAAGTGCTGCAGTTGACAAGTGACATATACTCTTCCATGCCACGGTGTATTTTGCACCATACACAATGGGCTTATAGCCTATAGGGAAGTTAAATATGCAATCAGGGCTAAGCCAATTTCTGCATGTTTTATGGGTCAGAGCACACACACTGGTCAATGGACAGTAGTGCTCCAGTGTGCAGTCTAAAAACCAGCAACAACATTCATGGTGACCACACAAAAAAGGGCATTTTTTAACAAGAAAACAGACAAAAAGAGCAGTAATAGAACTAATATACCACACAAGTGAATATCAAAACATACTGGACAGTTAATGTGCTTCTACTCTTGAGGTCCTACTGCCCCAGAACCCCCGCTTTAGTTTCAAGATAATCACACTGACAGGGAGAGCACTCGAAGAGTCATAGAGACACACTAAAGTTCATAATAACAGTTGCTCAAATGGTAGGCTAAGAGTCCTAACACATATTCCTTCTCCAATCAGTCCATTGATTCGCAGGAGCCGATATACGTTATATCCAATTTTATTCTACAAAACAGAATTCTCAGCCAAGCCAACGCGTTTCGTCCCAACCAACAGGACTTCATCAGGGATCCTAATATCTGGAATCTACTAAAAATCTCTACCGATCAATACGTATATCCTACATGATCTAGTCCTTTCAGATCGAGCACCATCTAGTTTACCACAACATCAGCTGAAAGCAAAAATAGATGGGGATTTCATTCATTGCAAGTGGACTGGCTGTGTTTCATGTTAGATTTATGAAAAGTAATTAGAGTTAGGGTTGTACTGCAAGGTTGTTTTTTTTAATGTTGTATTTGAGGATTGGGTTCAGGGCATACAGCACACTCTGGGCCTGATTACAATGTGTTCCGACCGACATGGTAGGTTTAAAGTCCGACTGCCGTATTACAATTATGCCAGTCGGAGTTTAAACCAGCCAGGGGATCCGACGCAGCTCCGACAGGCTCAAGGAGGCCGTTGGCCATTCAGAATGGCCTCATAATCCCTTAAGGATGGCGTTTCCACCATCGGCATTCTGATGTCGGTTTCTGACAGCCTTTCCATGTCAGCCTTTCCGACATGGAAAGGCTGTCGGAAAGTGACTTTGGGAGCCCCTAGCAGGTCCCCCATGCCCCCTGGCCCTCCGTTTATTGCCCTGGGAGACACCTATGGGGCTCCCCTGAAAATCCCTGCACCATGTGGCAGGCACCATGAGGTGCCTGCCTCACGGTGCAGGGATTTACACAAACTTCCCATTTCCGCCCGCTGCACAAGCTCCCATAGAGAAATGGGAGTTTGTGACTGCACCATGTGCGGTCGCATCGCAATGAGGTGTGCGGAACCATCGGCCTATGGTCGGGCGGTTCCCACACCGAAACGGTGTCGGTCGGAGGCGACTCCGACTGATATCGTAATAAGGCCCTCTGTGTTGACCCTTTAACAAGTTAGTTAAAGCCTAGGGAATCTATTTCTTCCATACAATCAGCTCCCCATTTCTTGTTTGTGGTGTCACAACATAGCTTGAATTTTCATGTTGGTGGCTTTTTCTGGGGCTGCACATGTAGATGTATGGAAAGAAAAGCAATCTTACCTAGAAAGGGCATCTTGCAGCTTCTTATAGGAGGGATTCTTGTTTTAATGATAGTGGTTTTGGCATCATATGTGCACCTTTCAGCTAGGCATTCAAATCCAGTCTATGATATTGTGTGCATTTTGGTGCTGGAAGTTCTATAACACATAGAGCTACTGCCCCACTGTTCTCCGTAGTTCATTACTTTTCTGGTTAACTTTGTGATCTCAAGGATAAAGATCGTGCACAAATATGATTGACGTATCTCAAAAAATGTTTCTATAGGTCTTATAATATGGCAACAGACTTCCATTATCAAATCACTGTTGTCAAATTAATATTTTTGTACTAACTGTACATTGAGAAAATTAGTTTTTGAAAGGTGAATTCGTGCTAAACATTCTAGAGAAGATAGAGGATGTTAAATGCAGTTTTTTGGTTCTCATCTTGCCCCGCACAACTGTTTCTGTGTTCTAGGTGTTGAGGACTGGGCTTTTGGACTTGTTCCAGTTCTTGATCAGTTAGTTTTTGCATCTGAGTATCCTCTTTATTGGTATAGTTTCCTTTCCCTACTGCATGCTAGGGTCTCAGGGACATGGTCTGAAATTTGGTCTCTGAGCTTGGTGCTTATCAGGCTTGTGGCCTTCTTGTTTCAATTAATAGAGTTGTTGGGATCTTCAACATCCTAATGAATTGGTTCACTACTCTAATTATTGCTTGCGTAAGATAGATTTCTAACATGGTACTGTATTTTTCCATAGAACCTTTGAAAGCCACTGTTGCTCTCATGCATGCAGTAACTTTCTGAAATTCAGTGGTCAAGCGTCTCACCTCCATACAATGTTTGAATCTGCAGGGTTTTGAAATATCTGTTGAGTGAGCGACTTCAATAAATATGTGCATTAGGTTTACACTATGACTCCTAATACTCTTAAGATCGTTTTGTAGTTTCTAGTTAGTGCTGTTTCCTTTAACAGGCTGTGTTGCTGCTTCTTTTCATTCCTTGCACTGCTTGTTCAGCTTTGGTTACTGGTGTGTCAGGATTTTTTACTTGTCTACTCTGATATCTCAGAAAAATATTTTTAAAACCTTTTATTTCTCTGTCGCTCAACTGAATCATGATTGATGTTCATAGCGCAATCCTAATAGAAGGGCATGGGCCCTGAAATGTTGAGCCAGAATCCCTTCATTCTCCGTGTCTTTATGTTACGATTTTCCATTTTCTACAGATCTTTGGGAGATTTTTTAATATATCCAGTCTTTCATATATCAGTCTTGTAGGATATTGTGTTACTGGTTGAGGAGGGTGAACCCCGATTCAAGCAGCAAATACAACACTTGTCAGGGTGAAGTCACAAACAAATCCCAAATTAACCTGTGCTCCACCTTCTCCTAGCTTGGCCCAGAGCACAAAGTGAAAACACAACACAAGAAGAATTCCCACACTAAATTAGAAACAGAGAGTGAAATTTAATAAATAAAGCAAGACCAAAATGACAATAAAATCCAATCAGTAGAACAGAGATATGCAAGTTTCACGATTTAAGTGAAAATAGTGCCACAAAGCTAAAGCGCCAACTGTGCTTATTTGGTAGAGGCGGTCTGGGACAATGTCACATGTTCAGGTCAACTGTGATGGAGTGTGGGCCTGCTACGGGGACCCAGTTAGGCCTGCTTAAATCCTGGGTGCATAGCGCTGCAAGGTCCTTGCTTTAAGTTGTGCTGGCCGGCATTGAGAAACCATCAACGTGGAGCTCACAATGCGAGGTCCTGCGCCAAGATACATCATGCAGCGAAGTCAGTGGCTGTCTACTGGAGCTTGCGATGCCAGGTTCTGTGTCGTCATTGAGGAAGCTGCTGGGGCTTGCGAAGACTTGAGTAGCGATGCATCGGCGCTGAGGTCAGTGTGCGTTGCGCTTCAGCTGCACTGGTGAAGCTGCTGGGGTTGCGAGGTCTTGCATTGAGATGCACTCTTCTGCATCAAACTGGGCCAATTGTTTGTGTCAAGATGTGTTGCACTGGCTTGGCCTGGCATAGCCACTGAGGCGATGTGCGGTCCAGACTCTACCTATAAAGAGGGCTTTTAATTACAATTTCATATAAACCAAACTCGATCTGTCTACCTGCTCCCTATTGAAAGTTAACACTTATTAAATGTTATAAGGTAACCCAATGTTACCCTATGGAAGAGGTAGGCTTTGCAGTAGTGAAAAACACATTTAAGAATTTATCACTGCCAGGACATGTAAAACTTAAAAGTACACTGCACCCTGCCCTCTGGCTGTTCAGGACCTACCCCAGGGATGAAATATATGTATTAAAAAGGATGGTTTGGGCCTGGCAAAAGGTTAATTTTGCAGGTAAAAGTGGCAGTTTAAAACTGCACACACACAGGCTGCAATAGCAGGTGGGAGGCATGTTTTCACTCTATAACTCAACATTCTTTTTTCCATAGTCCTTTATCTCGTTCATGTTTTAGAGGAAGTTGTTTGTCAGTGTATTCAACATCAATTTCCAGTTCCCATTAGATCTACGCCGGTCCCTTTGACTGGGAACTTTGGGTTGAATGGCGCTTTGCTGTTCAGCACAATCATCCAAATTTTAATTCTGGAAGAAGACCCTGGGACAGACACGGAGAAAGGGAAGGAGTAGAATTATCAGATTTATCAAATGTCAGCCACATTGCCACTTTGAGGGAAGTTACTGATTTAATGGAGTTTGGTAGATTTGTGAATACTGCGAGTCAGCATGACCCACCCACAATACCTTGCTCCTTAGAATTAATAGATTTGAAAAGGGAGTAAAGAGGAGAGTTGAGGACCTGTATGACTTCAAACACCCACGATGTTCTTAGGTTTCAATGAGAGTAATGTGAAAATTATATGATAGGTGAATATGGACAGGGGCAAACACTATGTATAGAAAGAACATACATGAAGTTGCTCTTTAGAAAACAATGGAAAGGGTGCAAAAGCAAAGTAATCCCATGCAAACACTAAGGAAAGGGAAAGGAAGCCACATGGACTGTCTGAGGAACAGTGATTTTGATGGGACAGTAAAACAGTTTTAGCAGGAAGCCCTAGCTCAATATGGAAAAATAATTCACAAGAAGTTCCAACTATTTGGCTTTGCAGATTCTCCCAAGCACCATTCTGGTTATATAGACTATTGAAACAGAAATTGCTTGTTGCATGAATATACTGTGGTTTATTTTAACAGAATCAGAGATATGAATCAATTCATGGTCTAACCAATTCCAGACTTATTTTACGTTTTTATTGAAATAAAAAATAAAAACGTTATTCTGACAAATTACTCTGATTTACATTTGACGGCTATTGGCCTCATTTGCAGTACTGCAATAAAAAGGCACCTGCAATTTTTGAGAAAGCCTTATCACCACCCTCTTTGTTCCCTTGTCTCAATTAAAGCCAGGAGGAGTGCTGCAGCTCTGGACATGGTGGCTCTAGCATTAGAAACATTCTCTCTCCCACATGGAAATATTTGCGGTGTTTAATCGTGGAGTGAAGAATAGTAAATTTATATTTCCTCTATGTTCACTTATTTTTATATGTTGTCCCTGAATATTCTGTCCACGATATTAGCAGAGCGCAATATTCCTAGCCTTGATATCCCGAAGTACAATCGGCCAAAACCACGTCAAATCTAGATCTGTTTTGTAGGCCGATTCTGGCTAGCAGAGGTAGTGCTTGCCCCAGACTAGCATCTTGGCAACATGTCCATCAAGCTCTAGATGGGACCTAATACTTCGAAATAATTAGTCTTTTTTTTATAACTAATAATAGCCTATACATTTAAAATCATTTAATGTGGCATTGCTTCCTAAGTTAAATTTTGAGGCAGGTTACTTGAGCCATTGAACTAAAGCCAACTTTATCTGGAAGGTATTTCTAACAGCAAATTAACCATATCAAACCTTCAAAATATTTTATTCACACAGGGGCATATTTATCAATCTGCCAAGAAGTGCAACCCAGCAAGCCACAGTGCTGCACCGCGCTGAGTGAAAGGGAAAGGGCATGCATGCGCTGTATTTAACAATATATGGTGCATTCCTGTCCTTTCCTGGTGCTGGCACACTTTTTGCTCCCTAGTGCCAACGTAGGCTCCCTTGCATTATGTTGCAAGGGTGCTTGCGTTTTGAGCCAGATTGTTTTTGTGCATACCTTCCTACACAAAAACAATCCTGAGAGGCATTTTCCTCTTTCTATGTGTGCTGCAGAATGCAGCACACGTAGAAAGAGGAAAAAATGAGGAGAAATAAAGATATTTCTCCTCGTTATGCCTCACCTGGGGAGGTGTAACATTTTGACGCATTCTCAGGTCTACCACGAATGGTATATCTGGGAATGTGCCAAAATCCATGGGTGAATGCGTGGGAACACCCACGCTCCACCAATAGAATGCCTCCCGGGGGCAGAGTAATGCAAGACAGCGATTCGCGCAGCCTTGCGTTATGGCTTGATAAATCTCACTTAGGGTTTGTGTCACCCTTGCGCAGCCTTGTGTGGCGCGAGGGCGACGCAAAACCTGGATAAATCTGGCCCACAGTGCTTTTATTTCATGCACTGCATGAACCGTACTGGAAGCACTACAAGACAAAAATGCATTGTGCTGTGTGTATCATCTCCAAAGCAATAAGGGTGATTGAGTGGCTTACTAAAATGTATATTTCCAAATCATTGAAAGGAAATGCATTGTTGTCAATGCTTATTTGACTGACGTGGTTTAAATAACTACGGTAAGAATGTAAAATGCACCAGCATAAATACATTAGCCACAAAAGTGGGTGTGATGCTAAAATCAACATTCCTCATACCTATTCATTTCATATCCTCGGGTATTAAGGTCAGTAAACGTTAGCTTCATGTCTGCAGACATGAAGGTCAATAGGCATTACTTCCATATCCACAGACATAAACGTCTAAAGAAATAGAATAGGGATCACAGATAGAAATTACACCCCAGGCTTCTTGTAAGTGTGTTGCAAAAACAAGATAAAGGCCTAGGAAAAGCATAGCTGGTAAGAACAAAAACAAATTAATACAACTTAGGTGAACTGTAACACATAACTTTAGTAAAAGTGGTGAACAGTAATATTATGTGACAGCAATGCCATATACTGTGATGTCAAGAATGTAATCTGTTGGTAAGTATTTCATTCCGGTTATGAAGCCCATGTACATTGTGAAAAGTACTGCACCTGGAATAATAGGTTGTATTTTAGATAATTCTGACTGCTTCATGGGATTATAGAAGGGAAAGATGGAAGGTGGTCAAGGCACAGAGCCATAACGAAAACAATGTTTAACACTTTTTCTTTGTAAATTCTGTGAGATTCAGGGATGGTGGGAATGTTTGATCATTCATGTACCCTCTGTATTGCGCTTATGAAAAATTTATTCCTGCAAGCAGTTAGCTCGATTTTTTCCCTTGCTTCATCCATAAGTAAGAAACCAATAAGCCTAATGTTGGGGATTTACAAGAGAAAATGCAATCCTATTCTGACCTATGGTGTATTGAGTTATAAGGATGTGGGTAGTATTGAAGTCGAAGAGAACAGAGGTGCTATTGCATCTTGGGGGCTCCTCTAACAACTTCGCACTTTGCTGTCCACCAAGAACTGGAATTGGAGTATGCTGAAGACCTGATTAATTTAGCGCCCTGCAGTTGTGGTGTTCGATCTGGTGCAATGAGCGGGCTTCTTTAAACAACAAGATAATATTAGATTGCCTCTTTTGTGACTATGGGAACAGAATACCCTGGCTTAAATATATCAAAGATCCAACTCAGCCCTTGACTGCCCCTCCATCTTTAAGAACCCCACTAAACTTAGCAAGAAGGGCAAAGGGTGGCTCAGTGAGTGTTTTATGTCTGATAGGAGGGCACAGAGGGAGGGAAAAGAAATTTTGAAGCCTTCTGTCAGAGACTATGGTATGGTACAAACAATGCTGGCTGTGGAGCCTTACTTGGACATTGTCCTGGGCACTTGGGCGAGAATGTTATTGGCCTGGTTTAGACTTGGATCTATTAGGTGGGTACTTTGCTTCCTCAGGGACAATATGGGACATCCAGAATATGCTCTTGCATATGCTCTTGCCCATGTGATGAGGTTTCTCCCCAGACCTTGTTGCATTTTTTTTTTCTGTATTACTACAAGTTTTTCAATGTCTCCCATTGGGAAGTGCAATCTTTCTAAGGGCCTTATTACGACCTAGGCAGTCGGACCACCGGGCCACAGCATTGGTGGTCAGGAGAATGCCGCCAAGCTGGCAGCATCACGAAAGCCACATTTGGAGTTTAGTGCTGGGTTGGTGGTGCACCAGCGGTGGTCTTGCAGCGGTAGCATGCTTTGGCTCACAGAGAGTGCCTGAAGGCAATGCTGCCGCAGTGCAGCGCCTGCCCTGTCGCACACACCCTGTTGCCATGCACCATGCCGTGTACGGCACACAATCCGCACACGACAGTGCAGGCATAGTGGGGCCCCCAGCCACAATTCCCAATAGGCTAAAATGCCCAGTGGCCCTGTTTGGGGCCCCTTCCCTGCCGTTCCACTGTCCTTATCGTGGCGAGATCCCGGCCATGAAAAGGTCAGTGGGAATGCAGATCATGATTAGCACGGCGGTGACGGCACCAGCACCTCCTCCATTCCCCACCACTTTCCCTCTGCCGCGTGATCCAGGATCCTGGCAGTGGTGGCAGTCTTGTGGTGGTCTGACCGCCAGGGTTGTAATCAGGCAGCGGGACCGCCACTGCAGGTACGGCGGTCTTGGGACCACCGTACTCGTAATCAGGCCCTAAGTGTAGAGCGGCCTTGATATTTCCAAAAAAAAACATAATTGTCGATAAGTCTGCTCAGCTTTGGGTCGATTATTAAAATTGGCTGTACATTTGTGTAATGCTATGATCTTCAACCTGGTTTTATTTTTGGACAGCTCATTAGGACCTATTAATATTGACATTTTCTCCTTCTTTTAATTTGGTGGAAAATATTGTGGGCACAAATTTATGTTATTTGTTTTTTATGTTTTTTTTTTTACACTTGACCCAACTAAACCTTTTGGTTTTTATTCAGAATTTGTATATTTATGCATATGTAATCTTTTATGATCTGCTTTTTAACTGATTAAATTGATATGTTGGTGTGAACTAAAAAAATATGATGTATCATTATGCATTAAAATCTATGCTGTGTGCCATGGGGTCTTTAAGAGACGGTTTGACTTAGTGTGATCAGTCAGAGCTTAATTTGTGCTGGTGTTTTCCGGTGCTCTGCACTCATTTTGCACCACCGGCACATGTTAAAGGCAGTCTACCATAGGGTGGCAAGGTCAGTGTATCTTTAAAATTAAAAGCACATTAACAAAGTGTTTAAATATTAATTATACAATTGCAAAATAAAAATACCAGAGTGCTAAGGCCAATCTTACAGATTTGGGTCAGCTAGTGCAGTCGAAAATGTAACATTTGTAGGACTGTAATAGCAAGTAGGTGTCAGCACTGGCAGCACTAGCAGAGACCTAAAGTGGCACAAGCAGCAGTGGCCTCTTCAGAAATATCTTGGGCCCTAGCACTTATTATTTTAAAAACTATGAACTGGATCAACTGGTATATATAGTACATGAGACACACACATTTTCAGGAAACACAATTGATATAATGCTGATGTGCTTGTGGTAGCAGCCATTTATTGAGTCACTACTGAGTTATTTCCATGGAGAATAGATGCTGAACCAGTTGACAGTAAACAGTATAGGAATTAATTAGAAAGATTTAGTGTGGGATTAGTGCTATTTTAAGGGGGGTGTTCTGCTTCTAATCTTTTTTGTCGAGGAACAGTGGCCACCCTTTTACCCAGGTCAGGTGTTCATTTCTTTTGACAAGCTAAAAGGTTAGATATATGACCAATTGAGTTGGAATATGCTACTGGGAACAATTAAAGTTTCAATGGTCTTAACACAAATATAGATTATTGTTAGAATTGACTAACAGCTTAGACCTTTGAATGAGTTGCTCTGGTCAAAGAGGGCCAAAGGGTGCCTGCCAGATGGAATGTCAGATGCCTGAGAATAGGTAGGGTGAATAACAAATTTTTTAAAGCCAATTATTTTAAAATGTACTTTGCTCTGTTCCAAATGTTATTGGTAATTTTGGGTTCTTTAGTATGGAGTGACGCTTGATGATTTATTTAATTTGCAACATTTTTCAATCATTTATTTTGCTTTCTTTTGCATGTTTCCTGGAGTGTTCCTTTTTTTATATCTGTTTTTGTTTTTTGAATGAATTTGAGGATTTTACATCAATGGATTACTCCCGCGCTTTGTTTTATATAAGCCCCCGGGTGGGCCAGGTCCCGGGGGCAATGCGCAATTATTTAGCGGGGCCTGTGGGGGCCCCCGAAGCACCGGGGACTGCCACCTCCCCGGGGCTTAGATGATTATATGCGAGGGGCACGCGGCCCCCCGAAGACCCGGGGACCGCCACCTCCCCAAGGCTTTTTTTTAAACTTCATGGGGGGTCCTTTCCCCCCCATGCTGCCCGGGGCATTGTTATTTTAAGGTGGGGGGCCTCGTGGGTACCCCCTAGCCCCGGGGACCACCACCTCCCCGGGGCTACAATATTGAAATGCGGGGGGCCCCGGGGACCGCCACCTCCCCGGGGTGACTTTTAAAATCAAAGTGTGGGGGGCTCAAGCCCCCCCACACTGCCCCGGGGACCACCACCTCCCCGGGCACAAATTATGCAAATACGGGGGTCCATTGCAGACCCCCGGGCGCCGGGGACCACCACCTCTCCAGGGCTTTAAAGAGCCCCCCTCCTGGAGCCCTCGATGGCCCTGGGGACCACCACCCCCCACGGCCGACTCTTGCAATGTCCCGGGGTGCCCACCCCCGGGACATTGCCGTTTGCTGTGGCAGGGCAGGAGCACGGCTCCTGCCCTGCCATAGCAAACACTGCTTTGCTTCGTTGAAGCGAGAGAAGGAAACCTGCTCTCGCTTCAACGAAGCAAAGCAGAATTGCTTTTGGGCAAGGGGAGCTGCATGTTAGCAGCTCCCCTTGCCCAAAAGCAATGCCGGCTCCCGCAGGAGGCGGTGAGCCGGCAGGGACCATGGGGGCATTAGGGCTCCCCCCACGGTCCCCAACTTGAGGGCTGGCCCCGGGGGATGGGGTCCCCAGGGCCAGAAGTGGCCCAGGGGAGGGGGGCCATGTGGCCCCCCTCCCGGGATTATTATTTATTTATTTTTTTTAAAAAGGAAGGCCGGCCCCGGGGGATGAGTCCCTGAGGCCATAATTGGCCTCAGGAGGGGGGCCACGCAGGGGGGATCACTGATGACATCCCTGATGACACCATCCATGTGATAATCTGATGCACCTCCTCACAGCCTAATATAACATTTGATACACCCACTCTAAAATACATTCTACCATTTTCGAAACCTAAGACACACCAATACCAGTTACTACATACCCACTCACTGATTCCTAGGTCTACACACACATCTACTCATTCACCATACAGTCACTCATACTAATGTGAAAGGCAGTATATGTGAGTGTTGCAGTATATAAGTGACTATATGTGAGAGTGAGAGATTGTGAGAGTGGCTGTATGGATGAGTGTGTGCTTGTGTCAGTGATTGTATAAGAGAGTAAGTATGTGTTAGTATCTGTATGAATACGTGAGGTGGTGTGTGTATAACTGTATTGGTGAGTAAATGGCACTGTGATTGAGCCTTTGGGTGACTGACTAGGTGTGTGAGTATCTCTGTGGGTGAGTGGCAGTATGTGAGTGTCTGTATGGGTGTATGAGTGCATATATCAGAGTCTGTATTGATGGGTGACTGTGTGTATGAGTG
Source organism: Calotriton arnoldi (assembly GCA_963921515.1). Lineage (NCBI taxonomy): Eukaryota > Metazoa > Chordata > Amphibia > Caudata > Salamandridae > Calotriton > Calotriton arnoldi. The sequence goes on along the minus strand of CAWUFW010006599.1, from coordinate 842,628 downwards.
ACTGTATGCTTGAGTGCGTGGATGTATGTAGACCAATGAATCAGTGAGTGGGTATGTACTAACTGGTATTGGTATATCTGTGGTTTCGAGAATGTTAGTCTGTATTTTAGAGTGGGTGTATGAAAGGTTGTATTAGGGTGTGAGGAGGTGCATCAGATATTAAGTGGATGATGTCATCAGTGAAGTCATTTGAGATGTCATCAGGGATGTCATCAGTGATATCACTGACCACGTCATGAGTGATATAATATGTGACATCATCAGCAGTGCATTGCGGGGGCGTGAGTAATAGTTAGCTGAACTAACTGTAACGGCCAAATTTCTCTGGTTTTGTACAAGTGAAATGTCCAACTAACTACAACGTCCCTGAAACCTGTGGGTTTTTCAGTGAATTTCTAAGGTTTTTTAAATGCTAATTTCTAACTATAACGCCCCTGAAACCTATGGTTTTTTCAGTGAATTTCTAAGGTTTTTTAAATGCAAATTTCTAACTATAACGTCCCTGAAACCTATGGTTTTTTTCAGTGAATATATATATATATATAGTTCTTTTGCACTGGTGGAATAGTGCTTCAAATATAATGTTTGTGGCAGAGATATATGATATATATGATATCTCTGCCACAAACATTATATTGGAAGCACTTTTCCACCAGTACAAAAGAGAGTGCTGCAACACCTTAGAGCAATAAAATACAATGACCACACTTGTTCTGTGGCCCAGCACTTTCACTGGAAATAATGGCAATGGTGATCTCTTGGAATACTTTGTAATCAATACCATCCCTTATAATATTAAAGGTGATGATAGAGAGAAGACTTTGAGAATGTTAGAATCCAAATATATCCTGGAATTAGATACTAAGGAACTATTAGGTCTAAATATTGATGATAAAATTTACACACATTTATTATCTGGTGCACATGATATATCAGCCAAACTTTTCGATCTGCTGTAGTCATTTTTAAATGAATTTTCTAGCGAAAAAAAATCTTTCTATGTTTTCTTTCTTCTGTTCATAAATATTAGAAATATGCTCCTTGAGGTAGTACATGTCATAATCAAAAAGCATTGAACAAATTAATTGTACATTGAGAGCTCATTTGGGCACTATTACACAGGATTGTTTGTTGTGAACAAATTGATTTGATACACAGTGGAAATTAGTAACATATTTCTCAGATCTGTTATCATGTGTTTATGCTCATTTAATTGTTCACATAAATTATTAGATTTTAAGGTTATGATTTTCTAATGGTAGTGTGAAGCCATTTAAACATTTAAAATTTAGACGCACGGTTATTGTGATCTGTCTGCATAGCATGATCATGTGCACCCTTGGGCAAGAATTATATGATCAGTTGATCAAATTCAACAGTTTATGCACACATGAGAGAGAAAAACAAACCATATTGAGTACTTCTAATGTCATGGTTTTACTATTTCTCTACAAGGATGCAATAATCAATACAAATTGATGAGAATAGACATTAGAACAATATACATTAATACATTTGTTTGAAATGATTTGTAATTTCAAAATCTTTTTAAATGAAGAAAGACTATTGTGAATTTATTGTTTGTGTCTACACAGAGTGAGTGCTTATTGAAGAGTAATACAAAATGGTGGCCAATATAGTGACCAAGGCTAGAGTGTTAGCTGAAATACGTAGAGCACAGTTGGTGAGACCCTAGATGGATTGGAAAGTCACCCATGAGTGCAGGCCTTTTTCTTTATCAAGAATAGCAGTGGGTGTTGATGTATATATGAATATATGAATACATAAATATTTTTCAGTCTGCCTTCACCATTCATTGGTCAACTGTAGGTTCATGTGCCAGCTCCCCCTCGCTTCTTAAGCTCACTCCACTCTCCTGATTTTGTGTTTAGTTTCCTGCCTACTTATTGTTGTTCTTGTGCTTGGTTTAATTGTCCACTACTGTTGTTTTCTGCCCTTTTTAGCCTTGCTAGTTTTCATTATTGTTATGACTGCCGTTTCTGTGCATTATTTCTCCATTTCTGTTGCTACTGTTGTTTTCTGCCCTTCTTAGCCTTGCTATTTTTTCATTATTGTTGTGACTGCTATTTCTGTGCCTCATATCTCCATTTCTGTTGATACTGTTGTTTTCTGCTCCTGCTTAGCTTTGGTCTGTGCTTGTTTTTTGCTGTAATTGTTGCCCTCTGCGCAGCAAGGCAGCCTGCCTTACAGCCCGCTGTCTCCCGCTGCTCTTGCCTCCCACTTCCAGTCTCCCCTTGCCCTTCCTCCTCCCAGGACCTACTTAATGGAGGTTGCAGTGTACCCACGCAGATTGGGCCTGCCACAGGCAAGCCTGTCTGTGCCTGGACTGCATCCAACATCAGGAACCCTGGATCTACCATCACCTGCAACTACACCAGTGCTAAGCTCACAGCCTAGGACCCAAGATGCCATGACAACTGCTGCCACACCTCTTCACAGTTAACAGTGGGACCTTTTGCCTGCTGCCACTGTCTCTTCTCCTGCAACACTGGAGCACATGCACACACAACTCCCACCACCACTCCAATCACGACTGCGCCCGGACAAATCCACTGCCTCCTGCTGAATGTACGATCACTCTGCAAACACACCACTAAGGTCTCAGACACCATCAGCTCCCTAACACCAGATGTCGCCTTCCTTACTGGGATATGGCTCAACCTGGCATCTGCACCCAAGATCTCCACGCCTATCGACTACAAGATAGCACACTGGCAATGTATCAACAAACACAGAGGTGGAATGTCCATTAGCCACAAAGAAACCATTTACTGCACCGCCGTCACAGACAACACTACCGCAATCATGGAACACCTCAACTTCCAACTCAAAACAAACAGCAAAACCACAATCAGAGGCACCCTCGTCTACAGATCTCCAGGACCACGCTCTGGATTCTGCAATGCCATCCTCGAATTCATTGCACCACAAGCCATTGACACCTAACACTATATCTTCCTCAGAGACCTCAATTTTTCACCTCGACAACCCCAACACAGTCAATTTCCTAGAAAGTATGACTGACATCAGCCTCACCCAACTAATCACCAACCCCACACTCAATGCAGGACACAAACATCGGAACCAATTTTCACAGCGAGCAACAGAGTCAGGTACAGCCATGTCACCGAGCTCACCTGGATGGACCACTCAATTGTCCACTTCATCATCACAGCAGCCCCCACCACTGCCCCTAAGCCACTCAGCACCTCACACCACAGGTGGAACAAAATAGCCAAAAGCCATTGGACTAATGCCTTTAACTCCTCCCATCCGGACACCACAACCAACCTGGAACAGGCTGTTCAGAACTTCATCACCTGGATCGCCGACTGCACCGACAGAGTCGCCCTCATCAAACCCACCAAACGCAAGAGATCCATCAAGCATGCCAGTTGGTACACCTCAGAACTTAGAACCACGGAACGCAACTGCAAGCAACTGGAAAGGAAATGGTGCACCAACAAGGAGCCCACAGACCGCTACACCTTCAAGACATCCCTCAACCACTACCACCTCCTCCTGAAAGAGATGAAAAAGAATGTCCAAGCTAACTGCATTAAAACCAGCTCCAACCACAGCAAAGAACTCTTCAGCATCATCAAGGAGTTCTCCAACTCTGCATCCTCCCCTCCCAAAAACTCTGTGACACTTTGGCAGACTTCTTCCAAGACAAGATCTCCACCATCTACAAACACTTCAAACCCCAACTTGCTGCCGCCAACACCCCCAGTCTCCTCGCTCCGACAGATGCTAACTCCGACCACCAGATCACCGCTTGGGACCAGCTCACCACACAGAGCACAACAACCATCATGCGCTCCCTCCATTCAGGAGCACCCACATACCCCTGCCCCCACCACATGTTCAACATCAAAAGCAGGACTTTCGGCAATAAGCTCAAACCCATCATCAACTCCATAACCTCGGCCACCTTCCCAGAAGAATGGAAACATGCTGAAGTCCAAACCCTGATCAAGAAACAGTCTGCTGTCCCCAGAGAGCTCAAGAACTACCAGCCCATCTCCTTGCTCCCCTTTCCCACCAAATTTCTCGAAAAGCCCATCAACCACCAACTCACAGAATACCTGGAGACCATCGATCTTATGTACCCATCCCAATCCGGATTCCGCGTGAACCACAGCACCAAAACTGCCCTGATCGCAGTCACCGAAGACATCAGAACGGTCCTAGACTGGGAGTAAACAGCTGCCCTGCTCCTCCTTGACCTCTCAGCAGCTTCGACATCGTGTCCCACCACACCCTGATCAAGATACTTCATCAGATCAGAATCCAGGGAGATGCCCTCAAAGGGATTGCAACCTTCCTCAGAGGAAGTACACAGAGAATCTGCTTTCCACTTTTCACCTCGGAACCCAAGAACACCATCTGCGACGTCCCTCAAGGTTAATGCCTCAGCCCTACACTGGTCAACGCCTAGATGAACCCCTGGCCAACATCATCAGAATCCATGGACTGAACATAATCTCCTACGCAGATGACACTCACCTCATCCTATCTCTATCTGAAGTCCCATCCACCGCGAGAGCCAACTTCTGCTTGTGCATGACCACTGTTACTGAGTGGATGCAAAACAACTGCCTCATACTCAACACACAAAACAGGAGTATTGATCTTTGGGAACAACACCTCGCCGTGGAATGACTTCTAGTGGCCTGCTGAACTCGGAACTTCACTCTCTCCTACAGACCACGCACGGAACCTCAGCATCATGCTGGACAGCCAACTCACCATGAAAAACCAGATCACAGCATTCTCCTCTGCCTGCTTCCTCACTTTTCGCATGCTCCGTAAGATCTTCAAATGGCTCCCAGTCACTACCAGATGCATCGTCACTCAATCCCTCGCCACCAGCCACTTGGACAATGGGAAGGCACTCTAAGTAGGAATCTTCACACACCTCCTGAAAAGACTGCAGGCCATAAAGAACTCAGCGGCCAGACTCATCCTCGACCTCCCCAAACAGACCCACATCATCCCATACTTACAGAAACTCCAGTGGCTCCCAGTCTACAAGAGATGCCAATTCAATATGATGACTCACGCCTACAAAGCCTTGCACAATCAAGAACCAGCATATATCAACCACTGCCTGAGATTCCATCAACCCTCCAGACACCTGTGCTCCGTCTCCCTTCAACACACACCCCAAATCCACCAAAGCAAAAGTGGAGGATGCTCCTTCTCCTACCTCACCACAAAGTCCAGGAACCGTCCTCCTCTCCACCTCTGAACCGCTCCCTCTCATCAGGAATTCAGAAGGGGACTCAAGACCTGGTTGCTCAACTGAGTTCACCCGACCAACTGGGCTCCCATTGCCTGGCTCCCCTTATTGTAAGTGACAGCATTTTGTTGTACACAAGTCCCATAGAATTTTAGGGATCGTGGGCTAATGTATCCTTTTTAATGACATTTTTTCCTGTTTAAACATATTTATGTATTTTTCAAATAAAGTAGGCCATCTAAAATGAAAAAGAATAATACTGCAAGTTAAGTTATTATAAATTATTGGTGCTTATCCTTACATACACCATTGTCTGGTGTTTGACAAACAAAAATATATGCATATGCGCACTGTCATTTGTCTCCTCCTGCCTTTAATTGTATCATCCAATTCGAAGACCCTATGACTCTGATATCTGACTCCCACTTACCTGGGGTACTTTAAAACATTCTTTCATTCATGAACGTAGAATTTAATTATAAAAGGAGAACAAGCATTGCATAACCAATGCTGTTTAACATAGATATCGCCCTCGACTTGCTTTTAACCATAGGCCATTCCGATTGAATGGCCCTACCTTGAAAATCTGGACATAACACTGCAATTATGCAGGCCTGTCCCAAAAAGTGTGTTTTGTTGCTACATGCTGCGGACGTAACACAAGTCCCATCCTTCCAGTTACATTGCTTCCATAGAGACTTCATTTCCCATGTAGCCCATGGCATTGCCCGCATGATGCATCATTTGACTGGGCAGCACACTGACTCAGTCACCTGCTTTCTTCCCCTTCATCAGACCGGTCAGCGTGAACATTAATTGTTCGGCGGCGATCTGTTGGGGGAAGCTGTAGGTTCTAACGACAAGCATATTACCTTGACAAAGTAAGTGATTTGAGGCTATGAGCCTGGCACGCCCAATACCATTGGTAGGTAGTGCATACCATTGGTAGGTAGTGCCCTGCTCCCTGCACCAATTATCACTCCAAGGAATTTTTTAATAAGTGATTTGAGGCCACTAGTCTCGCACGCACAATATTCACCTTAGGAGTGCATTTTATGAAAGCACAGTGAAAGCTTTCAGCCTCCTAGGTTTCCCTATTTCCTATGAGACCTTGCATAACAAGTTCGCCGTATTTAAAAGATACTAGTCCCAGCGTGCTATTATCAGATATAGTGCAACGTGACTAACTAAATTATGCCTCTACCCATAAAGTATGAGACTACTGGAGGGTGCCTCCCACCAGTTGTGCATGCCCCCCTGAACCACTAGAATTTAGGGTAAGAAGTGTGTGTGTTTCTGCATGTTTTCTGATATTGCTGTTGGTTCATGCACACGTGTGTCATTTCGCAGTGGTCTGACATGCCTCACTTTATAGCTTCGGTGACTATTACAGCAACAAAACTATATATAAATAAAAAACATTTTTTATAATACCAGTCTGATATAGAAAAGGGGCTTTTTGATGGTCAGTGGCTGACATTGATGCACCTCCCACTGGCTTAAGTGTTTTTCAATTTTTAATATAATATTACTGTTATTGCCTATTACTGTTATTGCCATTCACGGTCCTGTGCCTAATACTTTCTGAAGTAAAGTAGCCTTACTCAAGGTGAGAGCCATAGGGCTCATTTATATGCATGGCATGACTGCTTAGAAAGGCAGGGAAGCAAGCAGCCCTGACAAAGGCCTTAGGACCAGATGGGCTTTATGGGTCAAATCATGTTGGTTTTATAAGGGGTAGTTGAGGCTTTGATACGCAATAATACCCCACACACTCTTTTTATTCATGTCTAGTTTAGCCATCTATTAAAGGAAATTTCCTGGGGTATACCCCAAGACATTTTTATCTCTGATTTTCTGGATCCCCGCCCCAACTCCAGCCAACATTTGTATAAGAACTCCCATATTTTTGGTTGAGTCCACCCTTGTTGTACCATCATACCGGGGTGTGGATAGGCGCCGATGATGCAGCATGCCACTATTAAGGGGGGGATGAGTCTACTCCAAAATCTTTGGATTTTCCCCAGGACCTTCTTTTCTGGGAAATTCATTCTAGTTGCCCTTTTGTGTTTGTAGTTATGACACAAGCATCAGACACTCCCCAAAGTTCAAGCAGTGCCAATTGTAAAGTAAAGAACACAACACAATAACATTTCCTAACCAATGTATAAAAATAAACAAAAACTATATGAACTTAGGGGCCTTATTATGAGTTTGGCAGTGCTGGAGCATGACAGCCCACTCCTGAATGCCAAACCCATGTTTGAACCGCCCCCCAGATTAGGAGTTTTCTCCTGTTTGGCAGGCTGTTCTTTGGCATTCCAACGCCGGTGCCTATGCAATGGGCACAGCAATGGGAATGTCAAAATCAGTACCTGTACAGCATGGACTGATCCAGTCCATGCTGTGCAGGTACTGCAGTTCATGCACACAGGGGAGCACAACATGTGCCCCCCTGCATGCACCCCATAGCACAGAGGCACAAGGGGGCCCTGTAGGCATTCCTTTGTTTCCTCTCTGCCATGGTTTTCATGGTGGGCTCACCACCATGAAAACTCTGGGGGAGAGGAATATCGTAATATGCTTGGCTGGACCGTGGTGGTCCCGCCAAGCATATAGCAGTTTTACGACTGCCGCGCAACCACCAGGGAACCAGCGTAATAGGGTGGTCGGGAGACCACCACCATGAGATTGGTGGTCCGTGGACCGCCAGACTCATAATAAGGCCCTAAGTCATTTTTTGGAAGTCAATATCCTCCAGTGGGGCAAGGCTGGAAGCTGTAGCTAGACAGGGCTCCAGGAGGCATGACATTTTCAAGTTTGCAGCATGGCAAAAAGCTAAGACTGTGAGAAACCTAGCTTTGTTCCCCCTTTTGGGTGCAACCTCCCTGGGCAAGCCTGAGCACCTTGTTCTGGTACTCTGGAGGTGGAAAAGTCCCACTTTCCTTCAACCACTGAGTCTTCTTCCATCATGGCCTTTTCTCTTCAGGTTGAATAGTCCCAAGTGTAGCAATGCTCTGAGGAGGTGGTGGCTGAGGGGCCAGATTCTTCGTATTCACTAGACTGTTATTGGAAAAATTCTTCCACCTAATTGTAACTATTTTCTTGCATTCGCACCAAATCATTTTGTAGAGCTTCTCCTTAGCTTTACTCTAAAATGACTCTGAAGCACCTGTTTCAATATGGGAGAACCCTTTGGCCACCAGACAGTCATGTCATCAGCTCCTTTGCCCCTTCTGGATTTTGATGAGCTCTTTTTCTACCTGAGAGGGACCATACAGGATCTCTACCCTTCTATGACTAGCTCCTCCCTGTCTAGGAGGTCCTGGGAATGATCAAAGACCTCCCTGGCATCGCCGAGTCAAAAGAGGTTCACTTTACCAGCTGTTTCTGTTCATTATAAGATAGCTGAGCCCTTCTGCGCATTCAACAGTTAACACCTACATGCTCCCCCTGGGCTCTGAAGTAATCTGAGCTACAATCCCTAACTCTCGCAGAAAAGGATGTTTACTCCAACTTTGGAAGGGCTGAGTGCCAAAACTAGTTTTGGGAACTATACATTTGCTTAGGCAGTTCAAAATATGTTTTTTTTTTTTAATTATTAAAAATATTATTTCACCATTAAATAAGAAATGTAACTAAATAAGAAATTGAAAATTAAGTCAGAAATAGCTTTGATGCATTTTTCTAGCATTATACAAGAGAGAGATAGGAAGAAATATTGTAATTCCATTAAGGTTTGTTCTGGGAAAAGCCTATAAAAGCCCATACGGTGTAATAGCTTTTGGTTTTTATTTCCATGTGAGAGCACACTGACCCAAATATGCAGTGTGCCCTGTTTTTACATATTAGAAACCTGCCTTGTGGGCATAGAAAGAGCATTTTTAAGGGTGACAAATGAATATATAAATAGAATTTTTCACAGGCCCTTTTCCATGCCATGTGTAACTGCAGTGCATTTAAGTGCTGTGCAGCGATGCCACAGAGGTTCCTAGGCAAACATTCATTTTTGACGTATATGTGGATGGTGTAAAACGATTCTGCAGCCAACATATGACATTTAACCTTCCATCCCATAGATGTATTTTAGATATAATTGCCAATGGACTAAATGGGAAGTTAAGTGGATTAAATAGGGAGTTCCAGTGTGCAGCACATGTTTTAATGGCACACACATGTGCTTTACTAGTGTTTAGCAGTGATAACGTCCACAGAGTCCTAAAGCCAGCGAAATCAGACATGTAAAAAAGGGGCCCTTTGACAAAAATGAAGTAATTTCTAACATTCCACATCATTTTTCTCCTCTCGCCCTTAGGTTTTTCATAAAAACCAAAGATAATATTAAGGCAAATGGATCCAACGTCCGGCTTGTGATCGCTTTTTTAAAAAAAAAATGAATTCATGAATATATAAGATATCTGAAGCAATGCCATATAAGGCCAGCTTGAGAACTGCATCTGACTGCTGCAGAAATTGAAAATATATGTTTGTTATGCTGTGTGCAGGAGTTAGTATGTGTAACATTTTCTACTCACTTGCACCAGAGCTAGAACTATTGACTTTGCCAATGTATGTTTAGAATAATAGTGAACAAATGCCCTAATGCACTGCTGCACTGTAAAGCCAGATCTCAGATCTAAAAGTGATCAAAAAGACATAAATGGAATGCTAAACAGAGGATATGGAGTCTTAACAGTGATATGTAGAGGATCCCTCAAAGAGCTCCAGCGTCACAGAAGTCCATTGCTACAAAAACCTTTTTCCACTAAAGCCAAATCTTCTCTATGCCTGCCCATCTTCTCAGCCCATTCAATGTATGAATCAACAATTGTATTTCATATACGTTTCTGTTTAAATGTAAGATTTTCAGGGTCTAACATGCAACATAAAATCACCTCTTGGCTGATTTCACGGTCCGCAAACACCACAGGAAATACCAGGGGATGCCTTTGCCTTTGCCTATGCCTTTCTGCCCTGATACCTGCTGTGCTGGGGTGGAACTCAGTCCCCCAGTGGACACTGCTGCACTGGAGGAAGGAGCCTCCTGCCAGTACAAAGGTGCCGACAGTCTCCCGCAGTGCGGGACGCCTTTGCCTTTCTGCCCTGATACCTGCTGTACTGGGTTGGGAGTCAGTCCCCCAGCGGACACTGCTGCACCAGAGGGAGGAGCCTCCTGCCAGTACAAAGGTGCAGACAGTCTCCCACAGCGCGAGACGCATGCGGGCACGCCCGGGCCAAGGACGGGCCTATCTGCGCCTGTTTTTGGCTGGACGAGGCTGGGCCCCCCCCTTTTCAAGTACCCCAGCTCTGGATTGATCGAGACGGGAGACGCAAGACATGAGAACAGGCAGGTCTGTGTTCTTTCTTCCCCCTTCTTTCATCTAATTAACAACCAGCGAAAGAGTAAGCAACGAGACATAGACCATGGGCAAACGTAAATTACCCCAGGCAACTGGGAAGGGGGCTCTAAAACCAGCAACCTCCACCAAAGCAATTACTAACTATCTAACTAATGCTGTGGGTTTACTGAACAGTGAAATCACTAATGCAGAGGAAAGACTGGCCGCAACTAAGTGCCCTACATAACGCTATGGATAAAGCAGCTGAGGAAGATGCCTTAACAGAGCCAGTGAATTGCCCCAAAAAGAAAATACTTACGGCACCATGTGTTTTTAATGATTCCTTTTGATTAGTGAAGACTCCCTGATAGGCGAGTTACTGCCCCCCCCCCAGCAAAGAAAACCTGTCATTTGGCAGATTCACCAACCACTAATTTAAAAAAGGGGGCGGCAACCTCAGGAGGAAACGGAAAATCTGCAATGATAAAGACACCTAGGGCCACTAATAAATTAAAAATATCGAAATCCATCAAAGAAACAGACTGGCAAATAAAGAAATTACATAACAGGTTCACAACAGTAGAGGTTTCAATTAGGAAGGAATTGGAGGTTATAAAATCTGAGATTTCCAAACTTGAGATGGCTGTAAAGGAAATACTGGCCCAAGTAAAGATACAAACCGGGAATATTACTATAAGGGAAACTCCACAATCAAACATACCAGCAACTATGATACCAGACACAGCTCCTTCCCACCAACCCTCGTTCCCAGATGTAAGCGACAACCCCCCATGCACCAAGAAACATGTGTACACACAATTCTATACCTTCCACCAGAAGCTATGCAATATGTAGTTATATTGATAAGCGTACCTAAATTGAGGCCAAATGTGATAAAAACCGGGGCCTAGCTCAAAAACTAGGTGATACACTGGCTGGCTAAACAATCCTGGAGCGCAAGCTCTCTTGCCCAAGAAATAATAATGGTTAGAAGAGTTGGCTGGATAGGCCCCTCGAAGAAAACCAGCGAAGGCAACTGTGTTGTTGTGAAATTTCACTCCCCCCAGCTGGTAAGAACTTTACTCTTTGGACTGGGATGCAGACGATGCCCCAAGATCGCTAGAGGGAACATTTTAGCCGAAACTCTGGGTTTCTTTTATAGGCCAGAAATGTTTTTGGGGAGGGCTGACACTCCTGCACAAATAGAGCTATTAGCCGATAAGAATACTACCCAGCACTAAACAAAACTAACTAACAGACCATGGATAACAATCCTGACTACAAACAGGTTTCTCCCCCTCTCGAATTATGATGCTCAGGATTGACAACAGGGTGGGGAGGGGAGGAAGGGCATTAACCCCATTGATGTACATCATGTGGATTGTGAAATACAGAATCCTGACCGGGGTACCCAGACCTGTACAATGATAGGAAACACAAACCTTGTAATTAAGACATGGAATGTTGTGAGAGTAAAGAATAAATTAGCAAACCCAGAAGGGTTGGAGGCTATCAGCCAAACTCACTTGCCTGCCAGAGACGTGTGCAACAGACGATTTGTATGTGGAGGGTTTTACTTAATTGTTAACCCCGGCAACCCCCTCAGAGGGAGGGCGGACTAAGGGAGGCCTGGAAGTTTTAAAACCTACAACCACACCATTGAAATTATTTTGGTCTTATATGTCCTCTCCCTATTTCCAATTCCTTCACCTACAAACAGAAGAAAAGTTAAACCTGGTTTAAATTAATTTCTATGATAAAAATTTTGATAAAACCAAAGTAAATGTTATTATGAATTTAAGCAAGGAGATTGAAACATTTTTAACTCACATTAAGGATGATTATATATTAATATGGGTAGAAAATTTTAATTTAGGTTTATGTAGTAGGAGGGGACCAAAAGGCTGTGGCTATGTAAAAACAAAAGAGGAAGTAATTACACATTTTTTATATAACCCATATGGAGAGTCATTAAATAAAATAATTTTTAAATATAGTTTGGATCTGTTAGAATATCGTAAAGGGGAAGAACGATTGTCAGTGACAACATATTAGGGGAATGGTAGAAGTTCTGTTACTGACCATATTCTGCTGTCTGAAAAAGGGCAGCGACTAATAGAATCTTTTGATATCACCCCAAGTGTCCTCTGTGACCATGCTATCCTGATAGTGGTCCTCAATATAAATATTTTTTTTAAGGTGTAATGCTTCGCAATTTATTAATCAAATCGAAACACAGGGCAGAAAGGGAATTAGTTTAAAATGGGCAAATATAGATAGTACAGCCATTACAGGGAAAATCATGGCAGAAAATCTTAGAGATTTTAATATATGTACAGATCTGGAGTCCCTACCACTTTGTATTATGGTAGCCTTTTGTAAAATCATGGTAGAAATCTCAGAGAAATTAAGATACCACTCAGAAGACAAAGAAATAGAAAGAGGGAATGGTTCGATAAGGACTGTTCCGCGATAAACAGGAAATAAAGGAAACCCTTACTGGACACACACCGAGATACAAGGAAGAAATCTGTAGATTGAGAGCCATGTACAAATCGGCCCTAGTCAAAAGAAAAAGAGAGTTGAAAGATAAGATCTGGGATGATTTACTGTAGGCTGCCGAATTAAAAGACAACTCTCTTTTCTGGAAAATAATAAATCAACCTTCAAAGACAGAGAACAAGGGGTGGAGGTATCCGTACAACAGGGGGACTGGTTAGAACATTTTTGCACTATTTTAACCCGGATAATTGCCCCTTAGAATTGTCAACCTAAACCATATATTTTATTGGTGCTGTAGATATCCCTGTCATAAGTTTAGAAGAAGTCCCTAATGCCCTAACTATAGCTGGTAATGGAAAGGCTGCGGGCCTGGACGGGTCCCAATAGATACTTTTAAGGCACACGTCACATTATGGGCTCCCATGCTAACACAAGAATGCAACGTCACATTCAAGGGTTTTCTCCCTGTTTCTTGGACAGAAAGCACAACTGTCCCAATATTTAAACAAGCATTGGCATAGCCAATAGGTCTCGCTTTTGGGACCTTATAAGTGTTTAGCTATGCAACAGTTGATGTTGTTGCACCAAGGATATTGTGCTGCATAACTAAATACTTATAAGGTCCCAAAGGCGAGACCTATTGGCTATGCCAATGCTTGTCTAGTACTTGTTTTAAACATGAGACTAACGGGTCGAGTGCCATTTCATGTCTTTCTATCGAGCCCGGGAACTTATTGGAAAGCAGTTCTGTGAAAGGCAGCTGTATAAAAAAAAGCTATAAAGTGATATTAGACTACAAGCGCATACAATGGAATAATGCAAATATCCGTGATTTGTATCTAGTCTCCACAAGCACAGGAACAAACTTGAAACAAACGCACTCGTTGTCTTCTATGTAAGGCTCTGAATACCCAGCTGTGTGCTTTCTGTCCGCTGACTGTCAGCACAGCACAGCACAGCTCTGTGCGCTACGCCGCTACATGATTTGTGAACATCAGGGCAGTGTAATCCAAGGGGTGGGTCTCTGGACGACCCATTCTCGCACACTCAGATGAGTACACTAACAAGTACTTCCTCACATACATTATCTCGGGTACACCCAGGCCCACGTCCACGCATTGAGGATGCCAGAGCTGCCGACTGTGGAACTGGGCAAATCACTTAATCTCCCCGTGCCTACCAAAAACGAATGTGTCCCTGTTTAATGAACTGGTGCTCATGTAAAGGGCTCCAAAATACCTACGGGTCGAGTACGCGATATATAAAACTGCACAATATATATATATATATACTCCGCACATATGGCTTATGCCATGGTATTTTCTAATGTGTACCTGTTTTAACCAGGGTTGGATTTAGGACAGTAAATAGGCCCGGGCACCAAAATAAAAGTGGCCTCCAATAGCGAATCGGAAAGCTTAAAAGAGGTGTCTCACATTTGCGAATAGGGGAAGTTTGGAACTTGTAAAGACATGCTATTTAGGTGTTTTATAAGGTAGGTGAGACTTAGGCATTTGTACTTACTACAGGCAATGTTTGTACTAATATCAAGGAAATCGACAGTAAAAACTGGCCCACCAACCAGGCCCAGAAATTGCCCAAAACCCAGCCTACACACTGACTTTTCAGATCAGCCCTCCTTTCTGGCACTGCCCGATTGCCCTTTAGGCCACTTCCACCCTGGTTTTAACGAAAGATATTTAACCAAAACCAGTTTGTGAGGGTTAAATGTGTGAGCTATGGTAAAAGCACATTGAAGCGCCCGCGTGGCTATTAAGAGATGGGGTTCTCTGTGTAAGCCGGTAATAGTTAAATGGATTCTGTGAGGCAGTAAAGGTGTTTTTCTCACATCAATGTTGCTATACTGTGATAAAAAGAAAACTGAACATTATCTTTTTAACTTTAGTAATACATTTGTGAGGTGTATATTACAACAACTGTGCGCGCACACAAAAAGTCTCCGCTTCTCCCCACCCCTCCCCCGTGCTTACATTAACATTCCTCACCCACAGCCTCCTTATCCAATTAAGAAAAATTGTAATGCAAGGATTAGGTGGAGGCGTGGGTGTACACAGAACAGCCCTATTTATTGTGGAAACGGACACTCAGGGGGACCGAGGAAAGCGGGACCCCAGATTGCGCTTTCACTTTCGGTTTAACTCCTCTCCGGTTACACGGCCCTGTGCGTGGAGAAGATTTGAGGGAGGCCGCCCACACCACTTTTAGCTCAAATGAACTGTTCAGGTCTGGGTCTTAACGTCCACTCTGCCGCCTTATAATTTATTGTTCTTTCATGTCCCCTTAAAGATAATTACTATTTATATATCACGCATAACAAGCCGAGACGTCGACCCGATGCACAAGCATATTTTTTAAACTAATTCTTTAATGTCATCGCCACAACATTGTATTTGGTTAATTAAATAATCCTACACGTAGATATACTCGCATCACCGTTTATGATAAAGTGTTTTATGGTATGTCAGTGGCTTTTCTCTTCATGCTGATGTTTACTGCACGTGGCTGGATCGCATTCTGCAAGATAGTGCATGAAACCCCGGCGTCTGCCTTAGCGAAATGCTGGGGGCAGGCACGGGGTGCACATCACTCTCCCGGGGCTCTTGCACGTTTCACGAATCACGGCTCCGACCGGAAGCAAAAGTTCTACATCCTTGTGCCACTCGTGTCGCGATAATACACACACGTTTAAAGGGTAATATAGGATATGTACTGGAACAAAACATTCAGCGGTAAAATGAGCTGGACCAGCGGGTTAATGGGCAACATGTAATTGTGGAGAACGTGCACGTGCACGTTCACGCGCTTGCCTGTTAACACCCGCGCTTGCCTGTTAACACACTCAAGCGTCTGTTGGGTAAAATGAGCCAGCACCTAGGGGAAATACAGTCATGTTCATTTTCAAGAATATATATACACATGCTAACGTGCATGTGCGGGCAAATGTGGTAAATCTGTTATACTTTTGTGAAAAGTAATATGATCTTGCGCGTCATGTATGTTCTCTCCAATTCACATATATGTATTAGAAACTGGAGAACATACATCTGTGTGCCGGGTTATTCAGGCGTGTCTGCTAATATGTTGGTGTGTTTACTGGGAATACAGCTGTGTGTGTTAAAATACATTATGTATGTGTGAGGTATGAGTGCGGTGGAAGTTTATTAGAGGAGTGGATGTGCCCTAGCGACCAGAGCTGTCGACTTTGAGGCTGAAGAACCAGGTTCGAGCCTTACCTCGACATCGGCTCAACACCCTGTGATTCTGAGCAAATCACTATCACCACGTGCCTAACAAAAAATTAATGGGTCCTTGTGTAATATAACTGGTGCTCATTTAAAGCGCTCCAATACCTTCCGGTCGAGTTGGCGCTATTACGCTATATAAAAAATATATATGTCCGTATGTAATACATAGATGTGGGTGATACATATTGATTGCGGTATAATATGTGTGAGCTCTGGTTTCGTAATGTGTGTGTGTTCTAGGCGATGCCAGCACGTGCGCAGTGGATAATGCACGTGGTAGGTACGGGGACAAGCTAGACACTGGGTGCTCATGAGAGGCTGGAGTCCAGCCTTGTGGCAGCGGCAAATAAATAAAACAAGCAAAAGTACGCCTCGCGCGGCAGGAGGGGGGCCTGCCGATTCCCTTGCGGGAGCCAGCGGCGATAATTGATACCATATGGCGCTGCCGATCGCTCCCGCAAGGCAATCGCCACACGTGCACGCGTTGCCATTGAAGGCAATGGAACGCGTGCATGTTTTTGAGGAAAAAAGGGAACCGATGGCTAAAGGTCTCCTCCTAAGCAGCGCATGCGCGCTGCGTAGGCGAGACCTAAAAAGGACTTAGAGGGGGCCTGAGATGCTATCTCCCAATACCCCTCCTGGACTCTAGTGCTAAATTATTGGGCAGAATCCTCTTGGGTAGGTTGGAACAATGGGTGGAGGAGAAACATATTCTTATTGACATACAGTGCGGGTTCAGGAGCGATATTGGCATGATAGAGCAATTTGTTAATTTACATCTGCTTATTAACAAATATACGGTTGCAAAAGAGGGACATGTGCACCTATGCTTCACAGACTTAACTAGTGCATTTGATTTGGTAAACCATGTGTGCCGCAACATGTATTGTCAATTACTTGTCCCAATGGTACTCCCACCTGACTGTACTTGTGCGTTATGGTCCAAAGGAGGAATGTACCGAAATATTTAAGGTGGCCCGAGGGATCAGACAGGGTTGCGTCCTTGCCCCCTTGCTTTTCTCTCTCTCTATATAAATGGGGTGGATGAGTGTCTACAGAAAGTTAAGGCTGACGCCCCCATGGTTGGATCTTGCCCTGTCCCAATTTTTCTATATGCAGATGATGCTGTCCTCTTATCTAGAACAGCAAACAGGCTTCAGCTTTTGATTAATAACTTTGTTACCTTTATGGTAAACAAAGATATGAAAGTAAATCTAAAGAAAACCGTCACCATGGTGAACGGAAAGGGAAGAGTAAAAAAGAGGACACATCATATAAAGGGAGAGAGATTAGCTGAGATTCAAATGTTTTCATACCTGGGAATTCAAATTGCTGCATCAGGATGCTGGGATAGCCAAATAAATATTTCTAAAATGAAATTCCTGAGAGCCATAGAATCAATTTTTAGATTTGCGAGTAAAATGGGCCCAAAACCAATTAGGGAGATATTGATACTGTATAAAACTAAATGCCTCCCAAGTGCTGGTACGAGGCTGCTTTGTGCGGGTGTACTGACTGTGCCCCGTTGCAAACACTTGAGAATATGTTTTTGGCTCGATTGCTGGCTGTCCCGAAAACAAGTTCAACATACATAACTCATAAGGAAGTGGCAGTTCCTTTTTTAGAGAACAACCTACATATTAGCCCTATCCTCTTGTTGTACAATATATGGAGTAAAGCAGGGACCGAGTTCACAAAGGCAATAATACTAGACTGCCTAATGCTAGATGCATGGAAGAAAATAAAATGGTTGACATATATAGATAGCCACCTAAGAAAAGTGGACGATAGCATCGGAGCTAAGGATACAGACAAAGTCTTAAAATACTCCAAAGCTGATGTCAAATCTATACTCTGGGGAAAGAGAGACATAGAAAGAGACAACCAAGAAAGCAAAAATTCCATGGTGCGTAGATATCTGCTGGGCCCTGTGTAGGTGGGCTTGCAAAATTACATGACAATTGTTAAGAACAGCCAACACAGGTTCTATCTCACCAGACTATGTTTAGGAACATTGCACTCAAGGGTTGCCTTTCCGAAAATTGGGGCATGGACTGACAACTTACCAATTTGCTCATGTGATGGTAGAACAAGCCAAAGCACAATG
Organism: Calotriton arnoldi; assembly: GCA_963921515.1. Lineage (NCBI taxonomy): Eukaryota > Metazoa > Chordata > Amphibia > Caudata > Salamandridae > Calotriton > Calotriton arnoldi. Next base: position 824,148 of record CAWUFW010006599.1, on the reverse strand, counting down.
CACTTTATTGTATTTTGTAGTTTTTATAAGGACCTTAGGAAAGGTTTTATAGTGCCGATTTTTAAAACTGGCAAATATATTTACTATCAGGATGCTTTTAATTATTTATGTGCTCTGGAATTTGGGGATATTTGTCTATCTGTTATAGCACTCATTATATCTGCCTTGGGAAGAAGAAAAACCTTTCTCATTTGGAATCCTTAACTTATGAGGCTACCCTATAAATCCATCTCTTATGAACTGTTTGACTATAATTAAGTCTGGGCGGTGAACTCCACTCCGCTCGTGGAGTTTGCAGAGTTTTCCACACTCCGCGTTACGTGGAGCTCGCTGAGTTCCGAAAAACTCCGCTTTGCGTAGCGGAGCTTTTTTCCTGGCTCGCGTTTGTCAATGTCAAGTTGGCGAGCGCGAGCGAGGAAAATCCACCTACCGGCGAGATTTTTCCTAGTTCGCGATCGTCAACATCAAGTTGGCGAGTACGAGCGTGGAAAATCAACCTCCCGGCGAGATTTCTCAACGCGGGCGGTCAGATTTCTCATTGCAAGTGGCCGCGTATGCTCGCGACCGCTCGCGTTGAGAAACCGTCTGTTCGCATTGAGAAAGCTGCCGCTCGAGTAAAAATCTTGAGCGGCAGAAAGGAAGCACCGCCCGCTTGCGCTGTGCATGGTGCCATTCACGATGATTGCCCAATGCGGACAAGCACCTGGCACTGAAAATCACCGCGAACGGCATGTATCTAACGCACTCTGCTGCTCGCGGAGCTCCATGTAGCGCAGCAGAGTTTTTTTTCACTTCGCGGAGTTCCGCATAGCTGAACTCCGTGAACTCCGCCCAGGCTTAACTATAATGATACTCGTTGGATCGATTAATTTGTATTGAATGAGTGACACTTTAAGAGCTGGATCTCATGATGCTATATCATAAATGTTACTGGTCACTGACTTTGGGAATGGGCATTCAGACATGAGCTTTTGTATTTTTTTAAGCTATTTATTAATCGTATTATTTTTATTGTGTACTTTTATGGTTTTACTTCTATAAACCAAATAAATATTTTGATTGATTGATTGATTGATTGAATCACCTCTGTGAAAGTAATGTTAGTATGTACTTTTGTATAGTACAGAAAATCCAAACCCCCTTTCAACAACCTGTGGGTTTAGGGGCTATTTGAGGATCTTTTCATGGATTTAGGTTATTGTTTCAGAAGTAACAAGGGATCAAGAGTATATTCAAAATGGTTGACCAGATGTGTGTCAATGATAGCTTTGATTTAAGGTTTATCTGCGAGCATTACCAAACTGATTACTAATTTGTTTTTTTTTAGTTTCTTAATTTATTAAATTCGTAATCACTGCCTCAGAAATGGTTAAAACTGGTTGCTGTACAAAACAGAAGCAATATAATAGGATAATTCAGAATCTTAGAAATGGAATAAAACATTTGAAATTTGAAAAAATAACAGCATCAATTGCCGATTATTTGAAGGAAAAAGAGTACCTTACCTAGTTGTATAGCTATCAATAATGCAACAGGTGCAGTAGTATTGTTGCACAGAAGGGTGTGATTGGAAATCCGCACCTCAATTATGACTGTATTTTACTGCCCATTTTCCATAGGGGCCCATGGCAATTCTGATACACTGCTAAGGACAGATGGCATACAGATCAGGTGCCCTGCAAATGAGATGGGAAGTGATTTCCATAAAATTAACATTGCTTTAGAAAAAGCTCTGCTGCAGAATTTTGCCTGGAATTCTTGGAAATCTATACCCCCAGTGGGTTCATCCTAATGTTTCCACACATTCACAGTTTACTTGCCGCAAAGGCAAATCATGCAATCATAAGTGCCTTGAAGGTGATGTACATCATCTTGAATTGAACCAGGAATCCAAAGCAAAGAAAACAAAACGGGTGATAGTGTCACATATTTTAGCACCCACCAGCAAGTGTGTAATACCATTTTGCATTACACAGAGAGGAACCAATGTGAGAGCAGGTACTTACGCAAAGTGCATTCCCATGGTCCCGCCTTGAAATAATTTAGTCCAGGACAATGCTTTAAGACGGGATGAAAGGAACAAGACTATGACAGCTTAGGAATTTCATATTGAGGATGAAATCAAGAAGAACCTCCAAAGCAGGGGGGGCTCGCTCATATTTTCGTTCCCAATTTTCTGCTATATTAGTAGTGAATAATTAATTATTACTCACTACAAGTGTGGTAGAAAAAAATGTAAACCCTCACTGTCAACAAGGTTTAAGCCGGTCTGATGCAGTGAAAATATGTGTGATGGCTGGTGGATGTAGGTGCCTGCACTAGTCACCAGATTGTTCAAGGGTTGTGCAGTCACAAGAAAGAGGCTGTTCTGAAGCTAGCTGAAAGCTGGGGTCAGTGCAATGCATCAGGCAGGCACTCCAACTGGAGAGCTGTGTCCCTGCCCAGAAGGCCCCTTGAGCACCAAGATCTAAGGATCTGAGGAGCTGAAGCGGAACACTCTCAAATTTGGGGGAGTGAGTAAATGTGTGTATGGTGAGATAGAGTGAGTGTGTGTGTGTTTGTATGCTTTTATATACGAGTAGCAAGAGAATGTGTGACAACATATGTGTGCAAGAGACTATGTTTGTGTGTGTATCTGAGAATGAGCTACAGTTAGTGAGAGTGATCAAGATTGGATGAGAGCATGAATGAGGATGAGTGTGAGAGTGAGTATGAATAATAGAGTGAGTGAACATATGAGTGAGACAGTAAGATAGTGAGCACGTAAGACATTGATTGAGCATGCAAGTGAGCATATTAGTAGTGAATGAGACAGTGTGTGAGATTGTGTGAGCATGTGAATGAGTCTATGTGGGCATTTGAGGCATTGTTTGACTATGAAAGTGAGACAATGAGTGAGAATGTGAGTGAGCTGGTGAATGAAGTGGCATATGAGACTGTGTGAGCATGTGGTTGTGACGGTGTGTGAGTGTGTGTTTCAGAATATGTGAGCATGTGAGTGAGACAGTGAGCAAGACAGAGTGGGACATAGTGAATGAGCATGTGACCGAGACAGTTAATATGAAAGTGAGTTACACAATGAGGGAGATAGTGTGTTGGTATCCAAGGCACTTTGAGTATGTGATCAGTGCTTTAAATGGGCCGGTACTGTCCGGTACTGAGTACCAGCACTTTTTTATTTTGAGAGGGTGAGTACCAGCACTTCTCAAGAGTGACATAATACTTTTAATTGGAGAGGACCGGCACTTCTCAGAAACAAGCAGGTACTCTGGTACAGAGTACCTGCACTTCTATTTTTCCATTTTAAGCACTATTTGTGTATGTGATAGAGACAGTGGGTGAGCATGTCAGTGAGCCAGTGTGTGAGTGAGCTAGCGAGTGAGAAGGTGAGAGACAGTTTGTGTTCATTGTGTGACAACATTTGAGAGAGTCTGCTGCTAGCCCTGACATACTGGAGGTAATTTTTGGCTTATGGAGTCAACCCTGGAAACATGCTGGTCATGACATATTATAGATAATTCCAGGTACAAGGTAGATCATTCATGGCAAAATGCAGGCCATGGGTACTGAAGGAAAGTCTTGGTATAATGCTGGTGGTCACATATTGGAGTTAATTCTTGGCATACTGGGGGCAGACATAACATATGGGTGGGTAGGCAACCCTATAACATATGACAGATAGTTCTCTGATTACATATGGATGGCATCATTGACAAAATTGTCGGTGGGCATGTTGTAGGTAATTCTTGGTGTAAGGGAATCCACCCGCGCCAAAATGCTGTCCTTTGCACTCTGACATTAATTATCCAAATATGAGGAGCACCTATAGCAAATTTTGGAGAAAAAAAGAGGGATCAACTCCTAGCGAGCGTCAGGCTTCGTTCACACACCCTGAACGTCTTTGAATGTACTTGAATACTTAATAAGTGTATTTTTAGAGTCTAAGGATTTTCGGCAAGTTTATATGAAAATTGTACATTATAATGCATTTTGGGCCTCATTTTCCAAAATTTCACAGGCAACCACCTAGAAGAAGTAAGCTTGCTGGAATTTGGGGCAAGTATTACACTCCATCACTTTCAAAGATGACCAGATGCCACTGGTGTGAGAGAATGTACGGAAGAAATCTAAGTAGATGAACAGCCAAGAAGACATTAATATCACGACTTAAACAAACGGTTAGTTGAGGATCGAGAAAATGATAACATGTTGGGCAACATGCATGTATATTGGGAGATGCAGTGTGCATTGTTGCATCTGCTTCAACAAAGCCAGCAGCTCCATCGCACCCCACCTGTGCAACGTTATCAATCTCTCCTTCGAGACCGCGACCTTCCCAGAGAGCTGGAAACACGCAGAGATCAACGCCCTACTCAAAAACCCAAGGCGGACCCGAGAGACCTCAAGAAATTCCGGCCCATCTCCCTGCTTCCGCTCCCAGCCAAGGTCATCGAGAAGATCGTCAACAAACAGCTAACCCGATACCTCGAAGAAAACAGCATCCTGGACCCATCCCAATCAGGGTTCCGCAGCAACCACAGCACTGAGACTGCCCTCATCGCCGCCACCGACGACATCAGGACCCTGCTGGACAACGGTGAGACCGCAGCCCTCATTCTGCTGGACCTCTCCGCCGCCTTCGACACTGTCTGCCACCGCACTCTACGCGCACGCCTCCACGACGCAGGGATCCGAGACAAGGCCCTGGAATGGGCCACCTCCTTCCTCGACGGCAGAACCCAGAGAGTCTGCCTCCCACCTTTCCGATCCGAAGCCTCCGAGATCATCTGCGGCGTACCTCAGGGATCTTCCCTCAGCCCAACACTGTTCAACATCTACATGGCCCCGCTCGCACGCATCGCCAGACAGCACGACCTCAACATAATCTCCTACGCCGACGACACTCAACTGATCCTCTCCCTCACCAAGGACCCCTCGCCGCCAAATCCAACCTCCATGAAGGAATGAAGGCTGTCGCCGATTGGATGAAGATCAGCCGACTAAAGCTGAACACGGACAAGACAGAGGTCCTCATCCTCGGCTCCAACCCTCAGCCTGGGACGACTCCTGGTGGCCAATGACACTGGGAGCAGCCCCGACACGCACCGACCACGCACGCAACCTGGGAGTCATCCTCGACTCAACGCTCTCCATGGCCAAGCAAGTCAACGCAGTCTCCTCCTCCTGCTTCAACACCCTCTGCATGCTTCGCAAGATCTACAGGTGGATCCCGACAGATACAAGAAGAACAGTCACCCAGGCCCTCGTCAGTAGCAGACTTGACTATGGGAACGCCCTCTACGCGGGAGCCCCGGCCAAGCTCATCAAGCGACTGCAACGCATACAAAACGCCTCCGCACGCCTGATCCTCGACGTACCACGCCACAGCCACATCACCCCCACCTAAGGAACCTGCACTGGCTCCCCGTCGACAGGAGAATCTCCTTCAAACTCCTCATCCACGCACACAAGGCACTCCACAAGACTGGCCCAGCCTACCTCAACAGACGACTCTTCTTCTATGTCCCCAACCGCCAGCTCCGCTCCGCCGACCTCTCCCTCGCCACCGTCCCTCGCATTCGAAGAACAACCACCGGCAGCAGATCCTTCTCACACCTCGCCGCCAAGACCTGGAACACCCTTCCACTAAGCCTACGACAGACCCAAGACCTGCTGACCTTCAGGAGGCTACTCAAGACCTGGCTGTTCGACCAGTAGCAGCACCCCCCCTTTTTTCTCCCCAGCGCCTTGAGACCCTCGCGGGTAAGTAGTGCTCTCTACAAATTCTGTGATTGATTGATTGATCTAAACTTCGCAGGCAGCGCATCACGCACAAGTGGTTCAATCTTTAAAACAAACAGTCTAAACATATGCAAAATTTGAAGTGGTTAAAGGGGCAACATTTTTGGCCAGATGTAAAAAGAATAAAACAAGAAATGAATAACAAGATTGCCCAAAGCGTGTCACATACAAGTCCTGGAAAATGCTGAATTCCAACTACACCAACCGTATGACAAAATAGAGCCCTGATAGACATCAGAGACATCATTAATAAAAGCTTGATGCCTAATACACACTTGAAGAGCACAGAGCAGAGATGGATTGATAATCGACAGAGGACTGCACTGCACAGAGATGTCTCCCAGGCGTTTAGCTCAAACTAAATTTAGTCCATGCTTTTATTTGAAAGCTTTTAGATCTCTCCTAGCTGTCACTGATTTGCCTTTAGGCCATCATTTGTGTAAAGAAAGCAAGTTAAGCTCAGTATAGGCAAAATTGCACTTCAACCACTAATAATTAGATGAGACTAAAGGTGATTGATGTACACATTTTAAGAGGAAAAAAGCGCAGGAGTGAACCACAGAGACTGCCTGTCTAGAAAGACACATGCGCTGCGTAAAAACTCGGAGTCCGCTTTGTATCAGACACTCACTAAGGCTGATAAATGCCGTTTAGCAGATATGCGGCTCTTACAGCAGCACTTTGTCTAAAGGCATCCTTTATTCAGACCCGCCACGCAGGGTGGCTCGGGATTACTAAAGGTTAATATTCTAAGCACTTCTTTCAGATAAGGGATGTTGTGAAGAAAAGCTGCGAAATACCGAGAGTGAATCAAACACTGCCCTCAAAGGTCCATCCAAGTTTGGTAAAACCTACTAAATGGCTATTATTCCTGCGTTTTCCATAACGCAAACATGTAAGAAAGCAGTGTTAAATTCTCCAGAAAGATAGTGGTAACTTTCTTAGTCGCCTCTTCCCCGCCATAATAGATTTTGTAACTACAGCCGAGTATTCCTGAGAAATGTTTGCACAAGTTCACCATGAATCGAGGAGCCCAGACACAGGCTAAGGACAAGCAATGTCGTAATTTAACACAAAATGATGCCCCCCTGCCCACCCGCGCAGAATGTTAAGAGCGCCCCCCGAGTCTCCGATTTCTCACAGATATTCATTGGTCACGGGCTGAATGGGGGCCCCCTAAACATTTGGGGAGGGCCCCATTCAGGCTGGGGGCCCGCCACTGACTTAGGCCCCTGAAGACAAATTCACTTTCCAAAGTTCTTCCCCAACAAACTGAAATTCATCCAAAGAACAAAGGACATTTGGAGCAAAGACAATTACATCATACCACAAAAGTAACAGAGAATCTCGGTCTATGATGGTTGTTCCTCTGCAAGTAACTTTGAACTGTCTTAGAATGAACACTATGCTACTATTTTCCCTATTGTAGATATAAAAAACTCAATTACATATGAGGTTTGTTAGAAATTGGGGGGTTTATTTACATGCCCTTTGCGCCGCCGCTACGTCACTTTTTCCCATATTAAAAGTGCCGCACAGGCGGCACAAGGGGCTTGTAAATAAGCCCCTGGGTTTCTGGTTGGCAGAAGTATGCAGCCTTTCCAAGCAGGAACAACAATCCTAATCAGGGTAAGTTACAACACACATTAAATGATCCCTTCTTCACCCTCTGGTAGCTTAGGACAGAGCAGTCAGGCTTGACTTAAGAGGAAACGTGGAAAGTATTTGTACAACACATCAAACAGTAAATCAGTGAAAACACCACACAAAAAGATTCCATACCAAGTTAGAAAAATAGAACTCAATTTGAATTTTTAAAGATTAAATGTGAAAATAGCGATTGGATGCAAAAAATCGCCTATGTGGGATATCTGGTCATGCTGTACCGGGACGAAGTCAAAAGGTCAGGCCAGCCACGAAAGAGCACAGCCAGATAGAGGAACCTCGCAAGGCCTGCTGAACAAAAGTACCTTGATCCTTGACGCAACAGTGAGGATGTGGGGTGCAGCCAAGCGATGCATCGGTGTCGATCCCGCCGTTGAGGTGATGCGTTGATTTTCTCCATCCAGTGATGGCGATGCGCCGGTTCCGAAGATGATGTGCCGGTTCCAAGAAGCAATGGTTCTGAAGCCAATGTGCGAGGTTTCTCCACGCAGTCGAGGGGATGCTTTCATTGTCTCTGCAGTGGCAGCGATGTGGTGCTTCTGATGCAGCGGTTCCGATGATGACGTGCTGGATCAGAGTGCGATGCGCTGGTTCTGTTCCTGCAACAGAGGTGATGCGTGGATTCTACTCTCGCAGCAGAGGATGCGTTGGTTCCACTGGAGCAAACACCTGGGACCACTGCTAATGGGCCAGGCACAGTAGCAGAGTTAAAGACTGAGGACTCGAGTCAGTCCACCATTGTGGTGGTGAACGGGACCGTCCGCAATGCATGCAGTGGTTCCGCACACCAAATTAGGATGCGACTGCCACCATGGCGGTTGCATCTTGCATTTTAACATTGCGGCGGGTGCTGATGACAGTAGCACCCGCCGCGATGTTAAAAAAGCATGTTGTGCATTTCACTGCACTACGTGGCAGGCACCACACGGTGCCTGCCACTTAGTGCAGTGAAATGTAGGGGGGTACCATGGGTACCCCCCAGTGCACTAACACCTCCCCCCAACACATTGGGGGCCCGCAACGGGCCCCCGAAACCAATCCCCAGCAGCCTTTCCATGACGGTTTCGCCGTCATGGAAAGGCTGGATCAAGCCTGCATCGTAATTTGGTGGACGGTGCCTGCTAGGCACCGCCTCCATTTTACGGACACACACCGCTCCGTCAGGCAATCAGAACTATTGCCTGTGGCGGTTCCGTGGCGGATGGTCTTTGCGCCCGCCACGGTCGCGGTCTCCACCCGCCCGCCATCCTAATCTGGCGGGCGGTGAATCGCCATTCGATGGCAGACGGATCACCACCGCAAGGCTGGCGGTGGCGGTCCTTCCGCCATCGTAATGACCCCCTGAGTCTTCAAATCAGGAGGCTAGTCAGCTAGCCCTAGGAGTCACTCTAGGTTCAAGTGATGTAGGTTAAGTCTTTACCCAGTCAGAGGTACCAGCAGGCAGCAGGGCAGCACAGCAAGTCAGAAGTCTTCCAGAGCAGCATTCCAGCAGAGCAGGAGTCCTTTAGCACAGCAGCATTCCCAGCAAGGTGGTTTCAGGTCCAGAAGTGTACTGTCTTGGTGGGTCAGAGACCCAGTACTTATATCCAGTTGTTCCTTTGAAGTGGGAGTGACTTCAAAGAAGATAGATAAACTTTATTGTGTCAAGTTATTTAAAACCTTCACAATATAAAAAAGCAATATGAATAAAACCGATAGCATATCTCTAAAAACATAGTGCAACACAATCAATCAATGTCACAAGCAGCTCTCAACTCCCATGCGAACCTAGTCCACTAAAGTGCTATGTGCAAAAATTCAGGCAAATAGTCAATAAAATGTTGTTGTTAGTAAGGTGCAATGCGATGATTCTTAACAAGTGAGCTCTATACATTTTGGTTAAGGTCACCTAATCAAATGCAGTGCTTGGGCAACCACTTTTTCCCCCGCTAGCTATACTTTCTGCAATAGTCAGTGCAATGTGATCACACATAAAATGATAGTGCCGCTCTAAAATCACTATACTAGTCAATAGTTTAGATATGAAAAAATACACATACAATAAGTCTAAAAGGCCAAATGTGGTCCAGCTAAAATGGCTAAAAGGAATGGGCAGCCACCAACGGGAAGGACAGTTAAAAACTGTCAGATGATAAGTTCGGGAGCTTCAGTGCTTCCTAAGAAATTTCACACATCAAGCTGATAGCTGCGGGTTCACCCCACTAAGGCATGCAATGATAGTCGTGTCACATTGTCTTATCACAAGTTTACTAAACAATGGTTTCAGCCAGTAACATCTTAGATTTTTCAAAGCTGGGCACATGCATATCACATGCAAGAGAGTTTCTGTTTTATAATTGCATAAATGGCAATGCTGTTTTGTAGACCCTGCTAACCCCACACATTTGTAGCCTTTTAGTGGAATTAGACCACTCTGCAGTCTTAACAGATCTTTTTTGACGACCATTTTCATGTGGGAGGTCAAGTACACTGCTTTTCCTGGATCTTGATACAAAAACTCACATAAACTGGCATTGGCTTTTCAAGACAGTTCTTGTTTATCAGCAATTCCAGATGTAATCTTTGATGTTTTTACCAACAGTTTTGCAGTTATCTCTGGGGTAAGGTTGTGTGCAAAGATATTCAATACATCAAGGGCTTCCATTGCCTCACTCAAGTAAGGTTCCCACATGATTTTTTTATCTTGGATACCAAGATTTATTATTTCTTTCAAGGACCCAGGTGGTGCCGCTCTGAGCTTTGTGTAATATCCCAAAAAGCGGGCCTTTGACATTAAAGATTGTTTATGAAGACCAAATTCCAGTCGTATCTGTGAGAATGGTGCCGCATCCGGGAGGTTGAATAAACGTCTCTAACATCTTGTTTACGCTTTGTCCATCCAGACTGAAATATGATTTTTAAAAATCAACAAGCCGTACAAGAGAGTGGGCATAAATTTGGCATTGATTATTTTGCATAGGCCAATTAAATCAGGGATGCTCATCCTGGAATCCAATTTTTTAAAACTCATTGTCATTGACAAGGCTGAGGCCTTTAAGTGGCCAAAGAAGGATCTTTGAGGTGCTCAGAGGTCCACCCTTCCTGCCCTGGCTCCAGACTCACTACAGGGAGGTATGCAGCCATTTGTGTGTGGACAGGACACAGCCTAATTGGGTGCAAGGTTGTGCCCATCTCCTCCATCCCATCCTCCCAAAAAGATCCATCAAGTCACACCTAAGCTCCCTTTGTGTGTGGCTGTATAGAGGGAATGCACAAAGCCCAGCTGTCCCCCCCAGACAGATCAGAAGCAGGCTACAGACACAAATAGGCTAGGAGAAGGAAAATGCCAACTTTCCAAAAGTGATATTTTCGAAGTTGTAATGATAAATTATATTTTACTATTAAAGAGGATTTATCATTACAAATCCAAAGGTACAAAACATAACAGCTCTACTCCCTCTCAATCAGGAATTACAGCGTATTAAGTGTGATAAGGAGCACCCAATGTTATCCTATGAGAGAAAGTCGTTTTTAACTACCAGGACATGTAAAACTTAAAAGTATATGTACTACTTTTTAAATACACTGCACCCTGCCCTTGGGCTGTCCTGGGCTTATCTTAGGGGTGACTTATATGTATTAAAAATGAAGGCTTAGGTGTGTCAAGAGGTTTGACTTTCCAGGTCGACATTGAAATTTAAAACTGCACACACGGGCTTTGCAGTGGCAGGCCTGAGACATGGTCATGGGGCTTCTTAAGTGGGTGGCACATTCAGTGCTGCAGGCCCACTAGTTAATATAGACCCATTCAGTACTATATTCTTTGTCCAGCCGGACAGGTTTTTAATATTACACAGTGAAAATATAACATGAAATAAATGAAAGAAATTCCAAGTGGGACACAGCCTGCGTCCTACTAACATAGACAAACAACATTAGGTGAAAGAGTGAGGCAAAGGAAGACTTGTCTGCATTTAAGTTTGATAAAAAATCAGCAGACAGAATACTGTGAAGACACCATTACAATTTCATCATTACATTATAGTCAATGTATATGGTGTACATTATGTCGACGACGTTTCGATCCCTTAATTAATTAGTGGGATCATCTTCAGGACATTTAGGGTGACATGCCTGTATATATATAATATTGAATAGTAAGGGGAGGAAAATGGGGAAAAAATATAAAGACACACAATTACAAAAAGAGCACTTACAAATCAAAACAGTTTTGTAAAAAGGTTCTAATCCGTAAATGAATTCAGACCTGCGTAGTATAAAAAGAAAGAAATTGGCCGTGTATCAAGCGGTTACAGAGGTACAGAAGAAAACCAGAAAACATGTCATATGTTTTTGGTAGAAAAAGAACCAAGTGACTAGAATGATGGCCGTGTAACAGAACCGAAAAATAAGTGCCTGATTAAAGACATATGCGCGCGCCACAAACCATCTCGTAAGCATAGATAGGACCCTGGCTTTGCAGGGATAGAAGCTTACCAAAACCGGCAAACCAGAAGTTCCAAACCGAAATGCGTCAAAATTGATTAAGCCACTGACGGGCCATGATGCGTGCCTAAAAGAAGGAGATAATAACTAGTGACGCAGTGGGACCGGTGGTGAAGTTATAAAAACGCTGAAGGAGCGTTTACCGGTGAAACAGGTGGTGAAGTTATGTGAGCGCTTACCGGGGGCAGCTACAATGGCTTCCGGGACCATTAGTTTAAGGTGAATTAATAAAGTAGAACCTGCAAGAAAAGGTTCACATTAGAAGGTTTTCCGAAAGTCGGGTGTTTACCCACCCTTGCTTACGGCAGTGCGAAAGCTTACATTCTCGGTCAACTAGACACAATCAAGGGGGAGCCGTGTGCGCGATATCCGTAATAGAGAAATCCTAGGAGTAAACAGAAGCCAATCAAGAAGGGAGCGTGGAGTACTAGTCTCTACGCCAAGTAGTGAAATGGAACGGGCGTACTTACCGAGCAAGTCTCGGCTTCTTGCTTATACTTGTGGTCCCGGCGGAGTGTCTGAGTGAATCCTCAGTGCTATCTGGTATGGAGCACGTAACCCGGAACTAATAGGGGACGTGCGGGTGGTCATGTGACCTGGGGGAGGTCCTATGGATAGTAGAGCGTGGCAGACATATTGAAACGTGCAATGTGTACATAAAGAGAGGGCCAACAGCGCCCGTAATGGGCCAGAAGAAGGAAAATTAGACAGAAAGCAAGAAAGTGTCTAGATGAGAGCATGGTTGCCATGTACTATACATTTTACAAACTGATTTCAAAGGACGCATAAAATGTTAATCATAAACAATTAATCCTGGTTAGAAAATTGGAGATCCTAGTCAAGGCCTATGTAATTCATACCAGGCCTACATTAATGGTACAATATATATAATAGTTGGGCAGGTAGTGTCCATGATAATTAGGAAAACAGTGGATTATAAAAGTAAAATACCGTTAAAAAAAAGGTGTTAAAAAAGGAAGATTTTGCATGCAGTTTACACACACTTTACAATTCTCTAATTTCAGATAACTCATCTTATCTTAAGGTACAGATTGTTCTGATTGGTACACGTTGTGCAAGAGACCAGGTTTTAGAGGAGGGAGGTCCAATCTTCAAGGCGGTTCAGGCCCGTATGTATACTCCCAGTTTTCAAAATCCATTTCAATTCCTCTTTGTTGAGTAGTTGGTGAATGTCGCCCCCCCTGGGAGGGGGTTTGACTACATTAATGATTGTCCATTTCATATCATTTTCTGTATGACCTGTCGCACTGTAATGTTCAACCATTGGTGCATTAGGGGTATTGCAGCGTATCCTGCTTCGATGCTGGCAAATTCATATACGTGCGTTCTGAATTGTTTGACCAATATATATCTTGTTGTAAGGACATACAATGGCGTATATGATGTTACAAGTATTACAATTTGAGAAAAACTTTCGTTCAAACTTAATCTTATCATATACAAATTCTTTCCCTTCTATTGTGGTTTGGCAAACAATGCAATCTCCACATTTAGCATGACCAGTGAGTTGAGGTAAACCCCAAAGGTCATTCAAAGTACATTTAGCATCTGTGGATGGTAGAGCTGCACGCACCAAATGATCTTTAATGTTTTTAGCCTTGCGAAAGGCAAACAGAGGACGTTCAATTTAAGAACTCCTACATTATGTACATCCCAGTGTTTGATGACACTTTTTCGAATGGCATGTGATACTGGTGTGAAAGTCGTTACGCATACCATCCGGTTCTGTATTTTCTTGATCTTGGGCTCTAGGAGCACATCTCTGGGGCAATACCACGCTCTTTTTAGTGAATTGCGGACTAGTCTGCCTGGGTAACCTCGGGTGGTAAGTTTGTTACTAAGGATCCGTGCTTCCTTAAAGTAGTCCTGTTTTAGGAAACAGTTCCTCCTAATCCTGAGAAATTGTGAGTAGGGGAGTGAGTCCCTAAGGGCACGGGGGTGATGGCTGTCATATCGGAGAAGTGTATTGCGCTCTGTGGGTTTTCTAAACAAGCTTGTTATCAATTGACCCTGATTGTGTTGAATATTTAAGTCGAGGAAGGGAATGGTGGATTTGTTATGTGACAGGATAAAGGTCAGGCCTCCACAGTTGTTATTCAGCCAATGGAGAAATTGTTCCATGGCCTCATTGGAGTTTTGCCAGATCATAAAGATATCATCTATATAACGCTTCCCAGCACCTCCAATAAAACTTCTTTTTTAGGACGTGGTCAAACAGAACCACCAAAGAGAGGAAAACTAAAACAGCAGCAGCGATGGCCCAATCCCCCGGGCGAACGGAACACACTCCATCAGCATTACCAATGGTAACTAATACTGATGAAACTTCTTCTAGTTCCATACTGCCAATCTTTAACCTCTCAACTCATCTATTATCCAATCCTGAACAGTCCTTACTCAGTAAAGGCTTGTCATTTGTGCCGACTATTCGACCAAATTTCCTAGATTTACAAACAGAACTACTTAGGTTCTTCAGGAAAATACGGTTACATAGCTATTTCCTTCTCAATCCAACGCCCAGCAAGAATTCCAATACTCCATTCAGACCCCCTTCCACTTTCTCTCCTTCCTCCAATATGGTACCTGGAGAGATCTTGACTTTGAAAATTGGTACTAAATGATGTTACCCATTTAGAAAAGAATCACTGCTATGTACCATATAACATATCATTAGACGAAAGAAAGGCACTCTCTACACTAAATTTGAACCCCTCCCTTGTTATAAAACCAGCTGACAAGGGAGGTGGAATAGTCCTCCAAGAGAAAGAAGAGTATACCAATGAGATCTTAAGACAGCTGAGTAACACCGACCATTATTGTAGACTTCCTACGAATCCGACCAAGGAGATACAGAAACTCATTCTACAAGTCACTAATGATGCTTTGGAGACTGGGTTCCTCAGTAAGAAAGAACATCTATTCTTAAACGTCAAGTCACCGCGAATACCTGTGATATATACTCTTCCAAAAATTCATAAAAATCAAGACAAACCACTGGGCCGCCCCATAGTTTTCGGGGTGCGGTTATATCCTATAACCTCTGGGGCAGTACATTGATTATTTCATTAAAGACTTTGTACCTGAAACAGAGTGTTACATACGTGACAGCATGGCTATGATTAATCTCATTGAGGATATCCTTTTGACCCCACATCCAACACACTTTGTACGTTGGATGTGGAGTCACTTTACACCAATATTCCCCAAACTGAATCCATGCTCGTTATTGAACGAGTTTTGAATAAGGGTCCACGCCCACATGCGGTACCTACCATTTTTATATTGCAACTCCTAGAAATTTGTCTGACTAAAAACTTTTTTCTTTTCAAAGATCAATACTATGGACACATTAGGGGTACATCTATGGGGGCAGTTTTCACCCCAAACCTGGCTATTCTGTATATGGACGATCTTGAGACAGACAGGATATTGTCACCCACGAACCCCTTCCACAGTGGCATCGCCCTGTGGAAGCGTTATATAGATGATATCTTTATGATCTGGCAAGACTCCAATGAGGCCATGGAACAATTTCTCCATTGGCTGAATAACAACTGTGGAGGCCTGACCTTTATCCTGTCACATAACAAATCCACCATTCCCTTCCTCGACTTAAATATTCAACACAATCAGGGTCAATTGATAACAAGGTTGTTTAGAAAACCCACAGAACGCAATACACTTCTCCGATACGACAGCCATCACCCCCGTGCCCTTAGGGTCTCACTCCCCTACTCCCAATTTCTCAGGATTAGGAGGAACTGTTTCCTAAAACAGGACTACTTTAAGGAAGCACAGATCCTTAGTAACAAACTTACCACCCGAGGTTACCCAGGCAGACGAGTCCGCAATTCACTAAAAAGAGCGTGGTATTGCCCCAGAGATGTGCTCCTAGAGCCCAAGATCAAGAAAATACAGAACCGGATGGTATGCGTAACGACTTTCACACCAGTATCACATGCCATTCGAAAAAGTGTCATCAAACACTGGGATGTACATAATGTAGGAGTTCTTAAATTGGAACGTCCTCTGTTTGCCTTTCGCAAGGCTAAAAACATTAAAGATCATTTGGTGCGTGCAGCTCTACCATCCACAGATGCTAAATGTACTTTGAATGACCTTTGGGGTTTACCTCAACTCACTGGTCATGCTAAATGTGGAGATTGCATTGTTTGCCAAACCACAATAGAAGGGAAAGAATTTGTATATGATAAGATTAAGTTTGAACGAAAGTTTTCTCAAATTGTAATACTTGTAACATCATATACGCCATTGTATGTCCTTGCAACAAGATATATATTGGTCAAACAATTCAGAAAGCACGTATACGAATTTGCCAGCATCGAAGCAGGATACGCTGCAATACCCCTAATGCACCATTGGTTGAACATTACAGTGCGACAGGTCATACAGAAAATGATATGAAATGGACAATCATTAATGTAGTCAAACCCCCTCCCAGGGGGGGCGACATTCACCAACTACTCAACAAAGAGGAATTGAAATGGATTTTGAAAACTGGGAGTATACATACGGGCCTGAACCGCCTTGAAGATTGGACCTCCCTCCTCTAAAACCTGGTCTCTTGCACAACGTGTACCAATCAGAACAATCTGTACCTTAAGATAAGATGAGTTATCTGAAATTAGAGAATTGTAAAGTGTGTGTAAACTGCATGCAAAATCTTCCTTTTTTAACACTTTTTTTTTAATGGTATTTTACTTTTATAATCCACTGTTTTCCTAATTATCATGGACACTACCTGCCCAACTAATATATATATTGTACCATTAATGTAGGCCTGGTATGAATTACATAGGCCTTGACTAGGATCTCCAATTTTCTAACCAGGATTAATTGTTTATGATTAACATTTTATGCGTCCTTTGAAATCAGTTTGTAAAATGTATAGTACATGGCAACCATGCTCTCATCTAGACACTTTCTTGCTTTCTGTCTAATTTTTCTTCTTCTGGCCCATTACGGGCGCTGTTGGCCCTCTTTTATGTACACATTGCACGTTTCAATATGTCTGCCACGCTCTACTATCCATAGGACCTCCCCAGGTCACATGACCACACGCACGTCCCCTATTAGTTCCGGGTTACGTGCTCCATACCAGATAGCACTGAGGATTCACTCAGACACTCCGCCGGGACCACAAGTATAAGCAAGAAGCCGAGACTTGCTCGGTAATTAGGCCCGTTCCATTTCACTACTTGGCGTAGAGACTGATTCTCCACGCTCCCGTCTTGATTGGCTTCTGTTTACTCCTAGGATTTCTCTATTACGGAGATCGCGCACGCGGCTCCCCCTTGATTGTGTCTAGTTGACCGAGAAGGTAAGCTTTCGCACTGCCGTAAGCAAGGGTGGGTAAACACCCGACTTTCGGAAAACCTTCTAATGTGAACCTTTTCTTGCAGGTTCTACTTTATTAATTCACCTTAAACTAATGGTCCCGGAAGCCATTGTAGCTGCCCCCGGTAAGCGCTCACATAACTTCACCACCTGTTTCACCGGTAAACGCTCCTTCAGCGTTTTTATAACTTCACCACCGGTCCCACTGCGTCACTAGTTATTATCTCCTTCTTTTAGGCACGCATCAGGCCCGTCAGTGGCTTAATCAATTTTGACGCATTTCGGTTTGGAACTTCCGGTTCGCCGGTTTTGGTAAGCTTCTATCCCTGCAAAGCCAGGGTCCTATCTATGCTTACGAGATGGTTTGTGGCGCGCGCATGTCTTTAATCAGGCACTTATTTTTCGGTTCTGTTACACGGCCATCATTCTAGTCACTTGGTTCTTTTTCTACCAAAAACATATGACATGTTTTCTGGTTTTCTTCTGTACCTCTGTAACCGCTTGATACACGGCCAATTTCTTTCTTTTTATACTACGCACGTCTGAATTCATTTACGGATTAGAACCTTTTTACAAAACTGTTTTGATTTGTAAGTGCTCTTTTTGTAATTGTGTGTCTTTATATTTTTTCCCCCATTTTCCTCCCCTTACTATTCAATACTATATATATACAGGCATGTCATCCTAAATATCCTGAAGATGATCCCACTAATTAATTAAGGGATCGAAACGTCGTCGACATAATGTACACCATATACATTGACTATAATGTAATGATGAAATTGTAATGGTGTCTTCACAGTATTCTGTCTGCTGAATTTGTATCAAACTTAAATGCAGACAAGTCTTCCTTTGCCTCACTCTTTCACCTAATGTTGTTTGTCTACGTTAGTAGGATGCAGGCTGTATCCCACTTGGAATTTCTTTCATTTATTTCATGTTATATTTTCACTGTGTAATATTAAAAACCTGTCCGGCTGGACAAAGAATATAGTACTGAATGGGTCTATATTAATTTGCACCTCATTTTGACTGTCTAGGGACCATTGTCTTTAGAAATAGTAACGTACCCAAGGTCCTGGACCAATTGTATATTGGGTTCCCTTGTATTTTGTAACAGCAGGCCCACTAGTAGCATTTAATTTACATGCTCTGGGCAAATGTAGTGAACTTCACTATGGACTTTTGAGTAAATTAAATATGCTAATTGGGTATGAGCCAATGTCTCCATGTTTAGAGGAGAGAACACATGCACTTTAGCACTGGTTAACAGTGATAAAGTGCTCAGAGTCCCAAAGCCAGAAAAAGATGAGGTTAGTGTTAGACTTAGCATCCTTGGCATGGTTTCCCCTGACGTTTTGCCTCTACCTCCTGTATTTTTGATACAGGCTTAGATGCTTTGGGCACTTTGCCACTGCCAATCAGTGTCAAAGTGCAAGTGCTCAATGTACAAATTGTTATTACAATTGGTTATCCATCTTGTTGAGAAAATTGCAGATTATACAAAATGCTGCAGCTAGGCTGATCAGAAATGTGCCTCTTCGCCACCACATCTCTCCTCACTTGCGTAGCCTTCATTGGCTCCCTGTCAGAAGACGGATTGAATTTAAGGCATTGGTACTAGCTTTCAGATCCATGAGAGATGTGGGCCCTTAATACCTGAAGCATAGACTTCGGAAATATTGCCAATCAAGATCGCTAAGGTCAAACCATCAGGACCTAATGGTGACCCCACGCTTCAAAAAGGCCAGGATGGGGGGTCGTGCCTTTGCTGTGAAAACAGCCTCTTTGTGGAACTCTATGCCAGCTCACCTTCGAAAGGCGAGCTCAGAGCCTCTGTTCAGAAAGGCCTTAAAAACCTGGCTGTTCAGCCTAACCCAAATTACTGCATAATTCTTCTGCTTCTGCTTGCTATCTGCACTTACCGCCAGCGCCGGGACACTTCCGCAGGAGGTAGCCGTGCGCTCTAGAAATTGAATTAATAATTATCCATGACTGGCATATATGATTTACTAGTAATTCCCTAGTAAAGTGTACTGAGTGTGCCCAGGGCCTGTAAATCAAATGCTACTAGTTGGTCTGCATCACTGATTGTGCCACCCACATAAGTAGCCCTGCAAATGTAACTCAGACCTGCCACTGCGGTGTCTGCGCACAGTTTTGACTACCATGTCGACCTGGCAAGTGCACCCACTTGCCAGGCCCTAACTTTCCCTTTTCTTACATATAAGACACCCCTCAGGTAGGCCCAATGTTCCCCCATGGGCAAAGTGCAGTGTATGTGAAAGGAAGGAAATGTACTAGTGTGTGTGACATGTCCTGATAGTGAAATACTGCATATTTTGTTTTTCACTATCCTATAGGATAACATGGGAGATACTTTGTAACATCTTACAAATATAACTTCCTATTGAGACAAGATAGAGAAATGGAGTTTAGGCTCTCTGGACTCAGAATTTAATAACACATCTTTTAGTGAAGATTGTTTTTAAATTGTGTGTTTGAAAATGCCACTTTTAGAAAGTAGGGATTTTCTCGTTTAACGAGTCTGTGTGCCTCTGCTGTTTTGTGTATTGACTGTCTGGTTTTGGAGTGATAGGTGCTGGGGATGTGCATTCACTGTAGACAGCCACTGGGGGGGTTGAGGTGTGCCTGGCCCTTCCTGGATGACTCAGAGATGAGCTGAATAGACCTTGGATGCATTTAGAGTAGTGGGAGGAGTTTTCCTTGCACCTGAATAGGGCATGTCTCCCTTGCACAATACTGTCCCCACCCCCTGTGGTCATACTGCACCAGTGAGAAAATAAAAACTGGTTTGGACTGGGCTCAGAGACCCTGGCGCAAATAAGAACAAAGACAAAATGTGGTATAAGTAGTGGACCTTAAACCCCAGAACTTGAGATTACCTCCGGACTCAAGAGGAACCTTTGCCAAGGAGAAGAGCTGGAGAGCTGTGAGGAGGAGTACTGCCGCTTTGGTGTGTGTTGTGTGTGGTTGGCCTGCAGTTGCTGCTTCTTCTTCTAAGGAAAGGACAAAGACTGGAACTTTTCTGAGAAACCTGCTTGAAGAAGAATATCCAAGGTCCTGTGTGTGCTGGCCTCCTGTTCTGAAGTCTCAGGGACACAAAGACTTCACCTGCAACCCACTGACCAGCACCTGGACTTCTAAATGGACTCTTGCATTCAAAAGAGTTGCCAATTCCAGTTCTTGGGTCCTGAGAATTGTGTGGTTGGTGTTGCAACGCAAAGAAAACCATCTCTGACACCGTCAGCGACGCCGCTACCTGTACCGAGGCCAGGGGCACCGCTCGTGAAACGCACAACGCACCATCCTGCCTGCACCGCAGCTCCAATGCCCTTCGATGCCTGCCGATGCCTGCAGTTATCGGCCTTCCTGACGCCAGTGCTCGCACCGCCAGCACCTGCATCCAGTAATCATGGCACCGTTAACTGCAGAGGGTGACTCCATGAACTCGCCAACTTCGTGCCGACCTTGTATCCATGTATCCACTGCAAGTTTTGCAGTTTCTTTCTTTACTTGATTTCCATAAAGTTTATTTTATCCTATAGGTGTTTTACTTTTTGACTATTATTCTTATCTCCATATTCGGTATAAGGTGTTTGTAATACTCATTATTGGAGGGCGAATAAAGAAAATAAAGACTAAAACAATCAAGACCAGGAGCAGAGCAATTTTTAACATCTCAGGTAGTTTTTACAACATTCACTGATATCCACACTTTAAATATGTAAACCTACTCTACAATCTTATTTGGAAGATTACCTAAAAACACTGTCCTTTGTGCGTCTTATGGGTACATTTATACTACGAAAAAAGAATACTAAATGTAGTCTTAAGCTAATGCAACAAATGGGGAGTGTATCACAATAAAGGGCATGAGAAAGGAAAGGTCGTCTGTAGAAAAGTGGTTAACTGCTTTTCAGGACACCACAGAGCTTGTTGGAATGGGAGTACTGGTGATGAAAAATTAAGGACAAGTGAAAGCCAGATAAAAAATAGAAGGATAAAGATTGGGGGAAAGGGAAAATGGAAAAAGGATAGAAGAAAGAGAGTGCTAGAAAACGAGCAATGAAGTATGTAGGAATAAAGAGGTGAATTAGCAAGTCGGACCACAGCCTGCAGGGGGACACCAAGAGACACATACGATTAGGGAATGACTGAACAGAGAAAAATTGAATAAAATAGAGGAATCAACAAAAGTGTGGGTGAACAGAGAGTTAAAAAACAATAACCTTATCAGCAGAAGACAGAAATCCAGGGATCTATCAGAAAGAATATATAAGCTTTGATTATGAGATTGGCAGTAAAAACCACCAAACTTGCACATTAGGTAGAAACTGATTCCGCGGGGTTCAGGAACCAACATTTATGTTAAATATCACTGATTATAAGTTTTTACTGTGTACCCAGTATTTACAGCATGGGTTAAATACTGAATGTGTGCTATTTACATGTGGTAAATACTGCACCTGATAAATGGCACATGCACAAAACATCAAGAAGTTCCTGGAGTGAGAAAATAATCCCTAGAGAGCAGAAATAGTCAGAGCAATACATTTATTATGCCACCCACTTAAGAAGCCCTTTAACCATGACTCGGGCCTGCCATTGCAGAGCCTGTGTGCAGTTTACATTGCCATTTCGACCTAGCAAGATAAACCTGAAGCCAGTCCCAAACCTTCCATTTTTATTCATATCATTCACCACTTAGGTAGGCCCTGGACAACCCAGATGGCAGGGTGCACTGTATTTAAAAGGCAGGACAAGTTATTTTAAATTTTACATGTCCTGGGAGTGAAAAACTCTCAAATGAACTTTTCACTACCACAAGGCCTATCTCTCCAATAGGATAACATTGGGATTGCCTTAGTTCTTTTTTGCGAGTGTAATTCTCAATTGGAAAGAGATAAACCCTTCAAGTCTGGTGTCTCTGGAATCAAAATTTAATATCCAAACTCAGATTTTATATTGCAATTCTGAAAATGCCCCTTTTAGAAAGTGAGCATTTTCTAACTTTAGCCATTTGGTGCCTACTGCTCATCTCTGATCACATGCTTGGGATGGGTGACAGCTGGGCTTTGTGCATTCCCCCTATCCAGCCATACACAATGGAAGCTTATATGTGAACTTTTTGGCCATCCTGGCAGGATGGGAGAGAGGAACAGGACCCAGCCTCACTTACACCTGAATAGGCTATGTCCTCTCCCCACAAAAAGGGCTTCGTGCCCCACTGTAGTGAGTCTGGAGCCAGGGCAGGAAGGGCAGGGCCTCTGTGCACTTCAAATACCTGTCTTTTAAGTCTCTCCCACTTCAAAGGCAACACTGGGTATAAGTTCTGGACCTCAGACACCACCACTTCAATACACTTCTGACCTGTGAAGCCTCTGCAAGGAAGAAGGAATGCTGTGCTGCTGAAAGGACAGTCACTCTGCTGGACTGCTGTTTTTACTGGACTACTGCCTTGCTGTGCTGACTTACTGCCTTTTCCCCTCTAGCCTGGGTGAGGTGATTGGACCTGTATCACTTGAACCCAGAGTGACTCCAAGGGCTAGCTGGCTGGCCTCCTGATCTGAAGTCTCAGGGACATAAAAGATTTCCAACCAACATGCTTCTGCACCTAGACTTTGCAATCTGTGACTCTGCCCTTCCAAGTGGTGCCACCCCAGTCCTGGACTCTTGGAAGTGGGCCTAAGGTGTATCTCCAGTGGAACTGATGCATCTTCTGCTGAGCGACGCACTTCCGGGCATAACCAACGCATCTCTTTGGCTGAGTGGTGCATCTCCGAGCAGAACCGGTGCATCGATGCTGTTGCGTGAATTAGACCCATTGCAAAGGGCTCGCATCACCGCAGCCTCTCCCATCTGTGACTGACACATCGCCTTCAGAGCTGCCGCTGCATGACACTTTACCCGGCACAAGCTACTCGCATCCCCTGTCGATGGCAGCCTCAACGCCGAAGACGGACCTCCGCATCGTAGATTCACTGCTAATTGAAACCAACGCCATAATCCTGCTGCGCATCGCATCCTTGACACCAGACTTCACATTGCAAGCCCCGTCAACAGGATCCTTGACGTAATTGTCGTTAATTAGCAAGCACAGGAAATCTGGTCCCTGCCCAGTCAGGTCAACTTGTCCAGGAACTTCAGACAGGGAAAAGGTAATTTGTAACAAATTTATTTTCCTTAATATCTATTAATAATCTGAGTTCACCACTGAATTGGATTTTTAATAACTATTAAACCTAGTTGCTTAAATATTTTCCTAACTGGTCACATTCTTGAGATACAGTATTAGTAATTTAATCTATACTCTGATTTGCTTCATATGAGAGCCAGGCCTGAAACAGTGAAAATTGTTTTTAGAGTATTGTCACTGTAGGGACATGGTAACATTTATTTTCCTACATGTCCCCCTTTTTAATACCTTGCACCCAACCTTGTGGGCTACAAGGCCTACATAGAGGTGACTTACTAATATTTAAAATGGAGGTTTTTACCCATCAAAAATGGTTTATTTTAACAAGCAGTACTGCAGGTTTTATACTACAGCGTTCAGGCCACAATGGTAGGCTTCAAGCCATGTGTTCTCTTTCACACTAGGGGGTGGCATTACAGTGCTACTGTTCACAGGTGACATTTTTGCTTTCTATACCATAGGTGCATTTTCTACAACATATACTATGGCATTATAAGAAAATCAAACAAGCCATTTAGGTATTAGCGAATTTCTACATTTTAGGGGTCAGAGGACATACACCTGGTACTGCATAGCAGTGACCCAGTGTGCAGAGATGAAAAAACAGCAATACAATTCAGCAAAAAATGGAGGTGACCACGCAAAAAGTCATTTTTTCACAACAAACTTCATTTCATATTACATTTCCAGACTGTATGACAGCTATTGAAAGTTATAAGGCACTTTGTATTCAAATTAATCGTAAAGACAGATGTTTTTCTCTTTTCTTTTGCGATCCTACACACACTATTGTGTAACCTGTTTCCAAAATCCACAAACCTCTTTTCCAGTTTATTCAATAACTAATAAACAAGAATAAATCACTAACTGTCTTTCCTGAGACATCTCTCAAGCAACTTCGGTATTGAGATCTTTTGCACTTTTGACACAAAATATTAAATGCCTTTTTATATTTTATTTGCCTCAAATCAGCTTTACTCTATTCAAAACTTAAATAGTGAATGCTTAAAATAGCATTCACCATTCTTGTCAACTTCAAAATCATTTGGACTATACTAGGTCTGTTTCACCTTTGGTACATTTTTAATTTGTTTGCACCATTTTGCTAGTTAGATCAATCATGCTAGATAAAAGCAACTAATGAATTTAAAAAGTTTTAGACTACTTGAATTATCCTTGGAGAAACAATCAAAGTATCTTAACACTATTTATCATTTTGACATTCTCCAATGGTTGTTAATTTCTGCTGGAAATTGGCAGGTATAAATGTTAGATTTCAGATTGTCTAGAAAAGTTTTAAATGTTCATGACTAGTATAACAAATTTGATGTCCACCATTTGTCTCACAATGACCTTATTTTGAGTTGAATTTTCAAGAGAGCAATTCTGAGCTACAAGGTAGTGCTTAGGACAAAGTAATTTTAGAGCTTTTCCAAAAATATGATATTGAAAGACGGCACAGGCATGTCTTCATTATTAATAATATATATATTATAACAAGTAGATAGACATTTGATAGCTAACAGTTGTTACAATGTATCCTTTGTAATTTGCATAAACAAATACCTGCTGTTATCATCTTGATTTTGGAGGTAGTAGTTTGCAATGTTGACCAAAAAGCTGAACAACCGACAGTAGATTGACTTTGCTAGAAGATCCCGATAAAATTCAGCAATTTCAATTGTGTGCCGCCTCATTATCATATCCCCTGAGAAAGAGAAAGAAAAAAAGTTGACATGTAAAGGCATTATAAAATCAAATATATTCTAGTGCTTGCAATAGAAAAGATGTTTGAAGAAAAATATTTTCAACAAGATCATTATCAGTTTTTTGCTACGGTATCCCTCTAATAATGCAGCAGGCAGATTTGCAGAAAAAACATTCACTTCCAATGGTCACTTGGACTTATGGCAGATTATGATGTTCATTGTTACCTAGTTTAATGGAACTCATTTTATTGACCTTGAACAGAGGAAACACTGAGCAGAGCCAACTTGCATTTGAACTTGTGACCATGGGATCCAAGTGTGATGCATACAGTTGATGTAGTAGTCTACCAAGCCAGTAGACCTGGCATACTTTCTCTTTCCAATAGTTGGCATTAAAATGCCATTGAATTTTGAATAGCATTATAGTCATGGTCCTACTGGGCTAGCACTTTGTTGTCAAATGTGTGCACAAATTGAAGAGATGTTTGTTGAAATACACAGATTTTCAAAAAGACACAATTGCATTTCCACAGGAGCATGCCAAATCAATATAATTTTAACTTATGTTTCTATCATAACGCAGGTGAAGCCAGACATGAACCTATTGATAGATGATATCACACAATATTGCATTCATCTACTGCTGTGCTAGTTATGATGTTACAATACATAATGAGGACATGTTTAAGAATATAGCACACTATTATATCGATAATATGTAGAACTGTATTAAACATTTAACTCAATATTCACATGGATTTAATGAATTGATTTATACATTAAAAGCCATTGATATTAGGGATCTTCTCCAGCAGTCATGTCTCTAAAAGGGGGCAAGATGTATAGCAGTTGAATGCGCCAGCAGATGACAGAAAAAAGACACTGCATCTTGCCATAGACACATTTTTGTCCAACTACCTTTTACAGAAAAAGAGTGTTCAGTGCTTAAAATGGTATATATATATACATATATTTATATGAGATAGAAGGCTCCTGCTGATTCCCGACCACTTCCACCTCTTGGGGCTGGTGCACAGCAGCAAGTCCTGCTATAACATTTCAAGGAGAATCCTCGTGGGACATCGACCACAAAGAAGACGCCGGCACTCCAAGGATCTTATTCACTGCTAAGTTTATTGCGACGGCTGAATCGTTTCGACCTTGCATATATATATATATATATTTATATATATATATATTCCAATCGAGTTTGCTCACACAATTGGAGCCACCCACTCTTGCCAAATTGCCATACGCGTTACGGGGAAACATTCCCCTTGATCACCGGCTTTGCTTGGGGAGAGGAACAGCTTCGTGTTTGCACACAGGTGTTGAAAGGGTTCTCAAGACCGCCCACATGGGCGTGTCAGCACTTGGCATTATGGTTGGTGTAGTCCAAATAAAATCGCAATCTATGAGACACGCATTAGGAGCAACGTACCTGTTTTGGCAAGCGTAAAGACAGCAACAAGCGGGTCCAGCATGAATCAGCGACCCGATGGATAATACATTTGGAGGAGAAGGTACAGCATTATCCAATATGGATTTTTTTGGACTACACCAACCATAATGCCAAGTGCTGACACGCCCATGTGGGGGTCTTGAGAACTCTTTCAACACCTGTGTGCAAACACGAAGCTGTTCCTCTCCCCAAGCCAAGCCGGTGATCAAGGGCAATGTTTCCCTGTAGCAGCGTATGGCAATTTGGCAAGAAAAATCACACTGTGTATGCTGTACATCGTCTGTTGCTGCTGGCCGGAATAAAGAAGGTGAAAACCAACGTTGAGTGGGTGTCTCCAATTGTGTGAGCAAACTCGATTGGAATATATATATATATATATATATATATATATATATATGCGTGATGCCGTCCCCTTTAGTGACAGAACACACTTTTCACTCTCACACTATGAGATATTTCAGAGTGCTATATTTAAACTCAAATTGAATGTGTGTGTTATATGTATTTGTATTTTCGTTATTTGTAAAAACATGTGTATATTATTTTTAAAAAAATTCTGTGTCATTCTGCAGTGTCATGGTACACAGCCGTAGATTAACCTTTATGTCTATGGTTGTTTCCGGTTGCTACGGCAACCATGGGAAAATGCTCAACATGTATATAATTTGTAAAATGGCAGAAGCTCTTTATGCAGTGAACAAGGCGGTCCTGCCGCCGAAACGCGTCTGACCTTTGTTTGGAATAAATTGCCATCTGTGCCAAAATTATCACGGAGTCGGTGCCTGTTTGCTTGACGCTGTCAGGATGGAATAATATTGAAAAGATCCGCCGGGATCTTGACACCGACCCTCCTCGCTTAGGAGCACTGAGTATACGGACACCGGATGGTTACAGTTTCTTGCGAAAGGAAAACTCAGTGCCCCCCGGCAGCAGACAAACTAAAGATTCTTTTTCTTCGCAACAAAGACACTCGATGCCCCGCAGAAGAGGAGAGTGACTGATCGTTGTGGTAGCTGGAGGGCGATCACGCTGTCAGGTAAGCTCCTCTGAGCGCTGTATCTGTGTGTGAGCGAGAAATAAGTGGTGGCTGCTGGGAGAGGTAGTCCCGTAGAGCAAATAAACGGGCAGTGAGTGACACAGAAGGCATATAGTTTTTCCAACTATGGCCGAGGAATGGATCAAAGAGCGCGAGGAAGCAGCTCTTGACATCTTTAATGATGTGGACAATGACACAGAACCAGCACAGACTACGAACGGAGCGACAGAGTCAGCAGCGAACAACAGTGCTAAAATGCTCCACGAACTAGAGAAACTCCGGAAGAATGAAATAGCCAAGTGGTGGGAATGTAAATCATTACAGAGATACATGGACGTGGGCAGAATCCCTAGAGGCCTCCGGATTCTCGTAGCCCCCACGTATGAAAACCCAAACCCCGAAATGCTAAAAGATTGGGCGGACAACAGTGCAGAATCGTCCAAAAGAATGCTACAGATTCTCATTAAATATGCCGACAGTGACCGTAAAACAATGCTGATTAAAATTGAATCGCTATTGAGAGACTTAGAGAAATGCGACAATCAAGACGAAATTAAAAAGAAATTGGGTGAAATGAAGACAAGACTTGCAAAACATGAAGAATCAATCAAAGAAAGAAAAGCTACGAAATTCCAACGTCATCGGAATGATTATATACAAGGCAGGATCTATACATTTTCGAAAAAGTTTGAAAATATACGAAGGCAACAATTGTCAGCAACCGCTGAGATGCAACTGAAATCTGCTGACCCAAGCGCTTCAGAATTAAGTTCAGAAATCGAATCGGAAGCAGAAACAGCTGGAAACACAGCGCAGAAACGTAAGCCACCAACAGTTGTCCAAGAATTCGGTTTTTTACGATTAGAAAGACTAATGAGCTTACGCCCCCGGCAGCCGCGCCAAGAAAATATAAGTACAAACAAGGCGCAACAAAAAGAAGAAGGAGAAAGGACAGACGCTGGGGCAAAAACAGCGCAAAAAACAAACAGACAACCATACAGGAGAAACAGACGCAGATAATAGAAAACAAAGACATTGAAAATACAGTAGTTAACCTCACAAACATGGAATTAACAGAAACTGAACGAAAAACACTTGCCCTAGGCTTATCTTTCTGCGAGAAAACGAATTTTGATTATTCGCAGGCACGTATTGATTTCTTCCAATTTGTTAGGAAATTAAAACTGAAAAAGCATTTTTTTAACACGAATAATAAAGACGAAAATGAGACTGCTAGTGAAGAAACTAACAATGGGCTAACTGTAGCAGATATGGCATTATTACAAGATTTAATACAACTGGAACGTGAAGATCAAGATGCAATTGTGGAAGAATTAACTGGCATTGAACAAGATATTCGTGTTAATATACGTACACCATTCAAACCAAAGTCAGTCTTTACCCCAATGATGCCCAAAGATGGTTTGGACATTTTCGCAGAGAATGTAATTAAAGATCTTAAACACCTTGCCCTTACCAGTAACAAAGAATTCCCTAAGACACATAACACCAACAGGACTATCTACAACAATGTCATGAGTAAAATTAAAGAGCGCCAAGACATTGTAGTTAGATGGTCGGACAAGGGGAGTAATGTGGTTCTTTGGCCACTAGAGAACTACAATTCGGAGGCATTGAAACAACTTGGGGACAGACAATGCTATAGCCGCATAACCCCGACAAGTATCATGGGCATAAAAGAAAAATATCATAAAGCGCTCTATGAATGGAGAAGCACTAGTCTGATTACAAAACCTGAATTTGAATATCTGAAAACGGATTATCCTATGACCCCGCAAATGTACCTAATACCGAAAATCCATAAGAATGCCACGAATCCACCAGGGAGGCCGATCATAGCAGCTATTGGAGGACTTTTTGAAAATACTTCTCGGTTCATTGATTTTTTCCTGCAACCACTAGTCTGTGAATTACCATCTCACATAAAAGATACAGGTGACTTTTTAACTAAGATATATGATGTCAATTGGAATGAAAATTGTGTATTAATGACACTAGACGTCAATTCATTATATACTAGCATCAGACACAATGATGGTTTAAATGCCTTAAAATACTTTCTGGACAAAAGACCGATTCATCAACATGGACACTCTTTGATGTTATTACAAATGGCGGAGTGGTGCCTTGAGAACAATATTTTTATCTTTGATAAATTGTATTATAAACAATTACAGGGCACAGCCATGGGTACTTGCTTCGCCCCCAGCTATGCTAATCTGCATATGGGCTGGTGGGAGGAGCAAGTACTCATGAAGACACAAAAAAGAGCTATGATGGAAAATGTGGCACTTTATGTACGTTATATTGATGACATATTTATTTTATGGCATGGGACAGTTGAGAGTGCAGAAATGTTTGCTAATGAAATTAATAACAACCATCTAAATTTGTCCTTTACGAGTCACACTAGCAAAACATGTATACAATTCCTGGACATAGAAATGTATATAGATAACAATTGTCTGCAGTCCAGAACATATAGAAAGATCACAGCAGGGAATGCAATACTGCACGCAAACAGCTTTCATCACAATAGTGTCAAGGAAGGTATCCCTATGCTGAATGTCTGAGAATGAGACGCAATTGCAGCACAGAGGAAGGTTTACAAAAATCAACTAATGAGCTCTTCAACAGATTAGAGAGACGAGGGTACAAATCAGAAACTCTGGCTAAAGCAAAATCTAGAAGCGAGAAATTAACGAGAGAGAACTTATTGTTCAACGACAAAACCAGAAGTCAGAAAAAGAAAGATGCAACAGATACTCCCAGATTAATCACGGGGTTTAACACATACCACACCACATTGAGGAAGATACTTCACAGACACTGGTACACAGTACGGAGTGATCCAGTATTGGGCCCTACGTGTCCAAAAGTCCCCTCAATCAGCTTCAGGAGGGCGAAGTCTATGCGCCAGGAATTGGTGCGTAATGCGCCAACTATAACTAGAACTCAAAATTGGCTACTTTCACCAAAGGGGTTCACTAAATGTAGTAGGTGTAAAGCATGTAAACATGGCACCAACAAGAAATCAATAATCATGCCTTTCAGACAGACACCGTATATTATACGTGGTAGCTATAACTGCAAAACTGACTTCGCTGTGTATATCCTTCAATGCACATGCAATAAACTCTATGTAGGAAGTACTATCCACCCGGTTCATGTCCGCATCCTGCAGCACCTAAGGGCCATCACAAATGATGACCAATCATATCCAGTTGCCAGGCATATTAATTCTTGCCATGCAGGAAATGCACAAGACCTCTCCTATTTTGTCATTGACAATGTCCCTAAGAACTCAAGGGGAGGTAATAGACAATTGGCATTGAGGAGATTGGAATCGAGATACATCATTCTCCTCAATTCCAAAATCCCACAAGGGATGAATGCTGATGAAGCGTTAGGTGTCCACCTGTAACAAGACTGTGCGCTCATATATATCATAGAGATCCATTCCTCCTAGCGTAAAGTTCTTCATTTTAATAATATATTTTTTTTGGTATTTTCTTTTGTAAATTCCCGACACACCATTATAATTTGACCTATGTTTATTGTTGTAATTTTATATGGATATTTTTGTTAGAAACTCAGGCCCACTGGGGCAGTACTTATCTGACATATCTCCTTTTCTCCATCTGCCGACTCACATTATAGCCACATGAGTATTTAAACATATTTCCTCTCCCGCTACCACCTTCCCACCACTTGGGAAGTTATTTGAGCATCAGCACAGGCTGTGCCTGAGACATAGTTTAGAGTGTATTAGTAAGTTCAGGGAGATATAACTATATATATTTTGTGTACTGGGATTGTTTATTTTCACCCCCAGTTGGCAATAGTAGTAGTGATGGATGTTATTTCCTTTACTTTAGTGTTATTTCTATGGGAGTTTTTAATTTCTTACTGAAAGTATAGATTAAACCGAGTGCATTATAACTTAATTTGGTATTTCCATGGTTATGGCACTTGATTCCAAGTACAACTTTATAGTAAGATCCAATTATGTATGCAGGTCGGGAATTAGTGACAGAACACACTTTTCACTCTCACACTATGAGATATTTCAGAGTGCTATATTTAAACTCAAATTGAATGTGTGTGTTATATGTATTTGTATTTTCGTTATTTGTAAAAACATGTGTATATTATTTTTAAAAAAAATTCTGTGTCATTCTGCAGTGTCATGGTACACAGCCGTAGATTAACCTTTATGTCTATGGTTGTTTCCGGTTGCTACGGCAACCATGGGAAAATGCTCAACATGTATATAATTTGCAAAATGGCAGAAGCTCTTTATGCAGTGAACAAGGCGGTCCTGCCGCCGAAACGCGTCTGACCTTTGTTTGGAATAAATTGCCATCTGTGCCAAAATTATCACGGAGTCGGTGCCTGTTTGCTTGACGCTGTCAGGATGGAATAATATATATTTATATATATATATATTCCAATCGAGTTTGCTCACACAATTGGAGCCACCCACTCTTGCCAAATTGCCATACGCGTTACGGGGAAACATTCCCCTTGATCACCGGCTTGGCTTTGGGAGAGGAACAGCTTCGTGTTTGCACACAGGTGTTGAAAGGGTTCTCAAGACCGCCCACATGGGCGTGTCAGCACTTGGCATTATGGTTGGTGTAGTCCAAATAAAATCGCAATCTATGAGACACGCATTAGGAGCAACGTACCTGTTTTGGCAAGCGTAAAGACAGCAACAAGCGGGTCCAGCATGAATCAGCGACCCGATGGATAATACATTTGGAGGAGAAGGTACAGCATTATCCAATATGGATTTTTTTTGGACTACACCAACCATAATGCCAAGTGCTGACACGCCCATGTGGGGGGTCTTGAGAACTCTTTCAACACCTGTGTGCAAACACGAAGCTGTTCCTCTCCCCAAGCCAAGCCGGTGATCAAGGGGAATGTTTCCCTGTAACGCGTATGGCAATTTGGCAAGAAAAATCACACTGTGTATGCTGTACATCGTCTGTTGCTGCTGGCCGGAATAAAGAAGGTGAAAACCAACGTTGAGTGGGTGTCTCCAATTGTGTGAGCAAACTCGATTGGAATATATATATATATATATATATATATATATATATATATATACGCGTGATGCCGTCCCCTTGAAAATTATACATATGGTCCAACTTCTACTCGTCTATAGTTAAACAGCTGTTCCATCCGTGAGCCTCCTCTATTACTGCAGTTGTTTGCCTCGAGATTCCTCCAATTGAATGACTTTGAACACGTTCAAATGGAGGAGTCACAAGGCAAACAACCACAGTAACAGAGGAGGCCCACGGACAGAATGGCAGAAAAAAGATCAAATCTTCAGAAAAGAATAAATAGTGAAGTTTTGAAAGAACAGCAAAGATGTGCGCCAGCACACAAAACCTGCTACAAGGCAGCGAGAATGAAATACTCCAACCACACTGTGCAATGGCACAGACCAAAATGCCAGCAGCCACTACAACTCAGAAAGCAAAAAAATAGCCCACATGGAAGCCCATAATTCATTCTGAGCATTTGGTAATTGCTTTGAGTCATGGAGGAAGAGAGTTCAAAACTAGTAGAGGTCCTGAAGATAACCCAACAGAAAGTAATTTTTGAAACACATTGACCTAGATGAACTGGGGAGTTTGGGGAAGATTTACAACTAAGTTTAGGCAATCCTAAAAGGGACATTGGAGTTCTAGAAAATAAGGTGTTGTCACAACCCCCAGTATATGCTTCAAATTAGGATTTCTTTGTTGAAAGAAAAGGAATTGTAAATAGAGAATTCCAGCACTCATCAACTAAAAGACTGGTTTGATTTGATTTAATATGGTTGATGTAATGCCCAGGCTATAATGTGGTTTGTAATTGATGTGTCCTTATGCAAACAGAGGGGCGTAAAATATTGGAAATGGCATTGTAATGTTGTCTAATGAATATGTATAGTGATTTTTTTAAAACACTAAGGGGTCGATTCCGATTCGGGCCGGAAAAAGCACCGACCGACTCGGATCCGGAAAAAATACCGACCGACACGTACCAGTGGCGCCCGACACGCCAAGTACGATGCAAGCCGCGATAAATCCGACCGACACGTCAGGAAACCAAGCCGACCGACCGAGCCGCTCGGAAAATAGCAATCCGGCCGGAAAAACACGCGAATCCAACCGACCGACACGCACCCGGAACAAATCCGACCGAATCGTACCCGCCAACTCCAACCTGCAAAGTACGATGCAAGGCGCGAAAAACACGACCGAGTCGGACGGAGGACAAGCCGTACGACCGACACGCATACAAAACCGAGCCGAAGCAACACAATACACCGCGACCGACGCGTACGCAGCATACAAAACTGCACAAACACAGCGTGAACGAAACGGAAAACACCGTACGAGACCAATGCAGGGTCCGACTCGGTCACAAGAACGTTTCCAACATACACAAACAGCACAAAGGAAAAATCAACCAAAAAAAGGCCAAACAAGCAATTACCAAGCCAATAAATACTGGGGGGGGTGGGGACAGAGAACAAAGACACACCAACAACTCCACCTATATAAAGGACACAAATCACTACCATGAGCCTTTGCAAATGCCATTCCACTGCCAGCACCCAAGAGAAAGCAACCACACACCCACAGCTCATCCCTCACACAAGCCACACACCAGCAGCACACCAACAAATACCTACCTCACATACACCCAGCACAACACACACCCACACACCCTCACCTGCACACCAACACACACATCACCCACCATCACCAACCATCACCATGCCCCCCAAGAAGAATCCCAAGTTTCTAGATTGTGAATTGGAAGTCCTGGTAGACGAGATCCTCAGGGTGGAGCCACAGCTGTTTGGCACATTGGTCCAACAGACCCCCATGTCGCAGAAAACCAAGATGTGGGAGAGGATCATCAACAGGGTGAACGCCCAATCACCATGTCGGCGCACAAAGACGGACATCCAGAACAGGTGGTATGACGTGCGCAGGAGGGTACGGGAGCTGCTCAAGAAAGACTACCACCTGAGCCAATACACCGGCAGTGGCCCTCCTGCCAAGCCAGTATACCTCAGGCCCTGGGAGGAGAAGGTGCGGGCCATCCTTCCGCCAGTGAGCGTATATGGACTAGAGGACATCCCAGAGCCTGGTGAGTACACAACAAATGTACACAATAAACTGCCACAAAACACACACATCACTGTCAAGGGAGAGTCAAACCATGCACTCATAGCAATTACACAGCAACTAGAACAGAATCATCCCAAAATGTGTATGTCAGTCAGATAAACACAACACATGCCATCAAAAAAGTCACATCCAACTGTGCCAACACATGTACAAACACAACCACAACTACAGCTAGGCAGTGGCACAAATAGAACTAACACACACATCCACACATGTAGCCACCACAACAACACCAACACACAGTGAAGACCACTCAAAGGAAGGAATTCTGTGTATGCTGGCCAAGTCAGTGTAGCCAATAGCATCATGGGAGTCGCAGTCACACATATTGCCCCCCCCCAACTGTCCCATCAACACCACCCTGAACCATGCTCACATCACAGGGAGTGGAGAAGGACTCACAAGATGGCTGACACTGGCTACTGCTGTGGGGAGCACAAGGCCCTGCTGCCAACTGTGCACCAACAAACAGCAGGACACCACTGACTGACATCCTGAGAGACAACTTACACTCCCTGCAATGCAAGCACGTTCCATGGTGGGATATCTGGCTGGCTGGCTGGGTGGGAAGGGAGACTTGCAGCACTGACCATAGTCACCAGCACCTCCCCTCACACCCCCCCAACACAAACTCCACAGTACCCACCTGGTAGAATGCAATGCCCTCCATCCTAACACAAGATCCCACAAAGCACCACCACCCTGGGTTATGTTGTGTGAAGCACAGGGACACTCTTGGGACTCTTAGCCAAACAACTGCCAGGACAACACTCCCAGCCATCCTGTCAGCACAGCCAGCCCACCCCACAGGGAAGCAGAGTCAAAAGGAAGGAAGCATGGGCATGCTGGGAAGGGGGTGGAGGCAATAGCATGATGGGAGTCGTAGTCACAGACATTGCTCAGCCTCACAACTGGCCCATCAACACCACCCTGAACCATGCTCACATCACAGGGAGTGGAGAAGGACTCACAAGATGGCTGACACTGGCTACTGCTGTGGGGAGCACAAGGCCCTGCTGCCAACTGTGCACCAACAAACAGCAGGACACCACTGACTGACATCCTGAGAGACAACTTACACTCCCTGCAATGCAAGCACGTTCCATGGTGGGATATCCGGCTGGCTGGGTGGGAAGGGGGACTTGCAGCACTGACCATAGTCACCAGCACCTCCCCTCACACCCCCCCCAACACAAACTCCACAGTACCCACCTGGTAGAATGCAATGCCCTCCATCCTAACACAAGATCCCACAAAGCACCACCACCCTGGGTTATGTTGTGTGAAGCACAGGGACACTCTTGGGACTCTTAGCCAAACAACTGCCAGGACAACACTCCCAGCCATCCTGTCAGCACAGCCAGCCCACCCCACAGGGAAGCAGAGTCAAAAGGAAGGAAGCATGGGCATGCTGGGAAGGGGGTGGAGGCAATAGCATGATGGGAGTGGTAGTCACAGACATTGCTCAGCCTCACAACTGGCCCATCAACACCACCCTGAACCATGCTCACATCACAGGGAGTGGAGAAGGACTCACAAAATGGCTGACACTGGCTACTGCTGCGGGGAGCACAAGGCCCTGCTGGGAACTGTGCACCAACAAACAGCAGGACACCACTGACTGACATCCTGAGAGACAACTTACACTCCCTGCAATGCAAGCACGTTCCATGGTGGGATATCCGGCTGGCTGGGTGGGAAGGGGGACTTGCAGCACTGACCATAGTCACCAGCACCTCCCCTCACACCCCCCCCAACACAAACTCCACAGTACCCACCTGGTAGAATGCAATGCCCTCCATCCTAACACAAGATCCCACAAAGCACCACCACCCTGGGTTATGTTGTGTGAAGCACAGGGACACTCTTGGGACTCTTAGCCAAACAACTGCCAGGACAACACTCCCAGCCATCCTGTCAGCACAGCCAGCCCACCCCACAGGGAAGCAGAGTCAAAAGGAAGGAAGCATGGGCATGCTGGGAAGGGGGTGGAAGCAATAGCATGATGGGAGTGGTAGTCACAGACATTGCTCAGCCTCACAACTGTCCCATCAACACCACCCTGAACCATGCTCACATCACAGGGAGTGGAGAAGGACTCACAAGATGGCTGACACTGGCTACTGCTGTGGGGAGCACAAGGCCCTGCTGCCAACTGTGCACCAACAAACAGCAGGACACCTCTGACTGACATCCTGAGAGACAACTTACACTCCCTGCAATGCAAGCACGTTCCATGGTGGGATAACTGACTGGGTGGGTGGGTGGGTGGGAAGGAGGTCTGGCTGTCAACCAAACACAATCAATGCAGACCATGTTCACACCCCAGAGAATACATAGAAATGCCCAAATAATGCAGGACAATGTGCCACACCAATATCAACCCCTGACTGTGACGACTTAGGACAATACAATGTACAGGCCCGCACCCCGAGGCACAGTCACAACTGTCAGGTGTGTCAACCACTGATGCCTGCAGAAACATGACATACATTGTTTGTGTCTCCCAAAAACAGGTGATGATAGGGACACAGCAGCAGACGCTGAGGAGTCCCAGTCCCAGGCTCAAGAGGATGCCGAGCTCACTGGCGTCGTACAGCCTCTGTCCTCCTCGGACGATGAAGAACAACCTGGCACATCCGGTGCAAGTCAACATGCTGCACCAGCAGGACCACCAGCTGCAGCACCAGCAGGTCCACCAGCTGCACCCCCTGCACCCACCCCTCCAACGACTGTCACCACGAATACCATCCCTGCCGACATGGACAGAATAAGGAACAACACCAGCGCAGTGACCCTGGACCAACCTGGGGCCATGGACACCACCACCACCACCAACCCCCGAGGTGGACCAGGGTTATCTGTGCGTGCAACTGCACACACTGCACATGTCAGCAGGGGTGGTGGGAGGGGTGGGAGACAGAGGTCGCTGCTTGCAGACGTTGCTGGTGTGCATGAAGACCCACAACTGGTACGCATAGCTGATGCGTACCAGTCCAGCACCGGAGAGCTCAGCCAGGTAGTGGGGCTCCTCAGAGACATCAAACAGCAGCAGGCTGCCCATCATGCCCGCTTGGACTCCCACATGTCCCATGTGGAGTCACACATGTCACGTGTGGACTCCCACATGTCACGTGTGGACTCCCACATGACCCGCGTGGAGTCCAAGTGGGATGTACTACATGAGATGACGGCGGTGCACAGGGACATTTTACAATGCCTCCGCCAGATGAACAGCAACCAGTCCACACCTCCCTGTGTGCCAACAACATCTGGTACCGAACAAACTGCAACTGCCACAGGGAGGGAGGAGGACTCTGGCGGAGAGTCCCCTGCACCGCAGCAGCCTGCACTTGAGGGCCCCCCCCCAAGAAGAGGGGTCGTCCGAGGAGGGGAAAGTGAGAGGCTGATGGCCAAGCGCAACTCCCAGGAAGCCTGAACCTGTTCTGGATTTTCGCCTTTGTGCACAGACTGTTCACCCTGTTGATGGCAACACTACTCCCACACATTGCATGGGGAGTACAAGTTGGAACAATGTGTCAGACAACTGTGGCCCCGATACTGGGGATCCTGTCTACCTGGACTTTCTATTCATCTAGGAACTTGGGATTGCAAGATTCATGTACAGCACAATCCATCCTATGCACTATTATCACAGATGTATCACAATAAACACAATAATACACCATACTTGCCTCTGTCGTGATTCCAACGTGGGTGCTGTTATGGGGATGATGAACAACAAAATTACACTGTGTATGCGAACTGCAACAGCAAGGACAACACAGGCATGTGAGTACAGGCAACGTGACACATATGAGGGAGACACACCACCAGGGCTACACAACACATACACACCTAGGCCATCTGACTCATTGCCTACACTGATGTTGCCAGGGAAGACGGTGCAATGCACAGACACCACACCCATTCCCAGTTGTAGTCAAGTAGCCCACAGGTGCAGTAAGCAAATGGCAGTCAAATGTGTGACCACAGACAACGCACATCACTAAGTGAAGCACAGGTTTATTACACAGTAGCAACATGCCGTAACCACTACAGATGCAAGGTAACCCCACCTGGTAGCGGGCACACAGTCAACAACTGTAGACAGAAGGAAGTCCATGGGTGTGGCGCACATCACCTGTAGGGACACAACAGCTACCAGCCTGGATGTGCAATCACGTTGTCGGTGGACACAGTTGACCAAACGAATCTGAAAGTACCCTGTGAAGGACAGAAATGACACACAGTCAAAAGCAATGGAGTACAGGACAGAACAGCAAAACTCATGCACAATACATGTTACAAGATACCCACCCAGAACCAAGTTAGCATGTGAACACTGTTGGGGAGTACAGCCCACCTGTAAGCACACATCGCAACACACATCCAGTCAAGTAGCCCATGGACACACTCCAACAGCACCAGAGCACCACCCACACATCATGCCAACTCACATCATTGACATGACACCTCAGGATACTCACATTCAGCTAAAGAAGTTGGTGATGAGCTGTGTGCGGACATCACCATCACCATCATCATCATCATCGTCACTGGCATCGTGTTCCAGGCCAGGATCCTCCACAGGTGGCGGATGTTGGTCATCGTCATCCTGGATGAGAGGCAACTCCTTCCGCACTGCCAGGTTGTGGAGCATGCAGCAGACGATGATAATCTTGCACACTTTCGCAGGGGCATATGGGAGGGACCCTCCGGTCTTGTCCAGGCAGCGGAAGCGGCTCTTCAGGAGACCAAAGGTCCGCTCAATCACTCTCCTGGTCCGACCATGTGCCTCATTGTAGCGCATCTGGGCAGGTGTCACAGGGTTCCTGAGGGGTGTCAGCAACCACGGCATGTTGGGGTATCCCGAGTCACCTACGGACAGACAAGTGCACATCAGCTGACTTGGAAAAGTGGGCGGAATACTACAGATCAGATCACACACAATGGCACAAAGTCAGTACACACCGACAAGCCAGGCACGCTGGTTCTGCATCTGTGCCATCAACCTGGGGATGCGACTACTCCTCATCACAAAGGCATCGTGTGCTGAACCAGGGA
Organism: Calotriton arnoldi; assembly: GCA_963921515.1. NCBI lineage: Eukaryota > Metazoa > Chordata > Amphibia > Caudata > Salamandridae > Calotriton > Calotriton arnoldi. The sequence continues at coordinate 784,100 of CAWUFW010006599.1, read as the reverse complement.
AACGGGCACACACGTGTGTGATGGTCATGTCTGCAAGACACACCACCAGTGCATTGACCGAGTGGTAGTGCTTGCGGTTCCTGTAGGCCTGCTCCTGGGCCTGTGGTGGTACCAAAGCCACATGTGTCCCATCAATGGAGCCAATGACATGCGGCATCCTCCCCAGGGCATAAAAGTCACTCTTCACGTCAGTGAGTCGTCGCAGTCTAGGGAAATAGATGTACCGGTTCAGGAAGAGCAACATTGCCGCCAAAACATCGCGGAGCACACGGCTGAACATGGTCTGTGACATCCCACCAGCAGACGCCACAGTATGTTGGAAGGTACCGGTGGCAAAGAAGTGTAGGGCTGCCATCACCTTCACCTTGGGGGTCAGCGCTGTAGGATACGGCCGGCCAGGCTGCAAATGTGGGGACAACTGCACTGCCAAATCCTCAATCAGCTGCCTGGTGAAGCGGTACCGTCGGATGCTGTCCCGTTCCACCATCGTTGCCAGGTCTGGGAATGGCCGATGGACAGCAGGAGCCCTGCAGTGCAGAGGAGAAGTAAGCAAGATCGTCAGTCACCCCACATATGCGGCATTGAACACACTCAAGATCCCAACATACATCATCATGAGGCACAACTACATGAAGTGTGCAGTACCGGAACGACATGTATGGTACATACATGGCCAACATCTGTCAACACGGTCCTACAGGTGGCATCAATTTGTCCCAGGTTGGCCCATTGGATATCATGATGCTGTGTCACAGTCACCCCCCAGTGACATGTGAGGACAGATGTGCCCCAGGCACCACAGCTCAACGACAGGCACATTCCCAGGGACCCTGTAATGCCACATGGACACTGGCATCACCTGGAGTATCATGTGTACACCACAACAAAACAAACATGACCCCCACAGGTAGTGGCCACACTTGCCATGGCAGGAGAGCCATGGACGTCTGTGACACACACGCACAACATCAGAGTCCATGCACACACAACGTGGATGTGGAGACTGTCTCCCATTGTGCACATGAAATCAGAGACATTGTAAACACTACATGCACAAAGACTGTGGAGGGCCATCACTATTGTGCCACTGGGACACCCTGGCTCAAACATACCGTCCCACATGGGACTCACGGGGTATGTGACATGACATACACAAACACCACTGTGAAATGTGACCATGGCACATGCACAGATATGAACAGTTGCACATCACAGTGGTCACGTACACGTAACACCCAGGATCCTGTCCCCATTAACACGTGCACAGCCTGGGGGTGGCTGCCCACAGGTGACACCCACAGGACAAAATGTACACCAACATACACACAATAGGAAATGCAGCCTTACATGCCTTATGATAAGGTTTGGACAGGCTGTCGTGATGTAGGTGTGCCCCTCACTCCCTGGGAGCTATCTGTGGCTGGCATATGTCCATCTGAGACAGGCATGCTGACATATGCCAGTCACATGTACAGTGATGCGTTGAACAGCAATGGACCGATCGGTGCCTCCGGCCGGCCCATTGCTTTCAATGTGTGCGGGTACGCGTTGTACCCCTGTGCGCGTTGTACTGCAATGGACCGATCGGTGCCTCCGGCCGGCCCATTGCATTCAATGTGTGCGGGTACGCGTTGTACCCCTGTGCGCGTTGTACTGCAATGGACCGATCGGTGCCTCCGGCCGGCCCATTGCATTCAATGTGTGCGGGTACGCGTTGTACCCCTGTGCGCGTTGTACTGCAATGGACCGATCGGTGCCTCCGGCCGGCCCATTGCATTCAATGTGTGCGGGTACGCGTTGTACCCCTGTGCGCGTTGAACAGCAATGGACCGATCGGTGCCTCCGGCCGGCCCATTGCTTTCAATGTGTGCGGGTACGCGTTGTACCCCTGTGCGCGTTGTACTGCAATGGACCGATCGGTGCCTCCGGCCGGCCCATTGCATTCAATGTGTGCGGGTACGCGTTGTACCCCTGTGCGCGTTGTACCTCAATGGACCGATCGGTGCGCACCCATTGACAATGGGCTTGCCTGGCAACGGACGCGTTTTCGAATATTCGAACGAGTCGGTTGCTGGAAAATCAGTTGGTCACCCACAACAATGTTGCAAAATCATGTATGTCATGAAGTTGAAATTTTGAAGGATGCTGTGGGCGTGTTTTGGTGCTGCTATTCCATGGATTGGCCAGATTCAGAAGATGCAAACGACTTGGACCTATCACTTTGGACACAAGGGACAGTATCTGCCTCTCCAGCACATATATATTGCTGCATGTTCCCCTGAGAGCCCACTTGCCTGCACTACATGCTCCAGGACGACATCTGCCACTGCACTGCTGCTGTCTCTGCCCCTCTGGACCCTGCAATGGCACGTACTGTGGAGAGAGCCCCAGCCTTCAGCCTTGAAGAGAACCAGGCCCTGCTGGACAGCCTACTTCCACAGTACAGCAAGCTGTATGGGACACCAGGGGAGCAGGTGAGTGTTCTGTGCACTGCCTTTCTGAATGTGCATTTTGTCTGACTAGCAAGGCTGAGAGTCAGCACACCACTGGCTAGCAGGCTCACTGAGTAGTTGTCACCCCCCATAGTGTGTAGTGACTTGCACTGGACAGGTATGGTGCAGTGACAGTGCTTCTGAACAGGGTTTTACTCCCCATGCTATGATACCATGTAGTGACTTCTGGAAAACTGTCCATGGGCAGCCGTGCACTGCCTGGGTACACCATGTGCCCCTGTGATTGCGACATGTATATGCAACTGTGTCATGCACGGATATGTTGCATGTGTAGTAATGGCCTTATCACTTTGTCATCCTGACAGGCTTCTGCCCATCGGAAGCATGAGATCTGGAAGGACATCGTCCGGGCTGTCCGGTCCGTGGGGGTCTACAAGCGCCGGATCCGCAACTGCCAAAAGAGGTGGCAGGACCTTCGGGGCTGGACCCGGAGGATTGCACGGGTCCAGCTGAAGCTGTCGCCTCCTCGCAGGAGGGGCGGAACACGGACCCTGACCCCCCACATGCTCAGGATCCTGGCGGTGGTCTTTCCAGACCTGGATGGGCAGCTGAAGGCCAGAGAGCAGCAAGGAGGGGGTGAGTCAAAGACTGCACTGTGTACTCTGTCTAACATGTTATGTGCCCTCCTCGGGCCAGGTTGAACTGCCACAGTACAGCAGTCATGTTGTCCAGGAGCCATGTCCCTCTATTGTGCACTGCCCACTCCTCATCTGATACCCAGGTGTGGCCCTTACATGCAGGGAATTCTGTCACTTAGGACTGTGTCCTTGCAGTTTGCTTGACTCAAGGTGGGAGACAGCATCTGTTTCCCTGACTCTGTGGTGGGCATCATGGGTGGGTCCATTGCTTACACAATGCCTGTATTCTGACATGTATTCAGCGTGTTACTTTGATCTGTGGTCCAATTGCTGAGCTGATCCACCACATGTGGCTGGGGTACCTGGCACACACCCATGCTGCGGGTGGGAACAATGTTTGGGCCCCAGGAGTATGTATATGACGTGTGTCACACATACTTAGCCAGCTGCCTACAGTCCAGGGCTCATCCCTCATTCATGTGGGGCTGGACAGTCATGCCTACTCCAGGCCATACAATACACTCTGTACTCCCACTCCCGTGTATCAGAGGACACATTGTGCACAGTGATTTGACCCCTCAGGTGTCTGCCTCTGTGTCAGTGTGCTGTGGATTAGTCGCCAGGACTGCTGTGGAGTTTCTTGGTAGGGGCTCAGCATGCCACTGGAGATGTGACCATAGGAGACGATACTTGTGTGACACATAGGTGTCTGATCAGCTGCCCATGCAGACTGGGGCATGTAAATGTGAAGTTCAGGCAGCTGTTCCCCATGCACAGCAGAGTGTGAGGGGCTCAGGTTCAGAGGGTAGTGTCACAGGTCTCCCATATGTCCAATAGGTATGACCTGGACAGATGAGGGTTAAGAGGATGTGTTGTGGGGGGGATGTACATGTGCACTTGTGCAGCTCCAGGACTTGCATTCCCCATGACCTACTATTGTGACACAGTGCAGAGTGTTGTTGTCTGGCTGCAAAGTCATACATCACTGAGACAGTGATGTATGACTTTGCAGTCATGCCTCCGCCATGGCATGTGTCTACTGATTGGTGATCCTGCAGGGGAGTGACATGTGCTACATGCACACCATAGTGGCGCTGGCTATCAGGACATGGGTGCATCATGGTGTCTGTCGCTGGTATGCATCACATGCATTTCCTATTTGACTCTGGGCATCCCTTACATCCGTAAACCTGTACTGACTCAGTGGCAAGAGCTGTGATGTGTCCACACCGTGTCCTCTGCACTGTCCAACTACTGTGTACTTGGTGCATGTGTCAACACTGGGGTGTTGCAATCCAACAGACACCAGACAGATGGGTGCAAGGCCATGTGGGATGTGAGTGCCATGCTTGGCATCAGACTGACAATTGACTTCTCCTGTTCAATTAGGGCACTTTTAGCAATGTACAACTAATGATGCCAGGGCTTGCTCTGTAATGTGCTGTGCTCACAGTGGTGTGTGCGTTTGGTGCAGGTGACTGATGTCTGTCTGTTTCCCCATTGTTTGCAGATACATCCACGGCCACGGAAGGGGACAGCTCCACGGACCAGGAGGAGCCGGAGAGCCAGACTGGGTCAGCAGCCGAGGAGTGGTCGGAGGGACCCAGTGGCACGGAGGGCGAGGGGAGCCACACCGAGGAGTCCTCAGCAGCATCCACCTCAGCTGAGGACCAGAGCAACTCGGAGGATGACTCCCTTGTGGAGGCGGGTGTCAGCAGCCACCACACCCCAGCTAGTGTTGCTGTCCCCGCCACCACCAGCACCACCACCGCCCTCCCATCGGCTCCCATTCCCCAGGTCCGTGGAGGCTCCCATGTCCGGGAGCGTGTCTCCTTTGGGCCAGGCACCGCACCCCCTGCCCCTGTGTCCCCTGCTGCCCTGAGTGAGGAGTCTGTGTACCTCCTTCGCCAGCTCCATGTAGGGCAGACAGCCATGCTGAGTGTCCTCCATGCGCACACCGCGCTGTTGACTCAGCTGGTGTCGTTCATGGAGGGCATCTCATCGGGCATGTCTGACCTACAGAGGGGCAATAGGTCCATGGACTCCTCCCTGACGGCAGCAGTGTCCCTCCTCAAACGGTCCCTCACCCCTCCTGCCTCTGCTCCATCCACACTCCCCAGCACCTTACCCATCCCAGGCACACACACACTGGCACAGGCACACACCAGCACACACACATCCAGCACACTGACACACACGCCAATGACAAAACGCACACGCACGCACATTCAGGGGACTGAAGCCAGACTCACAGGGGATGGGGCCCTGGAACACACACACGCATCCACATGCACTGCGCAGTCCTCAGTTCCCTCTCCCTCCAAAGCACCCTCCCTTGCCTCACCTGCAACCCCAAAGTCACAGCAGCTCTTCCTCTGTGACCTCGGCCTCTTCCCCACCGATGAAGCTGCTCCAGCATCCCGGGGGAAGAGGAAGCCCACCCACACGGAGCAGAGTGCCCCTCGCCCCCGGACACCCTCCCCCAGGCGCAGACGGACTGAGGCCCCCACCCGCAAGTCCCCCCGGAGTGCTAAGAGCAAGACCCCGCCACCACCCTGCAGCTCAGGCACAAGGTCTCCGTCCTCCATCCCTCAGGCCCCCACTGCACAGGTGCCCCCACCACACCCTGCCCCAGGTTCCCCCACCCACAGATATACCATCCCCAAGATGCTCCGGCCTTCTCCCCCTGCCACTTGCTCTCCCAGCACCACACCCCCCGCTGCGCTTGTCTGTGCCACTGATGTGGTGAGGGTGTCCCCCCCTCTGTCCAACCCACCTTGCCTGTTCCCCATTCTCCTCCCCTGGAGGTAGGCACTGCAGTGGAGTCCACTACCGCCCTGTCTGACTTGGGCACTGCAGTGGCGGACCTGTCCACCCCATCTGCAGGGTCCACTGCAGTTGTGCCGGCACCCACGACATCTGTGTCATGCCCCCCAGTTGTGCCGGCACACACCATGTCAGACACCTCCACTGCAGTTGTCAGTGGCTCTCCTGCACCCACCACCCCTTCCCTGACTCCCCCTGGTGAGCCCTGATCCTGTCCCTGCGGTGCCTGGCCTGCCCCCCGGTTGCCCCTCCTAGTGGATTGTCCCTGGTATTGTGCAGGCATGCGTAGGGTGACATCTGCCAGTGTCACCCTGTTTGAACTTTGACAATGGACTGGCCATTGGCCTTTGCTCTTTTTCAGGACTTCGTTTGGCCTCAACACATATGCTGAATAAAGCAACTTTCTTTTCTCTAGTGCTCATGCTTCAGATGTACATGTTGTTGGTGCAGCTAACCATGCCCTTGCTGCAGTGATGGTGATATCTGGTCTCATGATTATGAAGTGTTACTGTGCAGGAACCCATGTGGTCCAGGGGGAATGTGTCCTATCCTGTGGTGTATCCATGTCATCAATAGCAGCATCTGAGGGTGTCATGTGTTCAGTATTTGGCAATGGGTTTCCTACTTACATTGGCAATTTCATATCTGTGGCTTCCACCCCTGCACATCTGTTGTGCCTGCCATCGTTGCATTTGTCTACTTCCCTGACCGTGTTGCCATCTCCAGTGGACATGCAGGTTTGGGCATCAATGGGGAGGGACTCATCCGTGTAGTCAGTGCAACATTGCTATACAAGTGTGTTGGATCTGTGCTGATGATTCCGTTGGCACATCCATGACCAGGCTGATGTGATGGGAGCCCTCATTTGGTGCTAATTGTTGATTGTGTGACCAAGTGCTCAGCTGACATGATGGGGCCCTACTGAGGCAACATATGGCACAGCTTTCCTCACACAGGAGTGGAGTCCCCTCATGGCAGTGTGTACACGTGTGACATTGCCTGCGCCCAAGGTGTGTGTTGTATGTGCATGTCTGTGTGTTCACTTCCATTCATCTGCGCATGCTGTGATCCCTAGTGTTGTACCTGTTTGTGATGCTTGCTGACTTGAGCTATGTTCCCCCAAAGTCTTCTCCCTGTGTTCTCTGTGATGTGGGTGCATGGCACATTACTGGTCATCAGGGTGTCACCCATAGGTGTGTTTGCTGTCAGGGCAGAGTTTGTGTGCTGACGCAGATGGGTCACAGTCAGGTTTCCCTTTGGCACTTGTTGTTTGCCCCTGTCATGTGATTTCCAGTTTGTGTTATCTTTCAGTGATTGTGACACGTTGTGTGTGTGACTGCTGGCACTCCTTAGGGTCCGGGCTGCAATGTTGGTTGTTGTCTATGTGTGTTCTTTGTGGGTGACCTTGGCTTCTTCATTGGTGTGTGACTGTGGCTGGGATCCCATTGGTCGGTGTGGTATTGCCGTCATGTCCATGTACAGAGTAGTGTGCAGTGTGTCAGACATTCAGGAGTCTTGTTGAGTGTCCATGTGTGATGTGTTTCTACACCTTGGTTCCCACCCACCACCCTGGAATAGTCATGGGTGCATGTGCAATGTCACCAGTGCATGTGTACTTCACTGCTGCACATTGTTGGAGGTCGAGGGGTGTGGTGTTGAGTGTGTGCAGATGAGAGTTGTTGCCCGGCTAGTCCCCTGCCTCCATGTTGGCCTTGGCTTACTGGCCATGCTGATTGATTTGTGCTTGTGTAGGTGTGATGGTAGTTAGTTGCTCAGGACACCTGACTGTGGTTCACAGTGTGAACGACATTTAGCTTTGTCATCACAGTGGTATTTTTCTTCAGCCCAGGGTCACCACATTGTGGGGGCCCTGGGGGTGGTGCTGTGGTGTGTCTGTGACTTGCTGTGTCAGTTGTTGTTCCTACGTGCCTGTGTGACATGTGTGTTTTGTGCTCCCTCTCACCTGTCAATGCCTGCTTGCCCACATAGGGGATTTGGATCCATGAGTTAGCTTAGTGTGGCAGTGTATGCACATCTGTATGATTGGTATTCAGCTCTCCTCATGTGTTGTGTTGTTGCCTGGGGACAATGGCACCCCCACCCCTCACCTGCTGTGTATGATGACAGTGTTGGTCTGCCTGTTTGTGTTTGTGCATCTGCACCACTGCATTGGCATATCTTGGGTGTGCCATTGGCTGTATGTTGTTTGGTGTGTTTCCCCTGCTGTCCCTGGGACTCCTAGGTCATCGGTCAGCACAGTGATCATGGTTTGTGTGTCCCATTGCTGCCATGGTATGGTATCTGTTCACCTCACATCTGCTGTCTCCACAGGGTATCTGCATTTGTGTGCCCATTGGTGCAAATATGTGGTTCTGCATTCTGATGGTCACTTCTGTCATTGTGTCATTGATGACTGTTGACGGTCTCAGCCCCCATGGGTGTTGTTTGTCTGCACATGGCCAAAGGAATGTTTCATTTGCACTGCAGTATTTGGCTCCCCCAATTTATGTTGCAATGGGACACATACACTACTTTGCCACAGATGAGTTTTTGGTTCTGTGACCAGGAATGATCCATGCAGTTTGGCAGTTGCAGCTCTTTCTTTGTTAACAATTACCTTTTGGTCACTGTGATGATGAGGGTGTAGACCCCATTGCCACAATGGTCAAAATGTGCTTCAGCTATGGACCCCACACTTACCTTTTGGTCACTGTGATGATGGGGGTTTAGACCCCATTGCCACAATGGTCAAAATGTGCTTCAGCTATGGACCCCACACTTACCTTTTGGTCACTGTGATGATGGGGGTTTAGACCCCATTGCCACAATGGTCAAAATGTGCTTCAGCTATGGACCCCACACTTGCCTTTTGGTCACTGTGATGATGGGGGTTTAGACCCCATTGCCACAATGGTCAAAATGTGCTTCAGCTATGGACCCCACACTTGCCTTTTGGTCACTGTGATGATGGGGGTTTAGGCCCCATTGCCACAATGGTCATGGGCTGCTTGCATTGTGGGTGCCACACACATATATGTGTGGCACATGTGCTAGGGGGTCACATTGTATGTTCAATGTCATGTTCGGTGTTGTAGGCATTTGACACAGCCTGCTCACACGCTTGTCATGGTGGTGGGGGGATGTCTTAATCTTGCATTCCCTAGGTTGTGGTGTGCTTGTTGTGTCATGCATTGTCCATCCTATGAGTGGGGGTGGTAGTAGTGGTAGGCATCCTGCCCCCCTGGCTAAGGGTGGTAGTAGTGGTAGGCATCCAGCCCCCTGGCTAAGGGTGGTAGTAGTGGTAGGCTTCCTGCCCCCTGGCTAAGGGTGGTAGTAGTGGTGGGCATCCTGCCCCCCCTGGGTGAGGGTGGTAGTAGTGGTAGGCATCCTGCCCCCTGGCTAAGGGTGGTAGTAGTGGTAGGCATCCAGCCCCCCTGGCTAAGGGTGGTAGTAGTGGTAGGCATCCAGCCCCCTGGCTAAGGGTGGTAGTAGTGGTAGGCATCCAGCCCCCTGGCTAAGGGTGGTAGTAGTGGTAGGCATCCTGCCCCCTGGCTAAGGGTGGTAGTAGTGGTAGGCATCCAGCCCCCTGGCTAAGGGTGGTAGTAGTGGTGGGCATCCTGCCCCCTGGGTGAGGGTGGTAGTAGTGGTGGGCATCCTGCCCCCTGGCTAAGGGTGGTAGTAGTGGTAGGCATCCAGCCCCCTGGCTAAGGGTGGTAGTAGTGGTGGGCATCCTGCCCCCTGGCTAAGGGTGGTAGTAGTGGTGGGCATCCTGCCCCCCTGGGTGAGGGTGGTAGTAGTGGTGGGCATCCTGCCCCCTGGCTAAGGGTGGTAGTAGTGGTAGGCATCCAGCCCCCCTGGCTAAGGGTGGTAGTAGTGGTGGGCATCCTGCCCCCCTGGGTGAGGGTGGTAGTAGTGGTGGGCATCCTGCCCCCTGGCTAAGGGTGGTAGTAGTGGTGGGCATCCTGCCCCCCTGGGTGAGGGTGGTAGTAGTGGTGGGCATCCTGCCCCCCTGGGTGAGGGTGGTAGTAGTGGTGGGCATCCTGCCCCCTGGCTAAGGGTGGTAGTAGTGGTGGGCATCCTGCCCCCCTGGGTGAGGGTGGTAGTAGTGGTGGGCATCCTGCCCCCCTGGGTGAGGGTGGTAGTAGTGGTGGGCATCCTGCCCCCTGGCTAAGGGTGGTAGTAGTGGTAGGCATCCTGCCCCCTGGCTAAGGGTGGTAGTAGTGGTGGGCATCCTGCCCCCCTGGGTGAGGGTGGTAGTAGTGGTGGGCATCCTGCCCCCTGGCTAAGGGTGGTAGTAGTGGTGGGCATCCTGCCCCCCTGGGTGAGGGTGGTAGTAGTGGTGGGCATCCTGCCCCCCTGGGTGAGGGTGGTAGTAGTGGTGGGCATCCTGCCCCCCTGGCTAAGGGTGGTAGTAGTGGTAGGCTTCCTGCCCCCTGGCTAAGGGTGGTAGTAGTGGTGGGCATCCTGCCCCCCTGGGTGAGGGTGGTAGTAGTGGTAGGCATCCTGCCCCCTGGCTAAGGGTGGTAGTAGTGGTAGGCATCCAGCCCCCTGGCTAAGGGTGGTAGTAGTGGTAGGCATCCAGCCCCCTGGCTAAGGGTGGTAGTAGTGGTAGGCATCCAGCCCCCTGGCTAAGGGTGGTAGTAGTGGTAGGCATCCTGCCCCCTGGCTAAGGGTGGTAGTAGTGGTAGGCATCCAGCCCCCTGGCTAAGGGTGGTAGTAGTGGTGGGCATCCTGCCCCCTGGCTAAGGGTGGTAGTAGTGGTGGGCATCCTGCCCCCCTGGGTGAGGGTGGTAGTAGTGGTGGGCATCCTGCCCCCCTGGCTAAGGGTGGTAGTAGTGGTAGGCATCCAGCCCCCTGGCTAAGGGTGGTAGTAGTGGTGGGCATCCTGCCCCCCTGGGTGAGGGTGGTAGTAGTGGTGGGCATCCTGCCCCCTGGCTAAGGGTGGTAGTAGTGGTGGGCATCCTGCCCCCCTGGGTGAGGGTGGTAGTAGTGGTGGGCATCCTGCCCCCCTGGGTGAGGGTGGTAGTAGTGGTGGGCATCCTGCCCCCTGGCTAAGGGTGGTAGTAGTGGTGGGCATCCTGCCCCCCTGGGTGAGGGTGGTAGTAGTGGTGGGCATCCTGCCCCCCTGGGTGAGGGTGGTAGTAGTGGTGGGCATCCTGCCCCCTGGCTAAGGGTGGTAGTAGTGGTAGGCATCCTGCCCCCTGGCTAAGGGTGGTAGTAGTGGTGGGCATCCTGCCCCCCTGGGTGAGGGTGGTAGTAGTGGTGGGCATCCTGCCCCCTGGCTAAGGGTGGTAGTAGTGGTGGGCATCCTGCCCCCCTGGGTGAGGGTGGTAGTAGTGGTGGGCATCCTGCCCCCCTGGGTGAGGGTGGTAGTAGTGGTGGGCATCCTGCCCCCCTGGCTAAGGGTGGTAGTAGTGGTAGGCTTCCTGCCCCCTGGCTAAGGGTGGTAGTAGTGGTGGGCATCCTGCCCCCCTGGGTGAGGGTGGTAGTAGTGGTAGGCATCCTGCCCCCTGGCTAAGGGTGGTAGTAGTGGTAGGCATCCAGCCCCCTGGCTAAGGGTGGTAGTAGTGGTAGGCATCCAGCCCCCCTGGCTAAGGGTGGTAGTAGTGGTAGGCATCCAGCCCCCTGGCTAAGGGTGGTAGTAGTGGTAGGCATCCTGCCCCCTGGCTAAGGGTGGTAGTAGTGGTAGGCATCCAGCCCCCCTGGCTAAGGGTGGTAGTAGTGGTGGGCATCCTGCCCCCTGGCTAAGGGTGGTAGTAGTGGTGGGCATCCTGCCCCCCTGGGTGAGGGTGGTAGTAGTGGTGGGCATCCTGCCCCCCTGGGTGAGGGTGGTAGTAGTGGTAGGCATCCTGCCCCCTGGCTAAGGGTGGTAGTAGTGGTAGGCATCCAGCCCCCCTGGCTAAGGGTGGTAGTAGTGGTGGGCATCCTGCCCCCCTGGGTGAGGGTGGTAGTAGTGGTGGGCATCCTGCCCCCTGGCTAAGGGTGGTAGTGGTGGTGGGCATTTGGCACCCCCTGGCTAAGGGTGGTTGTGGTGGTTGGCATCCAGCCCCCCTGGGTTGGGGTGGTGGCGCGCATTCAGGCCCCTGTGTGCATATGTGGCATTGGTGATGGGCATCCCGCCCCTATGGTGCTGCTGTTGCAAGTATATTCAGATTCCCCGTGTATGTGTGTGATGTGTCGTGTACGTGTTGTATGTGTTTTGTGGTTGGTGTCTGACTTACCTTCTGCGCCGTACGCGTCCGTGCCTGTTCCGGTAGTAGATGTAGAATATTGGTATGATCGGGACGAAGGGATTCATGGTTGGTTCGTGTCGTTCGTCCTTCTCGTTGCTTCGCGTCGTCCTCGTCGCTTGGCTTCGTCCTCGTCGCTTCGCTTCGTCCTCGTCGCTTCGCGTCGTCCTCGTCTGTGCTGTGTTCGTCTCGTAGCCGTGGATCGTGTTGTGGCGCGATTCGGAGCTTATGTGCGCCTCTCCCGGATGCTTTGACGTGCCGTGCGTAGCGACGGGTTCGGCGCGTACGGGAAGCGCATCGTACTTGTCCGGCCGGACGGGGCTGCATTTTTCCTTCCGTGCGACTCGATTCGGCGTTTCCGGATTCGCCTCGGTCGGAGAACAGGACCTGGTTTGGGTGAGTACGGCTCGGCCGGAATTTTTGCTGTTGTGCGCATCGTACTTGCTCGTTCGGTGTGCTGTACGGATCGGTCGGGAAACTGGCTTTCGCATGGCTTTTTTCCCGACCGAATAGTATTGGGTGCGCCTCCGACCGAGATCGGAATCGGCCCCTAAAAGTCTTAAAATCAAAAAAACAAGGTAAAGACAATTAAATATCTTGATCAATATGCAAACATAGTGTAGACCAAATAATTAGCAGCAAATGTGTATTTTGTTCTTACATATAAAAGTGGCCCAGTCTAGCTGATTAAATAGGCCTAAACCCTTTATCTCATACTTATTTTTCTAAAAGTGACATTTTCAAAATCAAAAACCCGACCTTTACCCTTAAATAGTGTTTACTTTGGAATTCCATAGACACCAAACATGAAATAGGTACCTGCTCCCAACTGGAAAGTACAGCTTATTAAATGTATTAAGGAATACCATGTTATCCTATGGGAGGGGTAGGCCTCATGGTAGTGAAAAATGCATTTAGGAGTCTTTCACTACCAGGACATGTAAAACTTAAAAGTTCATGTCCAACCTTGTAATTACACAGCACCCTGCCCTATGGGCTACCTAGGGCCACTTTAGGGCTGACATATGTAATGAAAGGGTAGTTTAAGGCTTGGCAAGGGGATTTTAATGCCAACTTGTCATGGCAGTTTAAAACTGATTTCAGACTGCAATGGCAGGCCTGGACATGTTTTAAGGGGCTACTGACGTGGGTGACACAATAAGTGTTGCAGGGCACTAGTAGCATTTAGTATACAGGCCCTGGGTATATGGTATACCACTCTACAAGCAACTTACTAGTAAATTAAATATGCCAACAGGTGTAAACAAATTCTACTATGTTCAAGGAGAGAGCACAAGCACTTTAGCACTGGTTAGCAGTGGTAAAGTACACAGAGTCCTCAGGCCCACAAAAACAAATTCAGCAAAAAGTGGAGGGTAAAAGGCAAACGTCCAACATTATTACATAGTTATAGAAAGCAAGGACGTTTATAAAGTGTGTATGTTTATTTCCTGAACATCACTAAAGAATTTGTGGGATTGCAGATTGTTGAATAATGTAGGATGTTGACGTGTTCCACTTAGAAGTGGCTTACACAAAACTGGCTTTGAAAGCATGGATCCAGGGTTGCATTTCATTGTGCCCATCTCAGCAATGCGTGTAGTGTATTCTGCCAGACTATAGAATGGTGTCCATAGAATCTGGCACAAGGTGTCTTTTCATTGCCATATGCATACTTGTCAACCTCTTCACCTAAAATTATGGTCCATGACTTTAAAAGGGTAACAATTATGGATGAATAGAAAAGTGGGCACAGCTGTAGTATTTTAAATTACTGCAAGTTCAAAAATCCCACAGGATGCTAAAACAAAGACTGGGTAATGTCATCAGTGATATTATCAAGGATGTCATTTGAGATGTCACTAATGATGTCATCAATGGTGTCAATTAACCTGTCATAATTGATTTAATCTGTGAGACGATAATCAGTGCATGGTGGGAGCACAAGCTATAGTTAGCTCAGTAAATTTTAACTATTGGATTTCTTTTTTTTAATGTTAGTTTTTATATTATTTCAAAACCGAACTGTAATATCACTTTAACCTTTGATTTTTTCAGGGAACTTCTGATGTTTTTTTTATCATATTCAGCCAACTCCCTCGTTAAGCTGCAGGGCCTGACCTCCTGCTGGACCCTCTGCCCAACCCTGTTGTGGACCCCCAAACCACATTTAATTTATCACGTTTTTTATTTGATTCTCCAGTGGTACCGATGGATGGAAAGTTTCCAACCGATGTAACTGTGGGGTGTAAGATTGAGCAGTGGCTCCTGCTGGAGTACCGCAGTACCTCAAGGGATGGCCACACTAGGTTCCGTAGGAGCACCACAGTACCAGTGATGTGAAAATCATGTTTTTTTTTACTTTTGGCTCTTGGGACGGGTAACTATGGGTGCCCTGATAAGTAACTGGGTCTCAGGGTATCCCCACTCTGACCACTAATTTTTATTTTTTTCAATTTTGTATTTCAGGAGACACAGCCCAAGTCCTATAATGGCCACAGCAATATTTTCCTCCAAGTTACCGCTGGCCAATCAGATCAGGTGGTACCACAGAACTGATACCAATTCTGCAGTACTCAAATGGATGATGAGGTAAAAAGGTCCATTGGTCAATCAGAGAGGCCTATTTTAATAATTTTCAATATCTCGGGACTCTTGTGGGACTTTTGTGTGACCAACTGTCCAGACATGTCTATTTTTTAACCCCTTCATGACTACATAGGCACCTCTTTAAATGCAAATTTCTCAAAAACGGCTGAACGAATTAACACTGAATCACAAAAAGCACATCTTCTGAGTAAAGTTCTAACTTTTTTACAAATATGGTTTAATTCCACTCAGCTGTTTTTTTTCCTGTACTTGTGACAGAAGCCACCTAAAGGAATTATCATAGGACTGCAACATTTTGAGACCACCCCTCTTTTTCATTGGCCACGTTTTATGCATCATCATGAAGTAGCTGATGTGTCTGAAATTGTTTGGGTGAAAGTTTTGTACAGATTTGTCAAATGGCACCAAAATCATAAGCAAAAGAAAAAAAAATGTCTTTCTATCGAAATGTGGACCTAACTCAACAATAACTACATAGTGGCAGCCACCAATGTGTCTTATGAGGTAATATGTCATTTAAAAAATTAAAAAAAACATATATATATATATATTTTATATATTTATATATATACCTATCGCTAGCTTTTAACACCAATTTATTTGACATATAACACTAATGGGACACCTACAAGACTTTGGCATAACACGTTCGGCACATATATGGATTTAATCATTTCTGACTGAGAGACCCCAGCCAGTTTCTGTTTCTCCTAATGAATCTGAATTCACATTACTGCCCTGTGGATCACTATAAAGCTTGTTTTTGAACCCTACTTTGTCATAGGCATTAAGAAATGTGAATCAGTCATGACTTATTTGGCTAATCTTTGTTGGCTGCCATTGACTTTAATAATTTCTTTTAAGACTATATGTCTAATGCATCACATGAACTGTGCCAATGGTCTACTATATTGTGAGGATCTGAGTGCACTATATGATATGGCTGTGGGGCGTTTTCATGAAGTACACTCACGGATACCTTCCTTGGTCCAGTCAGTATCATTTACTCAACCTTAGCTCAACCCTGGGTAGCTGTGGCTGCGAACAGTAAGGCTTGGCAAAGGAACTTAGTGTAAAGCATTTAACAGCACCACATCACAGAATTCGAAATTCACACACCAATAAAATTACATGAAGCCAATTTATGAAAATAGAGCCTATTTTTATGAGCTTTAAGAGCCCTTGATCATTAAAATCAACCAAAGGGTTCCGGAGATACCGATTTTATATTTTTTTATCACTTTTAAATGCAACTGCAAATAAGCCTTGGCAAACGTACAGTTTGAAAACTTTTGAAAAGTTTGTAAAAGTTGGTGCAAGTGTTCTGGCCCGCCTTGGGTGGCCAAATCTGGCACAGACAACATCTAGGGAGCCAGAAAGTATACTTGAGACAGTTAACTGGCCACCAGAACATTTTTAAAGTAAAATATCAACTTTATAGAACAACCGCCATAGAAGTCAATAGAGTGGTCCTGATGCTGAAGGATGCAGGCAAAGATGCTAAAAAGGACACTCTGGTTGTAGTGTGGTCGATGGGGTGTGACGGTGGTGGTTCCTCGGATGCTGGACTACTGTTCACATTGCACTGCAGTTGGATGCAAAACCTTTGGTGGGGGCTGGTGTACTTTGATTATGATGAATTCGACTTGGAACAGCCCTCCTGGGTCAGCCAGACTCAGGTGCAGGTTTGACTATCTCGGATTCTCTCTTTGTCGTGCCATGCGACTGGTAGCGGCAAATCTTCTGTGAGGGCTGCCACTCTGTCGATGTGGGCTCTTTCAGCTCTTGTGTTCCTGGAGCTGGTTCCAGGGGATCAGTCACCTGATCCTTGGAGTTATTGGTCTTGGTGAAGCTGGGAAATCAACTATTCCCATGGTTAGGTGCCGTATGCACAGTCCCAATCTTGCTAGCCCAAAAGTGCAACAGGTGCAGTCCTCGCGACGGTGCAATCTGTCTTTACACAGTACAGGGGCAGCAGGGCAATCCTTCTTCAATCCTCTCTTCTTCTCCAAAGTGAATTAAGGTTTAGGATGGCAGGGGTGCCATATTTATCCCAGAAACAAGCCCCAAGGGGCCCATGCAGTCACTAGCCAGTGAGCTACTGGGCCCCCTCCTCTCTAGTGACAAAGTTCCTATGATTTGTGGCACCTGGCTATCCCAGAGTACCCCATTCTTGCCCCTTTCCAGGTGGCATGACCCTTCTTTGGTTGTGAGGAGCAGAGTAGCCCACCCTAGGGGTGTGGCTACCAGTGGGCTATACGCCCACGAGCAACCCCGTTTGGGCACTGGTATCCCTCCCTTGGCCCTGTCTCTTAATTGTCTGAGGGAACAAAAGGCATCCTGCTCAGGTACGTTCTTTCTAGTGGCTCCTCAAAGGCAGCTTCACCCTTGAAGCCTGCCTTTTGGGCTAGCACCCTGAATGGCCATCCTGGAAGAGAAGGTAAGACCTGGCTCTGTGGCAAGAGCCCTTGTTACCAGGCCTCGGAGTCATTCACACTTCTCCCCAATAGGTGGTCAGAAATCCATCTATGTGTCATGGCCTTTGTGCGGCCACTGTACTATCTGGTGTGCAGGGTAGAAACTTTCTAAAGTTGCTTAACTTTAGTAGTGTCCTTAAATCTGACCTGGCCATCAGGTCAGATTTAATGTCAGACGACCCAACCATCAAACTTCTCGATAACCTCCTTGAGATAAATGACCTCAAGCAACTCTGCCTTACCCCAACCCATTCTAAAGGGGCTACCCTTGACGCCATCATTGCTAACAGTAATCTGGCATCTCTTTCCAACATTATCCCTATTGACTGGTCTGACCACCACCTCATACTGTTCTCGATCTCACTCTTAGCCCAGCCCGCCCCTTCTAAATTCAACAAAACCACAATATTATCCAGAAACCTTAAACGTATCCCCCCAGGTTTACTGGAGGCTAAACTCCAAGATCAACTCAGTCGCACTTCTCCCTCTCTCAATACAAACGATCTCACTGAGCACTACAATAAAACTATCTCTGAGGTTCTAGATCAACTTGCACCACCCAAACCTAAAACTCTTAAAAATATCCCTTCCAAAACTTGGTATAATCCAGACCTCAATAATGAAAGACGGGCACTTAGACTGGCAGAAAGAACCTGGAGACAACACCCTTCCGCCCCAATCTGGTCCTCCTTCGAACCGCTAGATCCGTGTACAAGAAACACATCTTCGCCGAAAAGGCTTCCTTCTTCCGAGCACAGCTCTCTCACGCAAAAAACAGACCCAGAGAACTGTTCAGCATTATTAGAAATCAAACCTCCCCTGCCCCACCCAGCATGACGGCACCCACTAGCAAATGTGAAGAAATAGCTAACTTTTTTCTGAAAAAATTGCCAAAATCGACCAATCTTTCACTCTAACCCAAATCCCCCCCAACCCCCTCGGTTCCCCTGACTCCACTTCAGCACCTTCCCCTCTGCTCACACCCCCCCTATCCTCCCCACCCCTACCTTCTTTAACCCCGTCTGAACTTCCCCCCGACAACACTCAACTCAAAAACAACGCCTCTGGCTGATTTTCCACTCCGTCTCTGAACTTGAAGTCTGTAACATCCTGTCCAAACTTAAACCATCTTCCCACACTAAAGACCCTCTCCCATCTTCCCTCGTCCAAAACCTAAAGCACGTCATTGTCCCGTACTGGACCAATATCATCAACTCCTCCCTTTCATCGGGGTGTGTCCCGGTCTCCCTCCAACTCGGACAAATCACACCCATTCCAAAAAACCCTAAGGCCGACCCTAATGACCCGAACAACCTCCGCCCCATCTCAAACCTCCCCTTTCTCTCTAAAGCCCTTGAAAAATGTGCCCTTCAGCAACTGGATAAACACATTGACACCTACAACCTACTTGACCCCCTACAATCCGGCTTCCGTAAAGGCTGCAGCACTGAAACTGCATTGCTAAATATAGTTGATGACATCCACCTTGCCCTGGACAATGGCGAGGCCTGCCTACTCATTCTCCTTGACCTCTCAGCGGCATTTGACACAGTTAACCATTCAACCTTACTCTCTACACTTAAATCTAGATTTGGTCTTAATGGCACCGTCCTCAATTGGTTCAAATCCTATTTCCAACACAGAACCCAACAAGTAAAAATCCACCACTGCCTATCTAGCCCCAGTCCAGTCTCCCTTGGTGTCCCCCAAGGATCCATCCTCTATCCTGCCCTTTTCAACCTTTTCATGGAACCCCTTACCCTCATTCTCAAACAAGCAGGCATTAACTATCACCTATATGCTGACGACACCCAACTCTACTATAAAATTAAATCCCACTCTGATATTCTGCACCTTAACACCGCCCTTACTAACATTCAAAACTGGTTCCATTCCAATCATCTCAAACTTAACCCTAACAAAACTGAAATCATTCTATTCTCTCCTAAAAACAACCCTCTCCCCATCCATACATGGATCACTCACCTTACTGCCCTTAACTGTACACTCTCCCTCTCCGAATCGGTTAAATCCCTCGGCATCACCCTCGACAGTAAGTTTACGCTCAACTCCCATGTAAAAAACTCGGCCAAAGGCGCACTTTTTACGCTCCAACATCTCAAAAAAATTAAACCCTTTATTCCAGCGGAAGATTTCAAATCAGTTGTACAATCCCTAGTCCTCTCGAAAATTGACTATGGTAATGCCCTTCTCATCGGCTCTCCCAAAACTCACTTGGCCCCACTCAAATCTGTGCTAAACCTAGCGGCTAGGATTACAACTGGTTGCAAACGCTCTGACCACATCTCGCCGACCCTAAAGACCCTTAAATGGCTTCTTATTGAAGGCAGATCCAACTTTAAATTAGCCTGCATTACTCACAAAGCCCTCCATCAAAAAACCCCGCTCTACCTTTCAAACAAACTCAAAAAAGCGGGCAGTACCCGTTCGATGAGAAGCACTCACTCTCTCCTCCTCGTCCCCCTTTGTTAAAAAAGAAAGCCGCACAATCTCGCTCCTTCTCTGGTAAGGCCCCCAGCATCTGGAATACCCTCCCCAAAGACCTACGACTGAATCCATACGTCAGTTTAAAAAAAGACCTTAAATTGCACCTGCTCAACATATATTGGGGTCCATAATCATTCTATGCCCATACTTGCTGTTCAGTCTCTTTCCGCCTTGAATCCCCAATCCTTCCCCCCTTTCTCCCACCTCTCCTGCACTCTACCAACACTTAATAGCCCCCCACCTTACCCTTCCACACCTCTTGCGTCCCCTCAGTTCACCCCTCTCCTTTAATTTAGCCTCCCCTCCCTCCACTCTCGTCTAACCCTTCCGTTTCATTCAAAATATGAGTCTAGTTCCTTTTTACTGCTTAATTATTTGTAACTATGTTACCCATATACTGCCTAGTACTAGCTCCATCCTTTCACTTTGTATCAACAGAATGGAAGAAGACTTCCATCCTGTCTTTAATAAAAAAAACTGAATCTTCAACCCTTGGAGGAAAAAAGGTACCAACCCATAGCTCCCTTCCTATGCTGGCAAAACTCTTAGAAAGAAATTTAAATAATTCTCTCTCAGCTTTTTTAGATGAAAATGAGATACTTGACAAAGTGCTTTTTGGGTTCAGAAAATCTCATTCCGTTGAGACAATACTAGTAGCGGTTACAGAGGATGTCAGGCACATTCTGGATAGGGCAGATAAGGCAGCAGTGGTTCTTTTAGACCTATCCGTGGCCTTTCACACCATAAGCCATGTTTTATCGAAACACCGGCTGATGGAGATAGGTGCTCAAGGTACAGCATTTGAGCTTTTATGCTCTTTTCATGACAACAGGGAGCAAACAGTCAATATGGGAGACTGTAGCTCAAAATCATTTATCCTACCTTGTGGAGTTTCGCAGGGCTCATCATTAAGCCCCACATTATTTAATATTTATGTGGCTCCCTTGTTAGAACTAATTAGGTCCTATGGTTTCTCTACAGTCTCATATGCGGACGACACGCAGATTCTTGTATCTATGACCAATAATATTGACGAGGTTGCCCTGCGATTCAACAACTGTATAAGTGCCATAGTTAATTGGATGGGCACACACTGTCTGAAACTAAATTTCGAAAAGACAGAGGTGCTCCACTTTGGTCGGAACACTTCTTTTTGGAATACATCTTGGTGGCCAGAATCTCTGAGATCTCTTCCCAGTCCAGTGCAGAAAGCCAAAAATCTGGGAATCATTTTTGATAGCAATCTCTCATTTTGAGATCAAACTTACATCATCCTGCTTTTTTTGTGCTAAAAACTCTAAAGAAAATTCTCTCTTTTCTACCCTTTGAACTGAGGAAAACTGTAGTTACCTCCCTGGCACTATCCAAGTTACATTAGTGTAATGCCCTCTATATGGGGGCCCAGAAGGGCATCTTGGATAGATTGCAGAGACTGCAAAATGCAGCAGTCCATCTCCTTAAAAATATCCAAAAATGGGAGCCAGTTTCTAGAGCTTCACTGGCTTCCAATATAAAAGAGAGTTGTCTACAAAGCTCTATGTATATTACGCAAAACACTTTATCAAAAAGATCCGGACTTTCTGAAAAACAAAATTTTGGTGGAACATTCAAAAAAACAGCTCAGATCAATAATGGCCACGAATGTGTCAGTTCGGCTGACTGATAAGACCACCTGCGATGGCAGAAGTTTCACCTATGTCACTTCTCACTTATGGAATCAAATGCCTTGTATCTTGAGGAACCAAGCAGACTACATGGCCTTTAGGAAATTACTCAAAATCTGGCTGTTTACTTTTTCACTGTAAATCATCCTAGGTAGTTTCTTATCTTCTTTATGGCAGCGCCAAGACGCCCTTGGGCATTAGTCGCGCTCTATAAATCTCAAAATCAAACCGTTTAACCCTTTGTTAGCCAAAGGGATCCTAACCTTCCCCAGCAAATCAACGATTTGGAAGTGTTGCTGTTAAAACATATTAAAACACGTCTTACTTAATGATATATATTTCCCTGCCATAAGACTGTACAGGCCTTCTTTAGAGGAGACTTACATATAATACTTAAAGAAAGCTGCCCCTTTGCCATTAGATGTAATGGCAAAGTCAAGTTAGAAGTAAGGGTGGGAAGAATTTTTTATTTCGCCGGCAGAATTGGAGGAATTTAGTAATTCTGCATTACTCTTACAAGGCGGAATTACTGATAAATTACGCCACTCCAATCTGCAGGCGGAATTAATAAATTGCACTTTATTGCTGAGCTTGGCTGGGCACCAAGCCTGGTGTAAGGACCCAGGGGTCTCTGGCTGGAAATCTGAAACAACTGCAACTCATTCGGCTTTCATTTGATATTGCCTAGTGCTGGGAAGGATGAGCGAGGGAGGGATGAGGGGAGTCACTTCGCATAGAGGCTTGCAAAGATGTGCCCTGATTAATTATTATGACGAGCTGCTTTCCTATCTCCTGCAGCTCAATTGGTCTGTCAGCTACAGGCCGCCTCTGTGTTCCCAGGGCTTAGTGCGAGAATCTTCATAATGAAGATTCAGACCGGTGAGTCATCATCATGCCTTGTGCCTCTCCCTGTTTCATATCACTAAGCCTTCTGTTACAGTAATTTGTTTTGGTGATGTATAAAGGTATAAAATAACATGCCGATGTGAGGCCTGTTCAGTCCTGTGTGCCATGCCTACAGACGCTGCATACAGTATATGTAAGTCACCCCTGCTAGCAGGCCTTACAAGTCCTAAGGCAGGGTGCACTATACTGCATGTGTGGGCATATCTGCACGAGCAGATATGCCCCTGTGCTGGCCAGTTCAATTACTGCCAGTACAAGTGTCCAGGAAAGCCATTTTAAGTACATTTGCTGGACACTGGTGAAAACGAGTTCCCCAGGTACATGATGGCTTCACTGAAACCAAAGACATTTGGTATCAAACATCTTGTATTATCAAACCCACACTGATTCCAGTGATGAATTTATTAATAGATGCACCCAGAGGGCACCTTAGAGGTGCCCCTGAAAACCTACCAACTACTAGTGTGCTGGCTAACTGGTCTTGACCAGCCTGCCACAACTGATGGGTTTCTGACCCCCAGAGTGAGGGCCAATGCTCTCAGGAGGTCAGGAACAAAGCCTACTCTGGCAGAGAGTGATTACACCCCCTTCCAGCAGGATGACCTGTAAATTTGCATTTCAAGGCCGGGGGCTTCAAAGAGGTTGCCACCTTTGGTTTGCGAATCTGGCTTCCCTCAGAGGGATGCCACCCCACCTGACCAGGGCCCATTTGGCGCTGGACAGGCGGGAAAATTAGTAGGCAGATTGGCGTGTTCACCCTCAGGCTAGTTCCACCCCTAAGGTGGGCTACATGATGTGGACACGAGATTTGAGAGTATGTCGTTTTTGTGATGGTAGAATTAGGAACTCTGGGATAGGGTTATGCCCACTTCCCACAGGAAGTTGCCATATAGGGGGCTTAGGGAGTATATAAAGATATGTGCTCTTTTTATACATTGGTGTGGATCTCCTTATTGAGTAATGTGTACCATTTATTGACTGTGTGTGTGTATTGCAGCTGTCTAACACTCCTCTCTGATACGCCTAAGGCTGCTTGACCACACTTCCCCCTAAGAGAGCACCATGGAATTGCAGGACCAAGCCCCTGTCCACTTATAAGTGATACCTGGACTCTTTGCATAGTATACCTCTTTTTGGTATACTATATAATGAGCCAGCTTCCTACATGCTGTGGTGTGTAACTGACTCAGCTGCAGCCCAGCCAGCCTTTCAGAGGCATTTGTCTGTCAGGAAACCTCGCACATGTGCTGTTCGTAGTATTGTTAAGCTGATAGCAGTGCACGCACCGATCAAAGAAGCGTGTACAGGGAATTGCTCGATCAGGCAGCTTGGCATGCAATAAAACAGAAATACAGTATGTGTCCTCACGACCCAAACTGTAAACCTCGGAATCATTTTCTTTTTCCTGTAGAGTCTGTGCCAGGGTATACCTGCTGAAATTTGTGCATGCCTTAATGTCAAATAAATCACACACATACACTTGTCCGTCCCTTTATATCCGATTCAGAATTGTCTGACCGCTTGTCATGAGGGAAATAGTTCTGCACACTGTAGACATCATTAAGAAAAGAGAAGAACGAATAACTGACAAAGTGTAATCAAGATTGGCAGAAGAATGTGATTTGCAGCAGTGCTATTTTTCATTCAAAGGTGCTGGTGCCGGTTTCAGAACTACACAAGCTCATTCCCTCACTCTGAAGATAAGATTGCATCCTTCTTGGAGATTTTCTTGAAGTTGAAAGAGGAGTGCCGCACACCACTGTGTGAAATTAGACAGATTCAAAGAGCCCTCAAAAAGGAAACCACATTTCTAAAGGTGGGCAGAACTCCGCAGAATCTCACAGAGTTTTAAGGTAGCTCCACGGAATTCCGCGTAGTAGAAACTCAGTGCTCTGTCAGTCTGCACTGGCAGGCCGGGGTCCATTTTACCTCTGTTGCACACAGGATGGCACAAACAGTGCTGCAGTCCTGTGTGGACACTCTGCCTTACATGCCCTGGGTACCATATACTAGGAACTTATAAGTAAGTCAATACTTGCCAATTGGGTATATCCCAATAAACATCACTTTTGTATAGGGTTAAACACTGGCACTGAGGTCTGATTGGCAGGCCTCAGTGCACTCTCAGAGTCAAAAAACCTGCAGCATTAGTCCAAAACGTGGGGGTGAACATACAAAAATGCATTTCCTTACATATTTGTTCAGCATACATTTTCTTGTTACATTCGAATATGAGCCATGCACTCTCCACTAAAGTGCTGATTTCATTACTCATCTAAGCAGGCTTGAGTTGGTAGTCAATTCTTCCACTATGCTGGAGCAGACTTTTGCAATTTTTTTCAGTCATATGCATCTTCATATCCTTTATCCATTGACATTTCGCAAAGCGTTGAAAACCTTTCTATTCAAGTCTTAAAGGGATAGCTGTGTCGAGGACATCACTGGATAAATTCATCATTATCGTCATCATCATCATCATCATCACCAAGGCTTGACACAGATAATTGACTGGAAATTTCTCTTTTCTGCTGTCCTAGATACGTAGGGCTGGATGCGAAACCCCACTGTTGATGAACCATCCAGGGTCACGTGAAGAGCAGGAGTAACATAACTTTGAGTTTTGTTTTGTTGGGGTTGTTGCAGTCCAGCCTCTTTAGTTGAAGGTGCAAACCAGCCCAAAAGAAGTCCTAGCTATTTCTTATGTACTAGGACTGTAGATCTCCCTCCTTCCCGGTTGGTAGCACAGATAGCCACCAGGTTGTAAATTTTCACCCTTACCACTGCTCCCTGAACGGTGGCTATGAAGACTTCCATTGCCCGTCACATTGCTGACAGTCCTTTTGACAAACATGGGCACCCGAACCATTGAGCATGACACCCTTGCCTCTCACATTGTTATTTGGGGTCAAGAAAAGTGTTTTCAGAGGTTAAATATCTAATTACTTGATTAGATTGATGCCCATCACTCTTTTCATTGATTCGGGAATGTGATCTGCTGAATGCAATTGAAGATTGTCTGTCACCAATGTTTTTAGTGCATGTAGAACTAGGGGTTTTACATGCAACTTTTGGCCAAAAGACTCTAAACATGCTGGAATTTATATCCCACTGAGGTAGAAGTACTGCCTGGCTAATTATGGCCTACATGGCAGAAGTACCCAAAGAATACCTCACAAGCTGATGGTCCTTAAGGTCCCTTCACCACACCGAACCCTCACCACACCGATTCTTGAGGTACAGCTTCCATTGAAAGGTTTAAGAAAGCTGCATGCCTCTAAATAATCATTCTTTACCTGGTGTAGAGATGGCAAATAAATTAACTAATCATCCAGGAAGGGGAGGATACTCTTACACTTTGCATTAAGCATCCTCTACCAAGCAGGAGAAATTTGGGATGAAATTAGTCATCTAGCTCAGCAAAAGCATAGTAAACTCTTGTGTGCTGTTTGCATCTGGCCCTGGGAGTATAACTTCTCAGAGTCTATGGAAGTCATAATGAATTCTAGAGTTAACAAATGGGTAAAGTCCACAAGAGGGATGAATGATATTTCTGTGACAGAGTGGTATGCTTTTTCACATCTGTAACATGACAGAAGGCACCAGGCAGTTTGGGGACTGGAAAGAAAATCAGTAGTACAGTAGGATTTAATAGTCATCTTAATGTTCTGTGCTGTAAGATTCATTGTCTCAGTATTCTTGGATTATTTTTCTAGAATGAGCTCACACTTTTGAACATTCATTTGTGACAAGATAAGACCTGGTGGGAGCCATGAACCACAGAAGGAAAATGAGGCATATATAACCTGTCTGCAACTGGAATTTGTACAAAATATGCTGATATTTTCAAAATAATTGGTTAAAAAGCACGTGGGTGGTGTTGTGTATCATTTTATTATTGGTTGTTAGGATGCCTTTGTGAAAACTGTAAAAAAAAAGGGCTGAGGACCTTGTTCTAGAAGTGTTTTCATTTCCACTCTCCAGATTTAATGACAGAGCATTGCTTGTCATTGCTGAATAAATCTTTTACACTTGCACTTGTCTACAGCACAGAAACCAATATTACAAAGAGCAGTGATCCTACGCTCTGATACAATGATTCCAAAGGCTCATCCTGACATGGGGAGCTGGATCAGCCATGGAACCTATGATTGAATTGGTTGGAATGGAGCTGTTACTGAGCCAAGAAGCTGAATCATTAAATACAGGTGCCATTGTCTGCAGGTGTCTGAGGGAGTCTACATCTGACTAGTACTGTAATTATCCATACCTTATTGCAATCTTTTACACCAAGTGTAGAATCCCAGACTGGAAGACCTGCATTTTGTATTGGTACTGATGTCATAGCATTCAAATTACCAGAGACCTTTCAAACTGTCTTAATCTCAACAACATACATTTCGTGGGACAATTTCAATATCTAGGCATTTGTAATGTGAGAGTCAAAGACAGTTGAGAAGGGCTGGATACGGAACCCCACTGTTGGTGAATCATCCAGGCTTACCGGCAGAGCAGGAGTAACGTAACCTTGACTGTTATTTTGTTGGGCCCAACCTCCCTAGATGAAGTAGAAACTACTGGTACTACATATTACTCCTTGAGATAAGCAATAGTCAAAAGGACTAACATCTATCTAGGATGTCTTCATCAGAGTGCTAGAGGCCTCTCCAAAAGAGTACAGAAAGAATTGCATTGCCTGTTTCCTGCAGCACCTGTTCGTCCATGCCAGTGACAAATATTTTTGTCAAAGAAAGTATGTATGTATGCATGTTTATGGTATTTCTATAACACAAACCTATCAAAAAGGCAGTGGAGCACTGAACAAGGTCAAAGACAAGCATAAAGCCAACAACTAATCGTAGAGAAAGCTAAGTTGTGGACAGTTAATACATTTTGATGTAATGCTCTTTAAAGAGGTGAGTCTTCAACTCTTTACTAAATTGAAGTAACTCTGGGTCAGTCCTGATGGATATGGGGATGTTGTTCCAGATCCTGGGTGCATAGATGGAAAAGGTTTGCTGTCTTTTCTTTTATTTTAGACCTCTTGGTCTGCAGTCTGATAGTATCCTGGCTGGATTGTGATCTTGTCTGCAAGATAAGCAGGGTTACTGGTAGAGACAGCGTTTAAATGATGCAACTGGTTCTGAAGACGGTGCTGGCCAGCAGGGGGAGCCAATGAAATTCCATCAGGATGAGTGTGGTGTGATCATATTTCCTTCCGCCCTGAATGAGATGTGCTGCAGCTTGTAGTATGCCCCTATGGGATGCCAGCGTTGGTCTGTGAGGCCATGGCATTACCACAATGCAGATGTCAAAATATGAGGCTTTACCTACAGTTATGAAGTCACTTTCCGGAAAAATCTGTTGGACTCTGTTTAGCTTTTTTTATCTAGCAGCCTTTTTTAGGAGCATTAGGTTGAGGGTCTTTTTTGAAGGAAAGGAAGACAGGGAAGATCAGTCCGGGGACACATCTCTACGCCTCAAATCATCTTTCACACCGCCTATTGCGTCACTACCATTGGAGGTGGCAACATTCAAACAGGTGGTGATCCACGATTTTGAAGCCCTACAGAGACCGGAGGCGTGACCTTTTATTAACCTTAACAACACTGAGAAGGAAGCACTGCAACAACTGAAAGAAAACAACTCCCTGGTTATCAAACCAGCGGATAAAGGGGGCGCCATCATCATCTTGATGAGACAACATATGCCGAGGAATGTCTGGGCCTATGAAAGAAACTACAGAATCTTGAGAAAGGACCCCACCATGGAAATTGCCAAGGAGATCAAATCCATAGTGGAAGAGGGCTTAGCCAATAATTGGATATCTAAACAGGAAGCAGATTTTTTGATCAAAGACCAATCGATCACACCATATTTTTACATACTTCCCAAGATACATAAACCTACACGTCCCCCCCCAGGAAGACCTATCGTATCAGGGATCGGCTCCATCCTAGAACCCCTATCACAATTCTTTGATTTCTATCTCAAACCCCTAGTACAGAAAAAATGCAAGCCTATCTACAGGATACATGCAACGTTCTGAACCTCATAAAGGATTTTGATTTCGACCCCCACAGTGAGTTCCTACTGGGCCTGGACATTGAGGCCCTGTATACTAACATCCCTCAAAGAGAAACCTTGAGGGTTTTGGAAGACATTATGTTTGAAGGGGAATGGCTGTACCAAACCCCGAGAGCATTCAACCTCAATTTGGCTGAGATCGCCCTTACCAGGAACTTCTTCGAGTTTGAGGGCACCTTATATCTACAGACCCATGGGACTTCCATGGGTAGTACTTTAGCCCCAAGTTTAGCAGGTTTATACATAGGAGCATTTGAAAATACCAACATCTACAATGAGGGGAACCCATGGTCAGATAACATCAGGCTATGGAGAAGATTCATAGATGACCACCTCGTTATTTGGAAAGGGGATGTGGAGTCGGTCCAGAGATTTTTAGAGTGGTTGAACAGTTGCAACCCTCTACTACATTCACATCCACTGTGACAAACACAGAATTACCATTCCTTGATTTGGGGATAGAACCCAAAGACGGGAAGCTAGCCACCCAGGTTTACCACAAACCTACGGACAAAAATTCCCTACTCTCTTTTGAGAGTTTTCATCCCAAATCCCTGAGGGAGAATCTACCGGTGGGGCAATTCTTCCGACTTAGGCGGAACTGCACGGACAGAATCACTTTCCACAATGAAGCGGAGCTCCTGATAGAAAAACTATGCGGAAGAGGATACCCAGATAGGGTGGTCAAGAAAGCAAAGTAAAGAGCTATCAATACCAACAGGGACAATCTACTGGAGAAGGCGAAAAAAAACCCTATGACTAAACCAGTCTGTGTCACTACTTTTAATACATTTGACAAGGACAAGGGAACCCAAATAAAGTCTGCCAGGGACCTTGGGAAATAGTACTTTTCTAGAGAACAGTGGTCCCATGGAACTATCTAGTATGAACAGAATGAATATAGACTCAATCAGTTCTATATTGATAACGACTTATCCAGCCGGACAGAGGTCTACTTTAATGTTTGTAGTTAACAGAGTAAAAACTTTTTCAGAACCAAGAATAAGAGTAAGCGGGACACAGGCCTGTGCCCTCACTACACATACATAGAACACATACAATGTGACAGCAAAACAAAAGGCTCAGGCACGGCTGTCGATTTGTCATATATGGCAATAACACATAGGGCCAACAAATCGTCTTTTTACACCCTTACACAATAAATAACACATTTAGGGAGTGTATAGGGTGTGATAGGTGTCGACGGCGTTTCGATCCATACAGTAAGTACAAGGATCATCATCAGGACTTAACATAAGCATGCCTGAAATTTAAAAAGCCTGTAACAACATAAAACAAATAGGGATGAAGGAGGAAAAAGTACAGTTAGTTAGGGGAAGCAACATAAGCAGTAAATTAATCTAGTACAAATTAATTAAGCTATGCAGATGAATATCAGCACCTGTGGGAATTAATAATACATAACAGTATTACGTTATAGTGAATAACAGTATAACAGGTAGAATGCCACTCTGGATTAAGGATACAAGAAGGCTGTTGCACGGTCCTGTGAAGGGAGATCATAGTGCAAGTGAAAAGGAAGAAATAGAGGTGAGTCATATGAATGATGTGCGTGTGCTCAATAGTGGATGGAACAAGGAACATAAGAGTTAATTTAATCTAGTTCGATTAATTCAATTGGCCATGCAGATGATTATTAGCATAACGTTATAGTGAATAACAGTAGAACAGGAAGAGTGCCACTCTGAATTAAGGATACAAGAAGGCTGTAGCACGGACCTGTGAGAGAAAAGGA
The DNA here is from genome assembly GCA_963921515.1 of Calotriton arnoldi. Lineage (NCBI taxonomy): Eukaryota > Metazoa > Chordata > Amphibia > Caudata > Salamandridae > Calotriton > Calotriton arnoldi. Next base: position 753,948 of record CAWUFW010006599.1, on the reverse strand, counting down.
AGGAATAGAGGTGAGCCTATGGAGGTCGCATAAAAGATGTGCGTGTACTTGAAGGAACAAGGATCACCTGACAGGGGAGAAGATGTCCCATCCTGCAATTGCGCGGGACCTGTAAGGGAAAGGGGGGAGATGACGGGTGGGAGCCGGAGGAGAGAAGAGACAACGTAAGCAAAAGGGATTAAGGCTTACCAGTCTCCGTGTCAGAACCACGATGCGGTTCGATTTCCTGCAAAAAGGAAGGAGGGAGTAAGGGGAGGGCAGAAAGGAGGAAAGGCCACGGTGCGGTTCAGAAGGAGCCAGAGGGGGACCTACCGATGGTAAACGCGTGCAGCGACGGGCGTAATGTAGATAATTCCTCGTGCTGAACCCGCCGATATAGGGCAACCAGTGGTACCTATGGGGGAGGGAAGTCAGGTCAGTGGCCAGAACCGTAGTAAGGCATGGGAGGGCAACCAGGGGCAATAGAGGAGTCTTACCTCAATGGGAATCTCACAGGAGGGTGTGCGCGCCGGAGGCCGGACAGCTAATGAGGGATTGCAGGAGTCGTAGAAGGAAGGGTTTAAGGAGCGTGCGATTGGTGGAGGAGAGGTCAGATGACCAAGGATAGAAATGAAAGGAGGACAAGGACCAATACGTGGCAGACATATTGGAGTGGTGCAATTGGCATCTGATGAGAGCGAAGAAGGACTCCATGCATAGTGGTCAAGTCAACCTATTACAGGGAAGAACAAGGAATTAATCAGGCTATTAGACAGTTAAAGCCACCCATATGGGAATTGTGCAGTGAGCAGTGGTGGCGACGGAAGGAGGACTCAGTAATTCAACCAGCATGTGTGAGTTACTATATAGGAGTGGGTACAGTTAATTTAAACAAGAGTAGTCCAATCTTCAAGTCTGTTTAAGCCTGTATGCAGGCTGTTGGTCTTAAAAATCCATTTTAATTCTTCTTTGTCCAGTAATTTCGAGATATCTCCTCCTCTTGGAGGTGGTTTAATCACGCTTATCACAGTCCAGCGTATATCATTCTCGTTGTGGTGTGCTTCCTCAAAGTGCTCAACGAGTGGTGCATTAGGGGTCTTACATCTTACTCTGCTGCGATGCTGGCATATCCTTACGCGTATCTTTTGAGTTGTTTGGCCTATATAGATTTTCTTACAGGGGCATAATATGGCATAAACAACATTAGGCGTGTTACAATTCGAGAAGGAATGTAGAGTGATCTTGGTTTTCTCAAATACAAATTCCTTACATTCAATGCTGTAGTCACATACGCTACAATTGCCACATTTAGCATGCCCAACCAAGGTGCGAGTCCCCAATATTCATTAAGATTACCCAGGGATTTAGTATTAGGGAGGGCGGCCCGGACTAGCTGGTCTTTAATGTTTTTGTTCTTTTTAAATGCGAACAAGAGTCGTTCCAAATTGAGTGAGCCGGCATTGAGTACCTCCCAATTTTTTATGATAGTCTTGCGTACATTGTTGGAGATGGGAGAGAAAGTAGTAACACAAACTAAGCGGTTCTGGGGAGTCTTTTCTTTTGGTTCAAGAAGGACGTCGCGTGGGCAATACCAAGCTCTTTTCATGGCATTGCGAACCAACCTGCGAGGGTAGCCTCTACTGGTAAGCTTGTTTGCTAAGTATTTTAGCCTCTTGGAAGTAATTCTCTTTGAGTGAGCAGTTTCTCCTAATTCTAAGAAATTGGGAGTAGGGTAATGAGTCTCGAAGGGCTCGTGGATGGTGGCTGGTGATAAGGATTCCTTCCCTGTGAATTATGTTAAGGTCCAGGAAAGGGATAGATTCTTTATTTTGGGTCAATGTAAATTTAAGGCCACCACAGAATGCCCCCAACTTAGCCATTCTGTATATGGACTCCCTAGAACAAACTAAAATCCTTACACCACTCAATCCCTTCTACGAAGGCATTGTTAAATGGAAAAGATATATTGATGATATCTTCATGATCTGGAAAAGTAGTGAGGGGACTCTTAACCATTTCTTGCACTGGCTCAATAATAACTGTGGTGGCCTTAAATTTACATTGACCCAAAATAAAGAATCTATCCCTTTCCTGGACCTTAACATAATTCACAGGGAAGGAATCATTATCACCAGTCTGTTCCGCAAACCGACTGAGCGGAACACACTGCTGAGATATGATAGCCACCATCCACGAGCCCTTCGAGACTCATTACCCTACTCCCAATTTCTTAGAATTAGGAGAAACTGCTCACTCAAAGAGAATTACTTCCAAGAGGCTAAAATACTTAGCAACAAGCTTACCAGTAGAGGCTACCCTCGCAGGTTGGTTCGCAATGCCATGAAAAGAGCTTGGTATTGCCCACGCGACGTCCTTCTTGAACCAAAAGAAAAGACTCCCCAGAACCGCTTAGTTTGTGTTACTACTTTCTCTCCCATCTCCAACAATGTACGCAAGACTATCATAAAAATTGGGAGGTACTCAATGCCGGCTCACTCAATTTGGAACGACCTTTGTTCGCATTTAAAAGAACAAAAACATTAAAGACCAGCTAGTCCGGGCCGCCCTCCTAATACTAAATCCCTGGGTAATCTTAATGAATATTGAGGACTCGCACCTTTGGTTGGGCATGCTAAATGTGGCAATTGTAGCGTATGTGACTACAGCATTGAATGTAAGGAATTTGTATTTGAGAAAACCAAGATCACTCTACATTCCTTCTCGAATTGTAACACGCCTAATGTTGTTTATGCCATATTATGCCCCTGTAAGAAAATCTATATAGGCCAAACAACTCAAAGATACGCGTAAGGATATGCCAGCATCGCAGCAGAGTAAGATGTAAGACCCCTAATGCACCACTCGTTGAGCACTTTGAGGAAGCACACCACAACGAGAATGATATACGCTGGACTGTGATAAGCGTGATTAAACCACCTCCAAGAGGAGGAGATATCTCGAAATTACTGGACAAGAAGAATTAAAATGGATTTTAAGACCAACAGCCTGCATACAGGCTTAAACAGACTTGAAGATTGGACTACTCTTGTTTAAATTAACTGTACCCACTCCTATATAGTAACTCACACATGCTGGTTGAATTACTGAGTCCTCCTTCCGTCGCCACCACTGCTCACTGCACAATTCCCATATGGGTGGCTTTAACTGTCTAATAGCCTGATTAATTCCTTGTTCTTCCCTGTAATAGGTTGACTTGACCACTATGCATGGAGTCCTTCTTCGCTCTCATCAGATGCCAATTGCACCACTCCAATATGTCTGCCACGTATTGGTCCTTGTCCTCCTTTCATTTCTATCCTTGGTCATCTGACCTCTCCTCCACCATCGCACGCTCCTTAAACCCTTCCTTCTACGACTCCTGCAATCCCTCATTAGCTGTCCGGCCTCCGCGCGCACACCCTCCTGTGAGATTCCCATTGAGGTAAGACTCCTCTATTGCCCCTGGTTGCCCTCCCATGCCTTACTACGGTTCTGGCCACTGACCTGACTTCCCTCCCCCATAGGTACCACTGGTTGCCCTATATCGGCGGGTTCAGCACGAGGAATTATCTACATTACGCCCGTCGCTGCACGCGTTTACCATCGGTAGGTCCCCTCTCTGGCTCCTTCTGAACCGCACCGTGGCCTTTCCTCCTTTCTGCCCTCCCCTTACTCCCTCCTTCCTTTTTGCAGGAAATCGAACCGCATCGTGGTTCTGACACGGAGACTGGTAAGCCTTAATCCCTTTGCTTACGTTGTCTCTTCTCTCCTCCGGCTCCCACCCGTCATCTCCGCCCTTTCCCTTACAGGTCCGCGCAATTGCAGGATGGGACATCTTCTCCCCCTGTCAGGTGATCCTTGTTCCTTCAAGTACACGCACATCTTTATGCGACCTCCATAGGCTCACCTCTATTCCTTCCTTTTCTCTCACAGAGTCCGTGCTACAGCCTTCTTGTATCCTTAATTCAGAGTGGCACTCTTCCTGTTCTACTGTTATTCACTATAACGTTATGCTAATAATCATCTGCATGGCCAATTGAATTAATCGAACTAGATTAAATTAACTCTTATGTTCCTTGTTCCATCCACTATTGAGCACACGCACATCATTCATATGACTCACCTCTATTTCTTCCTTTTCACTTGCACTATGATCTCCCTTCACAGGACCGTGCAACAGCCTTCTTGTATCCTTAATCCAGAGTGGCATTCTACCTGTTATACTGTTATTCACTATAACGTAATACTGTTATGTATTATTAATTCCCACAGGTGCTGATATTCATCTGCATAGCTTAATTAATTTGTACTAGATTAATTTACTGCTTATGTTGCTTCCCCTAACTAACTGTACTTTTTCCTCCTTCATCCCTATTTGTTTTATGTTGTTACAGGCTTTTTAAATTTCAGGCATGCTTATGTTAAGTCCTGATGATGATCCTTGTACTTACTGTATGGATCGAAACGCCGTCGACACCTATCACACCCTATACACTCCCTAAATGTGTTATTTATTGTGTAAGGGTGTAAAAAGACGATTTGTTGGCCCTATGTGTTATTGCCATATATGACAAATCGACAGCCGTGCCTGAGCCTTTTGTTTTGCTGTCACATTGTATGTGTTCTATGTATGTGTAGTGAGGGCACAGGCCTGTGTCCCGCTTACTCTTATTCTTGGTTCTGAAAAGTTTTACTCTGTTAACTACAAACATTAAAGTAGACCTCTGTCCGGCTGGATAAGTCGTTATCAATATAGAACTGATTGAGTCTATATTCATTCTGTTCATACTAGATAGTTCCATGGGACCACTGTTCTCTAGAAAACTACTTTTAATACAGCTTCACACCAGATAAAACAGCTAATACTAAAAACCTAGCGCATACTGAATTCAAATGGACTCGCCGTAGAAAGACCCTTGTTCTCCTTCAAGAGGAGAGCAAATTTGAGAGATATCCTGGTGCACACAAGAACCAGTGGTGCTAAATGAACCAACAGGCAAGATCCAAGGGCATTGCCCCCCATCACTGGACACACGAGGTGTGGTTCATGCGATGTATGTCACTTGACAAAAAATACTAAAAGCGTTGATGTGGGTCTACAATACCCGTGGGAACAAAGGACACACACCAATTGTAACTCTGAATACATCATTTACCTTATCACACGCCCTTGCAGCAAGCAATATATAGGCATGACCACGAGGAAAGTAAAAACACGTACCATGGAGCATAGAAGCACCATTAGATGTCAAAAATCTAATACTAAACTCACGACACATTACTTGGAAAAACAACACACAGCAAATGATCTAGCATGGACTGTGCTGGACAAACCTAGATTTAACTCTAACACGGGCGATAAAAAAAGACTGCTCTTTGCAAGAGAACAAAAATGGGTATATAGACTAAAAAGCAACGAAATTGGGTTGAATGACGAAATTCCATGGAATACACTGAATAGATAGGATCTAGTACACACTGGGGTCCTTTTCTGTCTTCTACTACGTTAATGCCTAACAAAGAGCTGCTCGAAACACACTGCGCATATGAGCGTGACCACTAATCCACAGGAGCTACCCACTCCCAACCACGTACATACAGGCTTCTTGCACTACAGTAAATCGCTATAGGAAGAGTGAGGATATGTACACCACTAACAATTTGGACGTAGTGGAACATTAAATTATCCAGTTCTGCATAACGATAGTTCCTGGGTTTCTCCACGTATCTTACATACTTTATGGCTAATTGTTTAATTTAACAATCACCAAAATACGCTGAGTTGACTGAACGAATGGTGGACATTGAATATTCACTCTGGGTTAGCTCCAGGAGCGCAAAAATCCCAAACATCGCAGTGTTTAATAAAGTTTTCATCATTTGAAATAAAACATTATGCCCTGCTGAAAGGTTTAGTTTTACAATGCAATTGCCACCGTTATACCTACAGTCTAGTTTACTGGTAATGATCTTGAGTAATCTGTATTTGGTTATATCGAGGAGTACAAACATTTTGTATGATCAAATAAAGTTTTCCATCCCTCGTAACTAGAGAAGATGCGCTGGTCTCCTAGCAACAGAGGAACTACGCAACACGCCATGATCACATGACACGGCCACATGACACGGCACGTCACGTGACCGGAAATCCTCTCGCTATGAGAGGAACAAGGAATTCTGAATCTCGCCACCTTCACGGCGAGTTCTGGAAAATTTCCTGGGCAGAGCACCTACCTTGATGAAGTAAGGAGGTGGGTGGGGTGTAGCTCCGCGGGACGGGGCTACACTTCGAGGTGATGACAATTGGACAAAAAAGCGGGCATTGAAACGAGAGATCGCAGGTCCACGGGGGTCACTTACTCAACTTACAACTGCTTACAGGTATCTCGAGGGGCACTTTCAAGTCCAGACAAGTTGTTAAAAGAGCAGCATGTACGCACCACGGTAAAAACTTGGTTTGGTGATTTAATGAGAGGCTACTTTATATCACAGAGAGCCTCAAATAGACATTGGTTTTAACTTGTTTTTAAATTGTTTCAACCCACATCTGCATCGCTACCCACCACCAGGTCCCACTTATCATTACGAGATTATATGCTACTATTTAATCTTATCTATGTCTCCCCAGAGTTTGACAACAGGGGGTCTCTCCCATTCACTCGCCATTTTAAGGATTGCTTTTGATGAAACTCTGTGAGTTGGTTTTTCACTGCGGAGCATGAGTGTGCGGAATGATAGTACATTTGATTTCGGTCCAGCTAAGTACGATCTTTTGCGTAAGTCTACAGATAAATTATCCCATTACTATATGGCACGTTCGATTTTGGACGTATTGATATTTATGATAAACCGATTGGGTTATTGAATATACCTAGGTGGAATTTTAGAAACATTGAGTGTTGAGTACTATGAGAGGGAACTAAGAGTGTCTGAACGCAAACACCCATGGGCTACCCCAGCACGAATTATCCTACACCTATTTTCTCTGTGCTTTCCCCTACAGATAAACGAGTGTGAGTTACTTAGGGACACCCTCCCTTAGAAATTACAGATTCCAAGGATACCCTACTCTGGTACATAGGGTAAATATAAAACTTGGGATCCGATTGGTCCTGAAGAATGCCGGTGTGACCCAACACTGTGGGCACTTTTAGCACGGCTGAAACATGTCAACACTTTGGCAGTAAGGAGTGGTGTAGGGACTCTTAAATCTCTCCTATCACCACCATCGTTCACGTTTTTAGACCTAGACGGTGGGTCCAGGAATAAATTGTTGTACAGAGACACCACCGAGCTAGTTTTAAACCTATACTGCACTTTTCTTTCGGTGATCACAATGCATATTGAGATATATTTTCTTTTTATGTTTGTATAGTCTTCCCCTCCCTTTTGCTCCACCCCAGGCATTGGTCTGTGCAGAGGTGTATTGTAAGCAAGCCCAATGATGAAGCATGTCACAATTTTGTGAGTGAGGGCAGTATTTCTACACATAGCATGTGCCACCTTTTGATCACTTTTCGCTACTCCTCTTTGTGTGTTATAGTTATGTGATTGGGGAGGCCGGAGTAGAGAATGTTTGCCTCTCACCCCTTCATAGTGTGTGAAAACTGACTCTGTTTAGAGGCAGGAGCTGCTACCATGCCGTGGGTGTGGTTGGTGTCAGGGTGAATCCAAGTGAGTTGGTATTCAGTGAAAGTTGGGGTTCGAAGCTGTTAAGGTTCATTTCATTGAGCCAGGTTTGTACTGCATCTTTTTTGTTGTAAGCTAGCTGTATAGCTCATGAAATTTGACATTCTGAGATTCACTTCTCTTTCTGTAATGGAACAAAAAGTGGCTTCTGTCTGCCACTGGTGAGAATGTTGCCAGTGCTGAATCTTTGTAGCATTGTTTCTCTATGAACTGTTGAAGAGTACTGTAGTGATGAGGTACAAGAGCAGGATACTACAAGTACCCCTGCAGAACCTTTGTCAAAAGTGTGGAAATCCTGAAAAAGGCACAAGGATGTCCACTCAGCATGAGTTTCAGAGTGTATTATGGATGTAACAACTGGTTGGAGTCTGTTCATGGATAACTCCATCTTTTGGAAACAAGGTCAGAAAAGATATGTCTCTTAGGACTGGCCTGTTAGGCCTGTGAATGCATGCACTGTGTCATAGGAAAATAATTTTCAAACACCTAATTTCTTTATAATTTGATTAAGTGTTTTGGAACTATTTCATTTTCTGGTTCTGCCCAGTATATGAAAATTAACTTGCATATATGCAAGATGAGATGAACACAAGGGAAGCGTGAAAGATGGTAAAGACTGGACACATCCTCAATATTGTCATACCCCTTTCTGGATTGAATTGGGCAGCAGCAAATCCCGAAGCTACAGAATGTTATATAAATGCTCACACCACTTTCTTTATCATCTACAAGAAGATATGTTCTCGAGAATGTTCTGTCTCCTGCCTCTACTAGGCTGCCTTCAGAGTATACTCTATCCAAAGGTCAGGTTCCTGTTTCACGTTCTTGCGTGCTGGCTATCTCGAGATTTTCGGATTCCAAATAGTATTCATTGTCGATTCTATTAGTGCCTCCTTTTGTTTTCTACAATGCTGAGAAGCGTTGAGCTGGTCTGAGCTAAACTCGTACAGAATACGCAGGTAAGTGTGGAGAATGAAAAAACAAAATCTCATGGGACAATGCATTTTTTTAATTTGTATAGGCATAGAAAGTCAATTGGCTTCAACTTTTCGGTTATATGGGATAAAGGAGTTTAAGTGATAATTCCATTTGGTCAGTTATCAATAGGTTTTATGCTACATCCATTTTCAGAAGATGTGTTTTGGACACATTTGAGCAAAAGGCTAATTGATGGAGATACTATTGTTTAATAAAAATAACACCAAATTAAAACAAAAGCAAGCAATGTTATTACAAACCAGTTGCAAAGAAGCAAATGCAACAAACTAGAAATCACTCCACGGACAATGGACAGAGAGCGCTGCATAAAACACAACACGGTGGTGTCGTTAACATCAACTTAATAAAGTTAATTATGGGAAGTCATGACATTGAAAAAACACTTGCACAGCCTGTTCATTGTTTTTCTAAATACTAAAATAGTTGCATTTTCCAATAAATAACCTACCTTTAAAGTATTGTACATCTGTCGTTAAGGCAGAAGACAGTTCATCTGGTGATACCTGCAGCATTCCAGCCACTAAAAACAAAGACAAAGAACAAAATAAACACAAACTCAGTTTGTCGGGAAAGAGGAGGGGCAAGGGGAGGTGACAGTAAGATATATTTTTCAACGTGTAAATCGTAATTGTTGTGCAAAGGATCAACGCTTTTGCCATAATAATGTTACTGTCTTGGAATCAGATGTACCTTGATAAGCTGGGCATAATGTATGCACCAAAATCTACAAACAACGTCATTTACTTATTCAACCACAAGGTATCCTTGTTTTGTAGGCTCCGACGCTGGGCAAGAGCGCATGGTGCGATAGCATAACTCAGATTATAATGCGCTCAAACTCGAAAACATACAAACGTATACCCCTAATGACTAGCCACAACGTCTTCGTGTTTAGTTTTGTAGTTAGTTTGTGTCAAATAACACCTTATGTTTTCAGATACGATTTGACAACACATTTTTCCCATTCCTTCACGCTGTAAAGATTCGGGGCCGTATTGGAAAGGCGTCTCGGGAGCCAAACTGACATTTCCACTTTCTTATTACAGAAGGGGAGGCAGATATATTTGCGGTTCCTTTGGTAATGCCCATCACAAAAGTGCGAAGTTAGCAGCTATGCACTTAAAGTAGCTATCCCCTCATTTACATGGGGCGGGCTCCTATTGTCTATTAATCTGTTTTCATATTAAAGGGGAATGGGAAACACGCACTGGCAAAGGCAATACATGTAGCCTTTAATAAGCAATTCCCAAGCCACTGGATTTTCCAATGCCTGTTTCCATCAGCATTGGTAAAATGAAAAAGAAAATAATAATTGCCTGCCGGGGCGTCACAATGCATGCGTGCGCGCGCCTCATCATCCACTGGTGGCATTCTTGGGATGATTCTTTTTGGGATGATTTTTCTCCCGACACATGAATACAAATGGGTGGTCATACTGGAATGTTTTTCTTTACGGAAAAAAATCATTATACGACTGCTGTTGGTGTGTCACTATGTATACGATTTCTTGGGCGGCCATTTAGCAATGTTTTTCGGATTGAAAACGTATTCGAAAGTGCTTACGGATGCGGGTGCATGTCTGGTGATGCACCAGTGGGCATTTTGGCATTTTAATCTACCATTCCAAGATGGTTGATGGTATTTTTATAATGGTAAATCAAGAACAAAAAAGTATGTGTGTAAGGGCTACAAGACAGATGTGAGCAGCCTGGTAGCAATGTGCTGTTTTTGGGCCCTTGCAGAAATCATGATACTAATAAAAAAATTAAAATAAACAGTAGGCGGAGAGGGAAAAGGTGGTAAGCAGTAGAAAGGGACCTGACGGGGAAGCGAGTTGTCTGGCAGCAATTTGTAGCTATCAGCCCTTGCATTAGCAGTTGCAAAAAAATTGTTTAAGAAATGATGAAGTGGGATGTTGGAGCATTGGGCAAGTGTGGGTGGAGGGGAAGACTTGAGTAGAGCATTGGACAAGTGTGGGTGGAGGGGAAGACTTTATTAGAGCATTGGACAAGTGTGGGTGGAGGGGAAGACTTTATTAGAGCATTGGACAAGTGTGGGTGGAGGGGAAGACTTTATTAGAGCATTGGACAAGTGTGGGTGGAGGGGAAGACTTGAATAGAGCATTGGACAAGTGTGGGTGGAGGGGATGACTTGAGTAGAGCATTGGACAAGTGTGGGTGGAGGGGATGACTTGAGTAGAGCATTGGACAAGTGTGGGTGGAGGGGAAGACTTGAGTAGAGCATTGGACAAGTGTGGGTGGAGGGGATGACTTGAGTAGAGCATTGGACAAGTGTGGGTGGAGGGGAAGACTTGAGTAGACATGAAAGAGATTTAATAATATGATGCATTCTCACGAAGTGCTGAAAGAAAAATACAAACTGTCCTCAGTACTGGAAGTCTTCCAATAGAAATTATGTAAAGAAGTAATGCTCCCTGCGTAGGGCAGTAGTATATAACCCAGGAATAACCCCTAAGAATAAGGAGGAAAATCATTAAATAAGGAGCAGAGAACTTCGATGGGCAAGATGTCTTCCAGTTAAGAGCAAGGGATTGACCCGAAGTCCATTCTCTTTATACTGTGTAGCAGACAATAGGGATTTGAAAGCAAACATCTAAGCTTGTCTGTAGATAGGAAGTAAAATGGTCATGGAGGAACGTGATATCTCCACCCTATCCAGGAATGGTGCAAAGTTAGTGACCTACAGAATGCATTGCCTGCGGAATTCCTGACTCACATGAATTGCATTATGGGTATAGCCATACGGAGAACCTTATGACAGGGGCCTCAAAGTCAATAACTGCACTTGCTGGCAAATGTTGTCATGACATGCCAGCCAGTCATCCAACGTCATGAGGACTGTCAGTGTATAATTCTAGTGTCAGAAAATGGCCACCGCACTAAAATGCATAGCAGTGTGTGACCCACCTGTCTGTATTTCTGTTATTTCTACATATTGCTCATGTCCTAACTCAAGAGCAGGGTCGGGCATTTCCCAGGCCATTGAACAAGGTCAATTGTGGGTTGTTGTTTTCCTACTTTTTATAGTATGAAAGGCCAGCATGCTGATCCTACAAAACTTAAAAGGGTGCAGCAGCCCCAAAGACAATCTGTCTGCCATCCCATTGTCATATATAGAATGATAAGGGTCACCATCTGTTTTTATTATGTTTTCAAGTTTTATAAATACAGACATAAAAAAGGGATACAAGCAAAACAGGAGAATAACATTTACATTCCAGGGTACATGGGTGGTAGTTGAACAAGGCCTCAGCCATTAAGGCCCCGATTCACAATGGGACTTATGACTCGTAAAGTTATGCGTGCGTAGTCTCAACACTTGTGGCGGAATCTCTACACTCAGAGTGGAATCTGCAATGTGGATATTCCGCCTGTGACCCGAGATTCTGCCACGAGGGCGGAGACTCCACACTTGTAAATTTAGGAGTCGTAAGTCCCTTTGTGAATCAGGCCCAATGTTTGTGTCAGTGCATCTGCAAAGATCTTTATATATTTGACAATGTTGCAGGAAAATACAGTGAGTGCAGTTCATACACATAAGATTGAGTGTATAAGGCTCTAAAGAGCAAGATACAGTTTGACCGTCCCAGTGGTTAGAGTACCTAATTTAATATAGTCTGAACTCTGTGCAATGGCACCAGATATATCACAAGCATAGAATGCTCACTCTGATGCACGGGGTGGGCTAGAAAAGACTGATGATTCAACATCGCCATCTTCAGCAGCGTGGGTTACAGAGTGAGGTCTCTTAGGCAGTCTTCTTTCTGAGGTATGTGGGTGCTTCTCCGAGCACATAGGAATTCGCATTTTTTTGCTAAAAGGGGTAAATTGCTGCAAGTCTATGTTCCCCAAATATGTTCTTTCTAATCCATCTCTGTAAAGCAAATAGCAGCTGTGGCTTGATACGACAGCCTATCATGTCTGATATAGTGTAAACCACAATATTCCATAATGCCAATATGGTCTGACAAGTCCATGCTAAGTGAAAGTAATCTGCTTGTAAAAGGCTACAACTAGGATCGCGATGCAACCTAGTCCTATCTATCTTTTCTCATTTAGTGGGTACGGAATAGATATGGTGGAGGAATTTGAAATGTAGTAACTTGTATCAGGGATTCATGGAGATTAATTATTGATGCATGAAGCAATATTCCCATTGCACTTTCAAAATCTTCTCCCCAATTCCTTCCCACACAAGTCTAGCATGGTCATTGTGGTGCGTTCCTTGGGTAGCGCAGGCTATATAGAATGGACAGACCCAACGAGTAGCATCAGTGGACTTGATGAGTTCTGTCAAAGGAGTGAATTCTGCCAGTTCTTCTGGGAACCTTGGGAGGTACTCCCGCGCCATGTGTCTCAGTCTAGTGTATAAAAAAGAGTCAAGTAAAGATGTCCCTGGACCCGACATAATGTGCTCAGTGGATGCAAACATCTCTTGGTCATTACAGATCACCAAGTTCATGTAACACCCACTTCTCCATAGCATTTCAAACCAATTTTTATGGCCTGATGGAGAAGCGGAATCTGTGCTATCGGAAGGGTTGGTAAATAAAAATATGGGAATCCTAGCTGCGGGGCAAGCCTCTTCAATGCCCAGCATGTTATAGCAATTGCCTTCACCTCTCTCTGGTCTCTAGGTAAGCTGGTCGGCAAGTGATATACCACCCGTTTAGTCTCGTTCAGGTTTGAGGTATGGCAGTCTAGTACATGGATGGTACCTGTGTCAAGCCAATTGTCCCTGAGCCACCAGGCAATATAGCTCACGGCTGGGAATCTCCAGTCCAACACTCTCATAGTATAGCATAAAATCTCTCAGCTAATCCTAGTTTTTTCCCAGCCAACACTAGCTTGAGCAGTGAGCTACTGAGCATACTGAAAAAATGTTGTGTAAGTGGAATGGGTATATTTGTAAAAAGAAATAAAAATTGGTGAAGTACCACCATTTTGAGAATAGCTATTCTGGCAGCTTGGGATAGCTGGAGTTTAATCCAGCAATCTGTCTGTGACTATAGCCAATGCATAGCAGGGCCAAAATTCAGATGCAAGGTCGTCACTCTGTCTCTGTGGAGGATTATTCTCAACTGAATCTGCCGTCCATCGAATGGGGAACTGAAGCTCAGCTTGAAGTGTACCCTAGGTGAGGGCAAACAGCTCAGATTTGGACCAATTATTGGTCAAATCAGAACACCCCCCAAATCTAATGATTTCATGTACCAAAGCAGCAGTATTCTCGACCAGGTCTTTGAACAGTAGCACGTCATCTGCATACATAGATAACAGAAGTCGGCCAGAATGGAATGCAAGGACAAACAGCAGGGCGTAACAAAGGACACCCCTGCTTAGTGCCCCTATAGATGGGAAAAGTATCTGATGTTAAACATTTCACCAAGACCCAAGCCCTTGGTTGTGTATAGAAGTCGAACCAAATTAGTATAGCCCTGGGACATTCCAAATCTAGGTAGTGTTTCCGTGAGAAATTACCATTCCAGTGAATCATGTGCTTTTCAGCATCCAAAAGCACCACCACCTCCTCTATATTGGGGTTCAATTGATTCAGTACAGTAAAGATACTGCAGAGATTAATAGCTGTGGACCTGCAAGGCACAAATCCAGAATACTGGGGAGATAAGTTCCCTAAGTGCTGACAGCCTGGCAGCATCATCTTTGCAGGTATTTTATTATCTAGATTCATCAAAGATAATGGACTGTATGATTCACATGTCGTGGAGTCTTTACGGAGTTTCAGCAATAGCGTAATTACCGCATTCCGAAGTGTTAGTAGTAAACCACCTTTTTCAAGGTACCCAGCATATACCTCAAGCAGATGAGGAGCATGAGTTGGTATATTTTATAAAATTCTCCTGGCAGTCCATCTCCTCTCTGGCCTTATGTCGCGGAAGGCTTTTAATGGCTACCAGAATCTTCTCGACAGCTATGGGACAAGCAAGAAATTATTGCTGGGCATTGTCAGCCACACCATGGCAATGCCATTAACATAGGTTTGTATGGAGGGTGCAGGCTCCTTAGAGCATGATATATATAATTGGCTGTAAGTGAGGATAAATTCTTAGTTACTGTCTTCATTGGTCAGTAAAGTCGCGCCCTCTTGCGTGTGCAATTAAACAACATGGTTTCTGTGTCTGCCTCGCTTTAGCAGCCACGCTAGAGTTTTCCCCAGCCATTCTATCTCTCCATATTGTCAGGACTGAGTGTATTTTCCTAAATATTTTATCTTGTTGTCTGCTATGTCCCTAGTATGAGGTGATGTGGTGCAAGGAGGTATTCATCGTTGGTCTTCTCCTGTGCTGAGTGGTCAAGTAATTTTGTATCTCACTCTGCCTTCGCTATTTTGGTGTGAATATTTCTCAGCACCCCTGCTTGCTTCACTATAGTTATGCCACAAGTATAGGGTTTAAATGCATTGCATAGTGTCGCTTGGAGCAACACTGACACCTTGTTACCTTGGGAATACTCTATGATCGCTTCCTGCATCTCGGAACGAAAAACCTCATCTCATAGGGCATCACTATGGAAGTGCAGCTGCGGCCAGCACAGTCTGGAACATGGTATCTTCAAGAGTAATTTGACTGGAGAATGATTGGAGAGTGTGCGTGGCAATGTGTAATCTCAATGATCCAGGGCACAACAGTTTTTGAGGCAAGCCAATAACCTACATGAATATGTCCCATGGGGAGCCGAATGGAAAGTGTATTCCCTCCCTTCACTATGGTGCAGACGACAGACATCCAGGAGGCCATGTTTACCCGATATGTCAGCCAGCACTTGCAAGGAGTGTATTTAGTAGCGCTCCTAATGCCAGTGCAATCCTCTGATTTATCGAGCACCATACTTAGATCCCTTCCCCCAAACGATAATGTCTGATTCTGTGTAGCTGAGAGTCAGTAATATCATGTGGAAGAAGTTGGGTGTATCAGTGTTGCAAGATGTTGGTTTTCGATGGAACCATCTAATACAATGTAACATCCCTCAATGTCTTCATATTCATTCCGCAGTTTAAAATGAACCCATTTATTAATTAGAATGCAGACTCTTCTAGATTTGGAACTGTACGAGAACCTATGCCTACCCCCACACTTAGCTGCATAAGTGTTCGCTCCACGTGGTGTGAAGTGTGTCTCTTGTAGATAGGCTACATCCAAGGCATGGTGTTCGGGGTATTCAAATATTTATTTACCCTTCCGCTGGTTATTAATGCCACTTCCATTCCACGGGAGGAGTGTTAACAACTTTAGAAAATTTGTTGGCATAGAAACTAAAGAACCGGGACTCTAACATGTGAGGCAATACAGATGCAATATAGGAAAAAATGCGATGTGTGACATGTAATGAATACAAATTACAGATAAAAGAAGAAACGCTGACCCTACCCAACCACCCACCCTCCCCCGTCACTGAACACCCCAACTTTCTGTTGTTCCCGCCCTAATACAACCCAATCATAATTAACCTTGGTACACACCATGGGTTGGGGCAACACTTCACAGGTCTTCTCCCACTATGGAAAAGGACACATTGACCATGTGTATAATGCAACGGGGCTCAAATCAATTGTTCTATCCCATGAAGATTGTACAAAAGAATATGTTAGCATTACTGCGCGACACATACCAAGAGTTGGCAATACAAGTTAATCTGCCAGATCTAAGGTCCTGTCAGATCGAGTGGGGTTATGATCCAGGTTTGAGGTGCTTTTTAAAAAACGACCTTGCATTCAATGGGTTTGTAAACACCTATGACCTCCCCTCAATATCAATCTTTAGGTGTGCTGGGTATAGCATACCATAGCGGACACCCTTAGCATGAAGTATCTTCTTAACATCCGCAAACTTCTTACCAGCCGCCTGTTTGAGTAAAGTCCAGAAAAATAGACAGCATCAAACATTGATATTGCAGAGGCCTTCGCTCTCTGACAAGATGCAAGGCCGTGTCAGGGTTTTGAAAGGTTAACAACTGGGCAATCAGAGGTCTCAGTGAAACTGATGGGTCCTGCACGGGCCCAGAGACCACTCGGCCCTCTCTACCAGAAACACCTCAGAGATGCTGAACCTCCCAAACAGTTGGTCAAGCAATCCCTCCACAAAAACATCAGGTTGTACCATGTTTGTAGACGGCTCCAGGTCTTCATTTTTGGCCATTGTCGCAGCAAGTTGTCCCTCTATTTTAGCCACCTCATCGGTGTTAGATATGGCATCATCCTCCACGTGCAAGATACCTCACTCCTCCCTCTCTAGTCTGGCACTTACTACAAACATTTGGTTAGCCGGTCCATTCTGGAGAACATGGAATCTATCTAGGCATTTATGGATTGGGGCCAAGACTTAAACCCCAGTAGAATAGCCTCCATTGCAGCCTGGGACCCACTGGGTGGTTCACCTGATGCGCCCTTCTTAGTATTTTACATCGTTGTTGTCTTCTGTGGAGTTTTCCTAGGGTCAAAGTGGATTTTGCTCTGTCTAGGTTCCCTCCTTCACCATGATGTTCAAAGCACACTGTCAGTTTCTGAGAGATAGCAAGGGGGAGAGGAACATCCAGGCCACTACAATTTCACATACAATGCAGGCCTGGTCAAACCCTCCATGTCACCAGCACGGAGGGGAGTATCAGAGAACTGGGCCCGAGAATAACTCACCGTTCCTCTCTCCAGGAGGTTCTAGTGCACAGGATAGTAGTGGACTTCCTCACTCAACGAGACCAGCCATTTCTGCTTAGAAATGGGCCCATGCTCATCACCAGCCATGCACAGATGAGTTCATCACATCAGGGGGCACACAGCACCCAGAGCAACTCCACACAATACCCAATAGTCAGCGCATCAATCAAGGGGGTGTCCAACGGGCCCTCTTCACAGTGAGGGACCCGCTGCTATGGCCTCAGGCTCACCTGTCACAGCTGGGTCTCCGAGGTCTGATGCAACCCATTCAAGCACTCAGGAGCAGGGTGCAGGGAGCCAACCAGGCACCAACAGTTCCAGGGGTCACACTCTCATCCCAATTTGTTTCCAAGAGAAGGTGGGAACCCCCGTTTTACTGCGTGTTAGCAGGTCCAACCGCACAACTCCGCACTAGACAGCCATCTTGGTTGCCGGTGTGGCCACGCCCCCGGCTAGCGTCTGTTTAATTGGTGACTGGGGGCAAGGGCTATCTGCAGCACTAAAGGTGTGCTGTAAATCATGAGTGAGCTGCTTTCTTATTTAGATATGCTAATAGGGAGGCCTGTGAACACTTTCATTGAAGGTGATGTAAACAACAAGCGGCTCTTTAAAAGCAGATAGCTCGCAGGTATTAAGCCAAATTGAATTACTGGCCAATATTCTACTGGACACACATTGCCCTGTGACTAAAAATGGAAGATATAACTTTATAATTTCAGGATTTTTCTAAAAACAGTTGTCAGTCACTGCAATATATTTATTATAAGCTTAAACAAAATAATTTTAGCGTGTTTCATCAATCAATGACAGTGGCGGAGCAGGTGGGCATTATATTTTAATTATAGCCAATAAGCAATGAAAATATAACGAAAATATGAAAAGAAAATGTTATTGAAAGAAAACTGCACTGCGGGGCTGTCCTGGGTAAATGTCCTGTGTTCCCATTTCCTGTAGTTAGACTGATAGAGAGTTGCCACATAAGAGGAGTTATGAGGACAAAAGGCATAGGAAGTACATGGATTGTCCAAGATCGAACAATTTGGTCAAATAGAACTGACACTACACTGTAGATTTGCTTATTCCAAGAATCGTAATTTTCCCTATACCACATTTCGGTGAGGAGAGTATGAGAGCGGAAGCTGTCTCCCTTAGGGAGATGTTAGTTGCGTGTTAGGTTCTAGTCAAGTTTTCTGATCACTCATTTAATAACAGTCTTTAACTTGATTCTATGTACTCAGGTCGTTGGCAAAAATTTAGAAGCACGTGAATAAGTCCTTGTGAAATCCGGGAATGGAAACCATGTCTCCTGGGTCCACATTTTTCATCTTGCCCACTAGACTGGAGTGGGAGTGGTTCTGATGTTGATGCTCCAAGACAGTCACCACCACAGAAATGCTACTGTTTAGGGGACCTACACAGAAATTTAATACAGTGCTTAGTATCAGAATATTGTTGTAAGGTGGTGAAGTCTGAACTATAGGTGAAGTTTTAGGGGCATATTTACAAGGAAATGGCGGAGCTGCGCCCAAATTTGGCAGTGCTGCAGTCTGCCATTTCCAAAACGCAGGGTTACGCCGTATTTACAACAATACAGCGCACCCCTGTGTTTTCCCTAGTGCTGGCACTAAAAATAGCTGTCTAGCGCCAACGCAGGCACCCTTGCACCAGAGTGCAAGGGTGCCTGCCTTGCAGGGAATGCTTGTTTATGTGCAGGAAGGTATTGTGCACATAAACAATTAATAATAGAAATTTGTTATTTCTATGAGTGCTGCATTCTGCAGCACACATAGAAGTAGTGAATCGTCATTATTAAATTATTTTTTATGTTCAGGAAGGGGCACCTTCCTGCAGACGAACAAGCATTAATGGCGTTTTGCTCTTTCTATGTGTGCGCACACATATAAAAAGCAAAAACGAGGAGAAATAAACGTATTTCTCCTTGTTGCGTGATTCTAACGCCCGCTATTGTATGGCATTCGTTTTTGGCACTGCCTCAGATTTACAGATCTTTGTAAATCTGAGGCAGCATCAAAAAACAATGGGTGTTGCGGTGGAACGCCCACAGCAACACCCACTGCATGCCCCGTTCACGCAAAGTGATGCCACTAAAGGGTCTGTATTTACAAGGCATCGTTAAGCCAATAAAAGTGGCTTAGCGCTGCTTTGTAAATATGGAGAAGGGCATAGCGTCACCAGAACATCACTAAAAGTGACGTTCCGGTGGCGCTATCCCCTTGTAAATATACCCCTTAGTTCCATGGGTAAAACTCACCACAGGTGGTGGTGATGTCTGCTCACATCTAGTGATCTTTACTCCTACCCCCTCTCTCCCCGTTCTCCTTCCAGAGTTCCAGTCGAGGGATTTTCTTTTTTGAATAACATTTACTAACAGGAATTTAACTGAGCCTGCTTCTATGCACTCCCAATGTTCGCAGATAGTGCATAAAAGAAGAAGGAGATTGTGGGAAGAGAACACGGAGGTATGAACAGAGTTTGTGTGAAAAACAGGGTACAACTCAGCCTCCGAAAGATCCAAGGGCTCGCAAAAGGAGGGAGAAAAGCTGGAGAGAAAACAGAGAAATAAGGGAATGAGAGAAGGAAATGGATGATGTAGACCTGAGAGAAAACTGGTGGTAAGAAGGCTGAAGCGATAGAAAGGAGAAAAGGTTGAGTGGAGAATATAAAGGGGGGGCATGAAGGAAGAAGAGCTAAGTGGAGGAAAAGATGAGACCAATGTCATGGGGAAAAGAACAGAGTAGAGCAGAAGGGAGTAACAATAGAAATGCAGGATGGATGTGATAAAATGGAGATGTAGTAAGTGGGAAAATGAGTAGAATGGTTGAAATAAAGAAATAATTGACGAAGGCAACAGCGGACGGAAACAAGGTATAAGGCTTGAGAGGAAAGTAAAAAGAGAAAGGCGAGTGTAAACAGAAGTTGGATGTACTGAAGGAATCAAAAAAAGGAAGAAGATGAAAGAGTATGAAAAAGGGATGTTGGCATGCACCAGGAAAAGGACATAGGAGGGGTAAAGAGGAACAAATTGTGGATGAGAGGGAAGGGAGGGAGGCAAGGTGAGATGAGAAAACAAATGGAAGAGGTGAAAAGCTTAAAAGGTGGTTTAAAGAATATAGCGGAGTAGATGGTCAGAAGAGAGAAGAATGTAGGCCAAGGGAAGGTATCAAGGGAGATGAAAGAATGAAAAGAGCTGATAAAGAGATTGGGAGATATGCCTGGAAAGAAGCCTTGTTTTACCACTTTTTGCCACAAATTAGCCCCCGGAACTGACCAAGTAATGATCCACAACAGATCACGATCAACGAAAGTGGCCCACTTTTTCGATGCCTGGGCCTATTTCTTGGTCTTAATCCGATGCTGCTCATGAGCTAGCACATAGCTGAAAACAGTGGGCTTCAGTGTAAGGGGTGCACGACCAGGTCTATGCCAGTTCACCAATTGTGTCTCTCAACAAACCAGATCTGCACCTCATCATCCTTAGTATGCCCTGGGCTGCTTTTTCACACAACTTCACAACAATCAATGAAGTGTCCGTCTGAGCCACTTTGTTATGTGAGCTGCAAGTTACACCGAGATCTCAGCAGCGAGCACTTAACTCACTGAGCTGTCATAATAAAAAGACGCGAATAACAATGTGTGAGAATGTGTATGCTGTAACATCATTCCTTATGTTTTATACTTAGTATTCCTACTTGCATAATTTGAAACGTGTGATCTCAAGCTCTCTCTTCCCCATTCCTCCTCTGTCGCTATCTCTCTTGACAGACATACAATCATAATATGTGTTCAGCCTTCTTCAGTGGGTAGCTATTAAAAGCGTCCTTTCTGATAGTGTCACTCACTGACTAATTCCAGTATTGTACAGCAAGTGTTATTTTAGAACTCCTTACGCAAAAATAAGTGAGGCACTTAATAAATCATCTTCAGTGCATCTGCAAAGCATTATTAACTTTCAACAATACTATGAAAATAAATGTAATCACTGAGAATGAGCTTGGAAAATTCACACAATTTATCTCACCGATGTTTAGTACCACAGTTATTTATCATCAACTAACCATGGTGCGTTCCATCGCACCATAGTGTGGTAAGCAAAGGCGGGAGTTAGCTATGGCCTTTGCTTTTATGAGTGAGCGTCGCCCTCTGCAGGTGAATGAAGGAATTAATGCTTCGCTCGTGTTTTCACCGATTCGAAAGATAATGATCCACTGACCTTGTTCAAGAAGCTGCAAGTCTGACACAAATGCTGTCTCAGCGTCCGTCAGTGCAATAAACCGAAGGTCTCCAAGGTGCAGAATTGCTGAGAGGATCACAAACAGGTTTTCTACCTCCTATATGAATATTAAACAGTGAGTAAAACAGTGGCCTCTGTTGAGCATACAGCACGAAAGGCAGCCAATTAACAGTACAATCAGACTTGTCAGTTTGCAAGCAACAACTTCCACATTCCCTTCATTGATTGAATGTATTTTGAAAAAACTACAACTCTAGGGGGTTAGGGTCTATTCATGCATTAAAGTAACGCCCCCTAAGCAAATCTCGACAATTAAATGTCAAATAATAATAACTTGCTTTTATGTATCGTATAATAACGCCGTGCTACTATTACCGCCTGAATGGCACCCGATGTTTCGACCTTAGAAGGATAAAAGGCTGCAGAGTTTCTAGGACTGGAGCTCTTGCCCTGCAGAAGTTCCCAATATGTAATCAACTCGCTTAGCCATAGCAGCTGCTTCTGGGACATAGGTCAACATATAGTGGGTGTTCAAGAGTTATACTAAGTTTGAATATATGGAACGTGAAACAGTATACTGTTATGCCCTGCATAAGTTACTTACAATGTGCAGTTTACTATTCTCCTGCTGCTCAGCCAATGTATGTGTTTACTGTAGAATGTTGGGAATACAGTGATGCATGGAATGTTGGGTGCCTGCATTAGTGTGGAATGACAGTTAGAAGGGGGCTGAGCAGCAGGCAGGCTGCTCCTGGTGGGGTTTGCTGTCACCTGGAACTAAGGGCTTGTCTACTGGCTACCTGGACTACATCACCTGTTTACCTGGATTACCTATCTGTTTTACTTCTGTACCATCTTCATGTACTGGGACCAACTACTGATTAAAGGTACTTGTGAACCTTACTTGGCTACCAGCGTCTACTTGTGTCACAGGGCACAACATTTATTTTGGCGACGAGCGAGAGTTGGAGACGTTCCCACTTGCCTAATGATCTCCACAACTGGTCAAGGTAACAGAAGATGACATCTTCAACCAGTCCACAGGGTGAGATGGAGCCACTTGTCTTACTAGCGCTGATAACTAGTATACAACGCAATATCAAGCACATAAGAGACAACACAAGTAACAATACAAGATGAACCATCGTAACTCAAGATGTCAAAAAAGGAACAAAAGAAACTCTACAGCACAATTCGCAGCCCCACCAGTGTCTTAGACAACGGACAGCCCCCACACAAGCGTGCTGTAACCCATCTCAAGAGGCCTCAACATCAAGATCTAGAACTTCAATTACCATGGAGTTTTTTTTTTGTCTTTATGGACACTGCGCAAGATGAATCTTCAAGTACAATGAGCCACAGTCATGGATGCTACGCAGTCTACGAACTGCAAGATGTGATTTCAATATTAGTGGCTGACAGAATAGTAACTAGTGTGAGGTTGTGTTTGAGGCCACACAGCAACAATGTCTTTCGTATTCTTGGGGACAAAGAGAGGTGAGACATGATCTGTTTTTGACTTTTGGTCTTTACTCGGACCTGATGAAAGCACACACACACATTTTTATTGACTTTTAAATCGCCCCTACAAGCTGCAAAGTGTGTCTTCACTAACTGCCAATCTGAATGAGTCTAATTGTATTACCGTATTTTGTGTCTACACAAGAACCGTGTGACAATGGCTATTCAGGTTTGAAATGGATGTCAATACGGAGCCAAGTGACACAGTTAGTGCACGGTTGAGCGCTCTTACTTGCTGCTTAGCGTTCGTGTGCAAGAGTGTCATCGCCTTTCCTGATGTCGAGGTGCTTGGGCCAATGTTTCGGCATGATATTACGGACCCCTGGAGTGAAGGCAATGTTGTGGAGTTATATTGCAAGCCTCAGGAGCAAAGACAGGTGGGGCATGTTTTGTCTTTGTTTGTTGAGCTTGTTTGAGACCTCGTGTCTGCCGCATTACCCAACTGCCGATTTCAAAATGTAAAAATAACATGGCACGCGCTTTTGTCAGCGCGAGCGTATTTACCTCAAGTCTGGACTCGCGTGCATCAGTTACTTCATCGTCTGTGATGTCATTTCTTTATGCGTCGTACCACAGCCTGCTTCTATCAACGTTGAGAAGCACGCTTTCACTGTGAGCCACCCGGTACAATGCCAAAAAACGTGCCGCCATCTTTGTATTGGCGGCAGCTCCCTGTATGCTTGGCTGCATTTTGAGCTTTCCGACGCTCTTCACGCTCAAGTTTCATTGCTATCTTCAGGTGTTTTCTGCCGTTTGTTTCTTCGCACACACCCTGTTCATCATCATGTTGTTTTTCAAGATTCATGACCCTCCGGTAGTTCTTTTCTTCAACGAGGGTAAGGTACTTTGTACATCTTCTTCCCTGAAGCATGTTTGTACTGTCGGAGATGGTTTTATCGCTCTTGTTGCTCATGGAAAACAGCTGTTTGTCATTGTTGTGCAGCTTCAGATAACCTCTACACTGTCTCAAAGATGCCTTTCTTGTACAACAACTGTCAATCCTGGATTTATCAAAAGAGTGTACTAACAAGCAGGTAGAACTATTGTTTCAATCACAGTTTTTGTTAAAGACAAAGTGACAGTTCTGCTTTCACATAGGTGATGTTATACCTGCTATCGACTGAGTCGTGTTGCTATTTCGTGTGACATATCACTCACAGGAGGTCTTATTTATTCATATTTACCACAGCATTGTTTGTCTATGCTATGTAATTCAGTTACATGATGTCATTTTTCAACCTTCTCGGGTGAGAGATCGCTCACCGATGTGAGATACAGTTTTAAGATGTATTGCATTTAGAGTACTTGCATGTTTTATGGAACGTTATTTCGTATAGTGATATGCCACAGTCTTCGCTTCCCTACATATGGGTGGGACATCTAATTTCAGGGTGGTAATCACAGGTTTATCTTTTTTTTTGAGGGATGGGTTTCGGCATTTGCTCATCACACAGTTATCCCTTATATTAGGGATGGGCATGGGTTTGGGTTCTAGTTCCTTCCCATAAAGCGTTAACGCAACCCCTACACAGAGGTGGGTTTGTGGTTATGGTTCTCATAAAGCATTACACGCGGCCTCTTCATTGAGGCGGGTTTGTGAGTGTGGTTCCCACTTACAGTGTTCAATATAGTAACCCTTTCACAGGGTATGTTTATTGGGTCCGTTCCAATTAACATGACGTTTAACCCTAACTCTGGGTTGGTCTCCATGGGTCTTCATTGTTTTGATCCCATATCCATGGTTAAAGTCATACTCTCCTACAAGAGGGATGTTTTTATGGGTCTCTGTCCCAAGTGTTTGTACCTCATATGAAGGGTGGTAGATGTGTTAATGGGTCTCTGTCCCATGTGTTTGTACCTCATATGAAGGGTAGTAGATGTGTTTGTGCATCATCTTCACAACGTATGTAGGTTTCTTTAAAGGAAACTTGTCTATTCTTTTGTTCCCTTGCAGGGATCGGTCTATCAGGGTATGTTCTTGCCCCTTGCTAGTTGCAACCTAGTTTCCTTTTTTTTTTTTATTGTGAGAGGTTGGGTTATTTTACTCCATTTTTTGGTCATTGTAAGTTATCCATTCTTTCGTTATCCATTCTTTCTCGCTCAAATGGCTCTAACCCTCTCGTGATGTTTACTTGATTGCACATCCCTGGGTTTTGATCTGTTTATTGAATTTGTAATTTTTCTTGTGTATAGTTTTTCTCTTAATCTTTTTCTGCTTCTACAATTTTCGTTTTTCATTTTAAAAGAAGGGGGATGTGTTATGCCCTGCATAAGTTACTTACAATGTGCAGTTTACTATTCTCCTGCTGGTCGGCCAATGTATGTGTTTACTGTAGAATGTTGAGAATACAGTGATGCATGGAATGTTGGGTGCCTGCATGAGTGTGGAATGACAGTTAGAAGGGGGCTGAGCAGCAGGCAGGCTGCTCCTGGTGGGGTTTGCTGTCACCTGGAACTAAGGGCTTGTCTACTGGCTACCTGGACTACATCACCTGTTTACCTGGATTACCTATCTGTTTTACTTCTGTACCATCTTCATGTACTTGGACCAACTACTGATTAAAGGTACTTGTGAACCTTACTTGGCTACCAGCGTCTACTTGTGTCACAGGGCACAACATTTACCAAATAAAATAGGCATAGCTGTAATGATCCTGATGCAGTAATTTCCTTGCCACATACCATTTTAATTTTCCCAGGTACCTTTTTACCTCACACAGTCACTTCTATTCTAGTGTCCAGTAAGGGCAAGTGCTCTTTTTCCACAGACCTCTTGTACGGCTATTCGTACATTGATGATGTCATTGAATCGAATACTGATATTTTGCACTTTGTTTCGTTGTCTATGTTGTTTTCCAACTCACTGTTTGATTGCACCTGATTCTATTTGTGAAGCGCTTTAATATATTTTGCCTGGTCTGTGCTTGCTCGAATGTTTTTAATAGCAATGACAACAACAACAATAGAACATAATAATAATTTGTATGAAGCTATTGTTACTCATAATCGTTATAATTACAAAAATACACCACCATTATCATTAGAGTCAATAATAACCAGCATGGTATGAAAATAGTTTATAACACTGAATTAAATGTCAAACAATTTGAGATATACATCCTAATCCTTATAGCCTGCATGGAATAATATGTTTAAAAGGAACAGAAATACGCGTTTTGATGCTTATCTAGTCTCCCATAAACAAGAAAACTTTATGAGAGCAGGACATTTACAAAACGTGAACTTGCTTTTTAGTTTACTTTACATGTAATACTACCTCAACATGGCGATATGATACATAGAGAGAAATCCTACATCGGGGTGAAGAGTGGGCATTACAGATCAGCGATGCTCCGCAAAGTTTGCAAACATTAACACATTTTTGAGTTGCGCATGTTCACATACATTTTTGAGACCGAATCCCATTGTGGAAACAGTTGGTGATTTACCCCTATAAAGGGCAGAAGAAATCTATCAATTGGACAAATCCCGAAATTGAAGGGGTGTGGGGGAACTGATTTCTCCATGGGTAAAATACAATTTTCACGGGAAAACAATGACTGAACAAATGTTTGGCATTTCCTGGAGTGCAATTGTACCCTACGTGTAATTGTACAGTCATTTTTGTAATTTAGAACTTGCAAAAACCTTCCAGAAGTATTCTAGGAAATCTCCGAATGTCAAAGGGCAATGACAGGCTTACGGGTTTACTTTTGAACAGGTTTCTTAAATCCAGATGTTCATAAATCTATAAACCTGAAAGTGTCAGCTTATACATTTTCTTTGTGACTTAGGTCCAATGTTTATTGTCCCGTCTCATCTGTTCATTTAACTTTCTTCAATTCCTTGACATGGCGGTCTCACATGCTCAATACTTTGTTGCTGCTCCCTGCATGCAGGAGCAATGTTGGTTCCCGCTGGAGATGGGCAGCCGGCAGGGACAGGGGGCATTGGGGCTCCCCCCGCAGCCTTCAACAAAAAGAAACTGGGTGCCTTGGGTGGGACCAGGGCACCCACCATTTACTGAAAGGCCCCAGGGGATGAGGTCCCTGGGGCCAATATTGGCCCTGGGGGGGCTCTGTGCCCTCCTTCCCCTTTAGGTACTGGCCAGGGCCAGGCGATGGGGTCCCTGGTGCCAATATTGGCCAGGGAAGGGGAGCTGCATGTCCCCTCCCCCTTTAAATATTTGCTGGGCCCCAGGGGATGGGGTCCCCGGGGCCAATATGGGCCCAGGGGGGGCTGTGTGCCCTCCTTTCCCTTTAGGTACTGGCCAGGGCCATGGGATGGGGTCCCTGTGGCCAATAGGGGCCTGGGGAGGGGCTGAATTCCTGCCTCCCCCTTTTAAATATGAAGTGGGTGCCCTGGGTGGGCTCCAGGGCACCAACCATTTACTGGGCGGAACACAGGGATGGGGTCCCTGGGGACAATATTGGCCCAGGGAGGAGGCGGCGTGCCCCCTCCCCCATAATTTAAGTGATGGGCCTCGGGGGATGGGGTCTCCGAGCCAAATACAGCCCTGTGAAGGAGTCCACGTACCCCGCTCCACCTAAAATAAAGGTGGCAGGCTACCAGGAATGGGGTATGCGGGGCCAAAATTGGGCTGGGTGAGTTGGGGCCTCGTGCCTCTCACCTGTGTTGACTGCCTTTGGGGGGATTGCCAGTGGGCCACATGCCAGGCCCTGTGGCCAACCCCCCCACACGGCCGAAGGTCAAATGCGTCGGGGGGTCGGTTGCTTGTGGGGGGATTGTGACAAGCACGGGCGAAGAACGTGTGCTGCGTGGGGTTGGGTGTGTGCTGGGCTGTTGGCTGCAGCCGTGCGCGGCGGAGGTTGCATTAACGTATGGTAATTAAATATTACTTTACATTAAAAAAAAATAGAAATTCACTGACAAAAATAAAGGTTAAAGGGACAATATAGTTAAGAAATAAAATGTAAAAAAGTTAGAAATTAATAAAAAAAACTAAAGTTTACAAGGATGTTCTAGTTAGGTTCATATTTTACACACACAAAATCACAAAAAATTCAGCAGTTCTAGTTAAAGTTATCTCAAGTAACTATAACTCGCACCCTCGCCATATATATATATATATATATATATTGTGCTAACGGATGTGACATTGAAACCAATTTTGCCACCGCTACCTGCTATCACATTCAGGAGGGCTCCCTCTATGAGGGATGCCTTAGTGAGAACTAGTCCTGAGGTAACATCCAAATCTAATTGGTTAGCACAATCAGGCTTTTTTAAATGCCATTCGTGTCGTGCCTGTAAATTCGGCACCAATATGACGGAATATCTGACTGCTTTCAGCTCAACACCTATAGCTATTAAGGACCATCTAACTTGTCGCCCTGAGTTTGCTATCTATATCTTGCAGTGCACTTGTGGGCTCCAATACATCGGTAGCACTAAGCTCCCTGTACATAAAAGAATTTTGCAGCACATACGGGCGATTGTCAATTCGGACCCTAGTTACCTCGTTGCGAGGCATTTCAAGTTGGTACATCAGAATAACCTTAATGATTTACAATATTCTGTATTAGGGGGCTAAGGTGTTGGCCTACGCGGATGACACTCAGCTCCTGTTTTCGTGGGGAAGGGACGATGATTCAGTCCTCTCTGCTCAGCACTGTCTGGCTTCCGTTTTTCATTGGCTTGCTCAGGCACAGCTGAAGTGCAATGAAGAGAAGTCGGAGGTTCTCTTCTATGGCACATTTCCTGCCAATTTCAGAGAGAGGCTATGGCCCCCTGGCTTCCCCCTGCCTAGTGCAGGGGGAAATGCCGCTAAAAATCTGGGGGTCTGGTTCAATGAGAACCTGACCTTTTCATCCCAGGTTAAGAAGTTGGCTGGGACTTGTTTTGGCACCCTGAAAGCTATGAGGAAGTTTCTCCCTCTCCTTCCTAGACCAGCCAAAGAAACTGTTGTTCGTGCCTTGATTTTGTCCCGCCTGGATTATGCCAACGCACTTTATGTGGGCATCCCTGGCTACCTCTTGAATAAAATGCAGGTAGTTCAAAACTCTGCTGCCAGACTACTGCTGGGTCTGTCTGGCAGGTGTAGTGTACGCGCTCATTTGCGTTCTTTGCACTGGCTCCCTGTTGAGTCTCGAATAAAATTTAAAACTTTGACCATTGCCCATAGAGCTCTCTATGGCCTGGGTCCTATTTATCTACAGAAGAGATTTGCTTTTTATAATCCAGTAAGACAGTTGCGTTCCTCCTCTCAACTTTTAATGCTGACCTCTAGGTTCAACCGCCAAAGGCTCGGAGGGAGCTCCTTTGCGCGGAAAGCTGCCTTAGCATGGAATGCTCTGCCCTTAGAGCTGCGTGGCATCCAGGACCCGGCGATCTTTAAGAAAAAGCTAAAAACTCTTCTCTTCTAGCTGACGCTCTGGCCTTTGTTTCTTTTCTCAAGTACGCGCCGGGACACTCTGCTGAGTATCTGTGCGCGCTATAAATATATATAACATAACATAACATAACAGGGGCAGTACATGCCCCCAGACGGGGGGGCAATCGTG
The DNA here is from genome assembly GCA_963921515.1 of Calotriton arnoldi. Taxonomy (NCBI): domain Eukaryota; kingdom Metazoa; phylum Chordata; class Amphibia; order Caudata; family Salamandridae; genus Calotriton; species Calotriton arnoldi. Next base: position 724,293 of record CAWUFW010006599.1, on the reverse strand, counting down.
AAGAAAGCCTCCGCCAACTGGAAACACATTTTATCTTGGCACTAGAAACTAAGATGCCGAATGGCTTAAATACAAGTGAGGACTTGCACAATATCCTCTAAGCCATCCTTATTGCATCATCAAATCTAATCAGTAATCAGTAGACATGGGTTATGCTTTGATTTCTTTAACGATCTTGAGTTTTTAGTCTCAAACAATGTCCCTGTTCAACAGTTGTATATAGGTTAACTCGCATAGAATAGGAGTATGCAGCTTGCATCACTATTATCATGCTTTTATTTTCTCTGTGTGACAGTAATTTAGCACTTGCACTTTAAAATTATAAATTTCTGGCCAACAGTTTTTCGCCTCTGGGCTGCTATGCAAATCATTTAGATGTTTTTATATTTTTTGCAATAGGGTTATTGTTATTTGCACATAAGCACAGCACTTTATAGACAATATGGACAGCTTTCGTTCACAAGATAGAGTTATCTTTAGAATGACAGAATCGCAATTTTGTGAGCATGCGCACCATCCACTTTATTGTCTAAAAAGGCCAAAGAGCGATGATCGTGGATTGGTTTATGATCTTTTCTATGTCCTCTTTAGTTCTAATGTTGTTTGAAATTGTATTAGTACTAGCACTTTAATTCCAAATATATTACAGAACATGTCAAAGAGGACATTTAATATGTTGGTTGGCAGCATACAACTGAGTTGTTACTGTAGTTATGTATCAACTGCGCATTTGCACTGGCAATAGAGTTATTGTCTTCCAATACTGTTTTTATCCATCCTATTTATTGTATTTATACATGTATTATATAGGGGATATAGAACCACTATGGTTCAATTGCGTAATTGTACTGATAACAAATTTATTGTTTTTTAAGACTGTTTTTATCCATCCTATTTATTATATTTATACATATAGTATATAGGGGATATTATGTTATTTTTTTATCATTATGAAATGTTGTCCATAGTCTGTCTTCCTTATTCACTAAGATTGTTTGGCAGTTTTCTACATCCGATAGTGCACACATTCTATTAATTGTGTTCAGTGTCATGTGGCGGGTCATGTGATCAAGATCGCAGTTTGCGATCGAAACGCATCATGGCAGGGACTATGCCTGAGCTATACCGGAGATTTCACGAAATGAAATAAATCACTGCAACTAAAGAACTATTGGAGTCAGCTATATCTTTTTGCGCGGTGAGGTCCGTACCTGGGACGTCCCGTTGTGGAAATAGACGGGCCAGGACTGGTTGATTTATATATATATATATATATATATATATATATATATATATATATATGTATATATATATATATATTCACTGAAAAAACCATAGGTTTTAGGGACAGTTATAGTTACTTGGACATTGCACTCGTACAAAACCCATGAAATTCCCCTGTTATAGTTAGTTCAGCTAACTATAACTCGCGCCCCCGCAATGCACTGCTGATGACGTCACATATTACATCACTCATGACATGGTCAGTGACATCACTGATGACATCACTGATGACATCTCAAATGACATCCCTGATGACATCATCCAGTGACTGTGTGTTTCTGTAAAGTTTAAATATTTTTAATATATATAGGGAAAGGCGTATTGAAGAATGAGTGGGTGTATAAGTGTCTGAATGGATGATTTACTAGGTGCCTGACTAACTCTATAAGTGAGTGATTAAACGTATCTTACTGAATACATGGGTTAGTGACTAAACTGTGTGAATGTCTGTATCCGTCTGTCTGTTGCTGTGTAAGTGGCCGCATGGGTTTGTGAATAGCTACATGAGTGTCTATATGAGTTATTGATTGGTTGTCTGAGTATCTGTATGGGTGCCTGAGTGTTTGTGTGGGTGGGGTGTGTGCGACTCTGTGCATAGATGTGTGAGTGGGTGATTCACTGGGTGGATGGTTTCAAGAGTGCATCTGTGATAGACTGTATGGATGGGTAAGTGTGTGTAAGAGTGTGTTAGTGAGTGAATGTATGTCCCAGTGGTACATGTGTGAGTAACTACATATGTAAAAGGCAGTATATATGTGTGTTAGAGTATATAAATAGCTATAAGCGAGAGTGTGTGATTGTGAGAGTGACTGTATGGATGAGTGTGTGCTTGTATCAGTGATTGTATAAGAGCGTAAGAATGTGCTAGTATTTGTATGAGTAAGTGAGCTGGTGTGTGTATAATTGTATAGGTGAGTAAATGGCAGTGTGTTTAATTATTTGCATGACTGACTAGGTGTGTGAGTACCTCTATGGATGAGTTGCATTGTGTGAGTGTTTATATAGGTGTATGAGTGCATATGATAGTCCTGTACTGAGTGACTGTAAGTATGAGTGACTGTACGGGTGAGTGAGTAGATGTGTGTGTGTAGACCTAAGAATCAGTGAGTGGGTATGTACTTATTGGTATTGGAGTGTGTATGGTTTTTAGAATGGCAGTCTGTAATTTAGAGTGGGTGTATCAAAAGTTATATTAGGGTGTGAGAAGATGCATTAAATTCTCACATGGATGATGTAATCAGTGATGTCATTTGAGATGTCATCAGTGATGTCATCAGTGATGTCACTGACCATGTCATGAGTGATGTAATATGTGACGTCATCAGCAGTGCATTGCGGGGCGCGAGTTATAGTTAGCTGAACTAACTATAACAGGGAATTTCATGGGTTTTGTACGAGTGCAATGTCCAAGTAACTATAACTGTCCCTAAAACCTATGGTTTTTTCAGTGAATTTGTAAGCTTTTTAAATGCTAATTTCTAACTATAACGTGCCTGAAACCTATGGTTTTTTCAGTGAATTTCAAAGGTTTTTTAAATGCTAATTTCTAACTATAACATGTCTGAAACCTATGGTTTTTTCAGTGAATTTCAAAGGTTTTTAAATGCTAATTCCTAACTATAACATGTCTGAAACCTACGGTTTTTAAGTGAATTTCAAAGGTTTTGTAAATGACAATTTTTAAATGTATTAATTGTTATATTTATTTTTTTATACTGATTTACTACATTTTTAGAAACCATTTTTTTTACATATTTTATTTTTAAATTACATTGTAATTACATTATACATTACATTACAAAAATACTTTCTCAGAATGAATTACTTTAGTTTAAATACTTTGCACATAGGCAATAGACTTTTAAGTACAGTAGTTACAGTTGTTGCAATGGGCAACACATTTTCAAACACAATGCAACATTCAGCTCAATGTGAATTTCTAGTTTAATGCAATTAGTTACTTTATGGATTACTTTTCTAACCACAGGACTGGATCCTAGATTCAGTCCTGGGACATCTCCTGTAAACAGTTGAGTAAAAGCGTTTTGGTTACAGTAGTGATTTTTAAGGAATATTATTGTATTTTAAAAGTTGACACTTAGAAACTTTTTCTCATAGAAACACCAATGTTATCCTATGGAAGGAAATTCACTTAGCAGGTAAAAACTGTTAGCGTTACTTTTTCTTACTCAGTGTTGGATCCTGGATCCAGCACTGGTGCATCTCCTGTAAACAGTTGAAAGAATGCGTTTAAGTCATACAGGCGATTTTTAAGGAATATTTGTAGTTTGTGAAAATCGACACTTTGAAACTTTTCTGCTGAAAACCAGACAATGGATTCCTATGGAAGAAAATATAAGTTACTGGTAAGTACGGTTAAAATTACTTTTAGGGTCAGTGCTGGGCTAAAAGATGCAGCACTGGGTTCTCTCCTGATAACAGGTGAGTAAATTGGAATTCATACTTTGGTTGATTTTAGAGGAATATTATAAAGTTCCAAAACTCCACACTTAGAAGAATTTCCAAGTGAAACCAGTCAATGTTAGCCTATGAAGGAAATTCAAGTTACCGGTAAGTACGGTTAAAATTACTTTTCAGGACCAGTACTGGGCTGAAAGATGCAGCACTGAGGTCTCTCCTGATAACAGGTGAGTAAATCAGAATTCGGATTTCGGCTGATTTTAGAGGAATATTTGTATGTTTCAAAAATCAACACTTAGAAACTTTTTCAGCAAAAAGCAGGCAATGATATCCTATGGAAGGAAATTCAAGTTACTGGTAAGTACGGTTAAAATTACTTTTGAGGATCAGTACTGGGCTGAAAGATGCAGCACTGAGGTCTCTCCTGATAACAGGTGAGTAAATCGGAATTCGTATTTCGGCTGATTTTAGAGGAATATTTTTAAGTTCCAAAACTCCACACACAGAAGAATTTCAAAGTGAAACCAGTCAATGTTAGCCTATGGAAGGAAATTCAAGTTACTGGTAAGTATGGTTAAAATTACTTTTCAGGACCAGTCTGGGCTGAAAGATACAGCACTGAGGTCTCTCCTGATAACAGGTGAGTAAATCAAAATTCGTATTTCGGCTGATTTTAGAGGAATATTTGTATGTTTCAAAAATCAACACTTAGAAACTTTTTCAGCAAAAAGCAGGCAATGATATCCTATGGAAGGAAATTCAAGTTACTGGTAAGTACGGTTAAAATTACTTTTCAGGATTAGTACTGGGCTGAAAGATGCAGCACTGAGGTCTCTCCTGATAACAGGTGAGTAAATCAGAATTCAGTAGTTCGGCAGATTTTAGAGGAATATTTGCACAATGGTGAAGGGAGGGCGGGGCCTGAGGTGACATCTGTGCAAACGCGCCCCGTGGCGCGTTTTAAGTTGGGGATTAAGTCCCCTTGAATCATTAGGGTCCCTAGGGGCCAACTAGCCCACCAGGAACCTCCAGTATGCGCCAGGGGCTGCATTGCAGAGACGTGTAGAGAGGCCACACCCTTTTACACCTCTCTGCAACGCAGCTCTGTGGCGCTTTCTGGATGTACCTGTTGGGCTCGTTGGCCCCAGGGACCCTCAGGATTGAAGGGATTTAATTCCCATCTTAAACGCGCCACGGCGCCTGTTTGCACACATGTCACCTCAGGCCCCGCCCTCCCTTCACCACTGTGCAAGCGCGCCTCGTGGCGCGTTTTAAGTCGAGGATTAACTCCCTTGAATACTGAGGGTCCCTGGGGTGCAACTAGCCCACCAGCTACCTCCATTAAGCGCCACAGAGCTGCGTTGCAGAGAGGTGTAAAAGGGGCGTGGCCTCTGTACACCTCTCTGCAAGGCAGCCTCTGCGCATACTGGAGGTTCCTGGTGGGCTAGTTGGCCTCAGGGACCCTAGTATTCAAGGGGAATTACTTCCCTTCTTAAAACGCGCCAGGGGAGCGTTTGCAGAGTACTGCAGGGAGGGGGCGGGGCCTCCGGCACAATGCCGTTTTTTTTTTTTTATGGGAGGGGGCTGCGTGGGCCCCCTTCCCTCGGCCACTTTTGGCCCCGGGGACCCCATCCCCCGGGGCCTGAGCATTTTTTGTTTTATTTTATTTATTTTTTAAAAACGGGAAGGGGCCGCGTGGCCCCCTTCCTGGGCCTCTATTGGCCCGGGGACCCCATCCCCGGGGCATGCCCTCTTTTAAATAAAAAATATGGAGGGCTGCGTGGCCCCCTCCTCAGGCCATATAAGGCCCGGGGACCCCATCCCCGGGGCCGGCCTTGCCCTTATTTTTTTATTTTATTTTTTTTTTTATTTGGGGAGGGGGCTGCATGGCCCCCTCCCAGGCCACTTATGGCCCGGGGACCCCATCCCCGGGGCCTGGCCTCTGGTTGGGGACTGTGGGGGTCCCCAAACCCCCACAGTCCTGCCGGCTCCCGTGTCCTACGGGAGCCGGCATTGCTTTCCACATGGGGAGCAGCTAACATGCTGCTCCCCGTGTGGAAAGCAATTGGTTTGCATTTTGAAAGAGAGAGCAGGTTTCCTGCTCTCTCTTCAAAATGCAAACCAAGTTTGCTATGACAGGACGGGAGCCGCGAGGCTCCGGCCTGTCATAGCAAACAGCAGTGTCCCGGGGGTAGGCACCCGGGACACTGCAGGAGCCGGCCCTGGGGGTGGCGGTCCCCAGGGCCATCAAGGGCTCCAGGAGGGGGCACGCGGCCCCCCTCCCTACATTTTGAAAGCCCCGGGAGGTGGTGGTCCAAAATGGACCCCCATTTTCAATTTTCTTAGTGCCCCGGGAGGTGGGGGTCCCGGGGCGTGTGGGGGCTGGAGCCCCCCCACAGGTTTAAAAAAAAAAAAAAAGCCCCGGGAGGTGGCGGTCCCGGGGCTGCGGGAGGGCTCAGAGCCCTCCCGCACCATTTATGATAAAGCCCCGGGGGTGGTGGTCCCTGGTCCCTGGGGCTTGGGGGCCCTTAGAGGCCCCCATACATAAAATAAACACCCCCAGCATGCCCCCGGGACTTGGCCCAACCGGGGCAAATTATATCGAGCGCGGGAGACCGCACTTCGATTTTTTTTTCGGCAGGATTCGAGCTCCTGAGCGCATCCTGCCGATTTTATTTTTTAAATGCTTTTTTCTGCCCAGGGGTCCTTGTGGGACCCCTGAGCAGACCTAGGGGTCAGGGTGTTTCTACCCTGCCCCCTTTGTGCGTTTGCGCACTTTTTTACTGCTTTCTTGTTCCTCGGTTCTACCGAGGAACAAGATGGCTGCCAACACTTCCTGGTTTGGAGTGTTGACAGCCAATTAGCAGACAGCTCGTGATCAGGAGGGTGCGCGAATCCGACGCGGCCATAGATATATATGTACTTTTACTTTTGATTTTCTCAGCAACTACTGAACGGATTTACACCATTTAACAAAAGGGTTCTTTCTGAACCAAGAACTACCTCTTTGCCAAATTTGGTGTAATTCCGTTCAGCAGTTCGGGCTGTAGCCGTGTCTAAAGTTTCCTATGGGAAAATGAATGGGAAAACACGTTTTGGGACCCCCTTTTTCTCGGCCACCGCTTAACGAATCACCCCGAGACTTTCAGGGTAGGAGCGGACCGGAGCGCCCCAACAAGTTGGAAACTTTCGCAAAGATTCCTCAACCGGCGCCAACGTTATTTCAAATAGAATGTCGCGGATTTCCTATGGATAATAGGTCCTAACTATAACTATCTACTGGCGACCGCCAGTAGATATATATATATATATATATATATATATATATATATATATATATATATATATATATATATATATATATATATATATATATATGTTACCACGGCAGAGACAATCCGGCTCCCCGAAATAAGGAAGGCACTCACGGGAATTCCAAGTGAAAAAAGGTTTATTGTGCAGACCCTCCCCCGCACCAACAGACGCGTTTCGGCGTTGCCGCCTTCCTCGATGTCGGTGAGTGCATTCAAAACACACCATTTTAAAGTGCTCAGTGTGACGTGAAAAGTTCATCCATAAACAGCGAAGATGGCCTGACCAGATCTCATTACAACCAGTATCGGTTATCACAACGGCGGCCATCTTAAAGCGTTCCTCTGAAATATAATGTTGTACTAGGCAAATCTATATACAGTGTATAAAATAAATGTAAAAATAAAAATAAATATAAAACGGCAGGTTGCATACTCCGAAAAGAAGGGGAAAATTACGTTTTAAGTTAATTACTCAATATTGAGTTTCACCCCTTCCAATCATGTAAAAATCATTAATACATAATTAACTTATCACATTCTATCAGCGTCCTGCCCATAAACTAAAGCCCTGAATGGGCATTGCCGACTTATGGTAACAGAATACATTGGAGGCACCCCTGCAGGTCAAGTAGAGATAATTAATAAATATTTTGCTTTTCAACATTCAATCCCCGACCTGCCTATGAAATAAAGCCCTGAATGGGCGGCACCGACTTAGTGTCACAAAGTTGATAAGAAGCATGTTGTAGAGAACACTGACAAGCTACTCATAAATCATAATCTGTTTTCTGCTTGTTATACACTCTTTAAGCATGTACAGATCAGTCCAAGTGGGACCAGAGTTCTTCAGTGGTGTTCAAACCTATTGGTACCATAGTATTGAGTTCTATGATGTATTTTGACTCCATTTTCCGTAGGTTTCTCACCCTGTCACCTCCTCTTTCATGTTTGGGGACCTGATCTATACAAAAGAATTTTACTAAATCACGGTTACTGTTGTAGGCAATCTCGAAGTGGCGTGCCACTGGGTAGGTAGGGTCTTCTTTCGAGATTGCACGCATGTGCTCCAAAATGCGTTTCTTTGCTGGGTGGATGGTGCTACCCACATACCTATTTGGGCAAGGGCACTCCAAACAGTACACCGTAAATTCAGAATTACAGTTAAGCAATAGATTAATCATTTTCTTATTTTGAGGTCCACTATTGGAAGTACTGTAGCTGTTAGTTTTCTGACTCTATCTACATGCTTTGCATTTCATACACAGGAAAAACCCTGTAACACTGTCTTGTCGTCGAGGTGATGTATTATAATGACTAAACACCAAGTGGTCATTGATGGATTTACAGCGTTTATGCGTGATGAGAGGTTGGGCAGGGAGTACATCTTTAAGGATAGAGTCTGTTTGGAGGACATGCCAATTCTTTTTAAAGATGTGTGTTATTTCCGGTGTTTTGGAGTTGTAGCGTGTGATCATTCTAGCGGGTTTCATATCAGTGCTTTGGCTACTCTTATGTTGTGACTTAGGTACCAGTAACTCTGGTCTCGGAAGAGTATCAGCCCTCGTTTCAGCGGTTTTAAGGGTCTGTAGAGAATAGCCCCTTGTTCTGAATCTCCTAAATGCTTCTGTCTTTGCAATAGGATATTCCTCTTCTGTCGTGCAGTTACGTTTCAACTGTAGGAGCTCCTCATACGGGATGTTATTTGTCATGCTCCTAGGGTGAAAACTCCTTGCGTGCAAGACAGAATTGTCCGCTGTAGGTTTACGATACAGACGGGTCAAGATCTTCCCGTCCGCCACATATACTTCCAGGTCTAAGTAGACCACACTGGTATTGCTGATATGCCCACTGAATTTCAAATTGAGATCATTGGTATTGAGAAAAGCCTATTGGAGTCAGCTATATCTTTTTGCGCGGTGAGGTCCGTACCTGGGACGTCCCGTTGTGGAAATAGACGGGCCAGGACTGGTTGATTTTCATATATACATATACTTGGACTACAGCTGAGGCTTTGAACAACGAGGTGGAGCCAGCTGAACTCCCACCAATGAGAGTGCTACAGGACTTACATAGCAGGGCGGGGGCGTAACCCCGGAGTTAATGGCATCTGAGGAAGGCTTGTTACGCCGAAATGCATTTTGCCGAGAGTGATCAATTAAAGGGATTCCGTGTAATTCCCTGCTATGTCCTCTGATTACTTTTACTGAGTGGTCTTCGTTGTGATATTTCACGCGCATGCCAGGAGCGCGTTAAGAGGACCCGTCCTTTAAGTGTCCGTGGCATTGCTGGCTAAAACTTTGGTTTTCTTTCTCTTTCCAAGGTATTGGAACAGCCACGGACCACCTTGAGTTTGGGCCAAGCAAGCGGCCACTGCCAGGAGCAGCCTGTGACTGCACGGGGAAACGAGATCATTGCATCGGAGTTTCATGGCCCGGCTGACACTCATATTTGGGGCAGGACGTTGGGGACCCAAGGAATTCCAGGTCACTCCTTCAACCGGGCTTTACCATCGACATGAAGCCCTACTTTGCCCGGAATAAACAGCGCCCAGTTAGGGAATATTGGGCCCCACCACTAGCACTTACCCGGCCGAACTGTATGCTGGGAGCTGTAGTCGATGGACTTGGACTACAGCTGGGGCTTTGAACAACGAGGTGGAGCCAGCTGAACTCCCATCAATGGGAGTGCTACAGGACTTACATAGCAGGGCGGGGGCGTAACCCCGGAGTTAAAGGCATCTGAGGAAGGCTTGTTACGCCGAAATGCATTATGCCGAGAGTGATCAATTAAAGGGATTCTGTGTATTTCCCCGCTGTGTCCTCTGATTACTTTTACTGAGTGGTCTTCGTTGTGATATTTCACGCGCAAGCCAGGAGCGCGTTAAGAGGACCCGTCCTTTAAGTGTCCGTGGCATTGCTGGCTAAAACTTTGGTTTTCTTTCTCTTTCCAAGGTATTGGAACAGCCACGGACCACTTTGAGTTTGGGCCAAGCAAGCGGCCACTGCCAGGAGCAGCCTGTGACTGCACGGGGAAACGAGATCATTGCATCGGAGTTTCATGGCCCGGCTGACACTCATATTTGGGGCAGGACGTTGGGGACCCAAGGAATTCCAGGTCACTCCTTCAACCGGGCTTTACCATCGACACGAAGCCCTACTTTGCCCGGAATAAACAGCGCCCAGTTAGGGAATATTGGGCCCCGCCACTCGCACTTACCCGGCCAAACTGTATGCTGGGAGCTGTAGTCGATGGACTTGGACTACAGCTGGGGCTTTGAACAACGAGGTGGAGCCAGCTGAACTCCCACCAATGGGAGTGCTACAGGACTTACATAGCAGGGCGGGGGCGTAACCCCGGAGTTAATGGCATCTGAGGAAGGCTTGTTACGCCGAAATGCATTATGCCGAGAGTGATCAATTAAAGGGATTCCGTGTATTTCCGCTGTGTCCTCTGATTACTTTTACTGAGTGGTCTTCGTTGTGATATATATATATATATATATATATATATATATATATATATATATATTTTACTTCCAACCTCTGTAGTCAGATGCCCTTTAGTGCACGCCGCTTGTCAAGGGCAAACAGAAGAACGGCACATCAAAATCCTTGACAACGAGGTGCTTTATTGATAATTCTGTAAGCAACCACACATCATGGAGCTCTAGCAAGCAAAGTGCAGAGATGCATAACAACCAAGCTGACCTACGCGTTTCGGCCGAAGCCTTCTACTGGGTCATAGAGTGAAACATAGAGTGTCAATTTAAAGGGAAATCATTACCCTTTCCCCACCACCAATTAAAAACATACATTTGTTTTAAAGGGGACACAACCAAAATCATTTTAACTTTGACATTTTGTTGGTAAATGAAAGAGATATCCAATTGCAGCATTGCAAATAAACAAGATATATATATATATATATATATATATATATATATATGTCTCCTTAGGCGTCCCGTTTCGTGAGCACCTCGCGCAGCGGCACCATCCAATAACAACAATGTCCACATTCAAGTTTTCTTCTTTGTTTTTATTTTTCCGTAATCTCCATGTGCAAGGTTTTCACACAAAACTCCACTCCATGTTCAAATTGGACCGACGCGTTTCGGCGATTTGCCTTCTACTGGGTCTCATCAGGTTCTGCAATGTGGGCCATTTAATTCTATGGACCATCTCTGTTTTGCTGACCCTCAAAACAACTAGAGCAACGCTTTCTTAACATATTAACAGAGATATCCCTCCACCATCTTTGTAATCCAAACCCCATATGTTGAAAAAGCATTCTTATGTGTTTTTCATTTTATTCGCTTTTTTATGTTTTTGTTCTCTATCCGTGTTGGTACTTCTTACACTATTTTTCTTTCGCTAAAAGCATCGTGACGCAGATTTTAGTTCAGATCGTTTCATTGATCTCATTTCATCAAAACACCTCAGAGTGTTCTCAGAGATTTTGTCCTTAATGGTCTTCAAGCTACATCACCTGTGCCTACATAATCTTCATTATTATTCTATCATTTTCCAATATATCAAAGGGAATTCGTTTCCCCACAACAATTTCATACCAACACCATTTTAGAATTTCATGAGCAGGCAAAAGCAGCATAGTGGTTAAAGTGCAGGGTGATTAAATTGCAAGGTGATAATAGTGCCAAATGCAGCATGAGTTCCATAATTTCCGCTACCAAGCCTTTCACCAAGGACCGTGGCGGTCCGAAACGCGTTAGGCAATGAAAATATAGCCGATGGTTTTGCCAGTTAGCCAACAAAATCGTACCTGCTGTTGAGTGCGGCTTCGAGAATGGACATAAGTGGAAGTATATTTACGGCAGTCCAAGCCATGAATCCTGCACCACCGCTTTAAAGAAAAAGCGGGTCCTTGGTTTGGACTGTCCAAACCAAATACCGAACGGCAAGTAAAATAAAAAATTAACCGGGCATATTACAAAGGGGGCCCAATGGAGGGGTAAGAAAATATAAACTCAAAGAGACTGTAGTATCCAAAGCCCACTGGAGGGTAATAATTAAAGCTACAGAACTACAAAGACCAGCATGCCTTGATTCAACTGTCATGCCCGCTGGAGGGTAAATAAAGACAGCTGGGAAAGAAATAAGCAATCTGTAGTATTTGGATATTGCAAGTTGAGCCTGTGACCAAGGACCGTGGCGGTCTGAAACGCATTATGCAATGAAAATATAGCAGATGGTTTTGCCGGTTAGCCAACAAAATCGTACCTGCTGGGGGGTGCGGCTTCGAGAAAGGGCATAAGTGGAAGTATATTTACGGCAGTTCAAACCATGAAGCCTGCACCACCGCTCTAAAAAAAAAAGTGGGTCCTTGGTTTGGACTGTCCAAACCAAATATGGAACGGCAAGTAAAATGAAAAATTAACCGGGCATATTACAAAGGCGGCCCACTAGAGGGTTAAGAAAATATAAACTCAAAGAGACTGTAGTATCCAAAGCCCACTGGAGGGTAATAGTTAAAGCTACAGAACTACAAAGACCGGCATGCATTGATTCAACTGTCACGCCCACTGGAGGGTAAATAAAGACAGCTGGGAAAGAAATAAGAAATCTGTAGTATTTGGATATTGCAAGTTGAGCCTGTGACCAAGGACCGTGGCGGTCCGAAACACGTTAGACAATGAAAATATAGCCGATGGTTTTGCCGGTTAGCTAACAAAATCGTACCTGCTGGGGAGTGCGGCATCGAGAAAGGACATAAGTGGAAGTATATTTACGGCAGTCCAAGCCGGGAAGCATGCACCACTGTGCTAAAGAAAAAGCGGGTCCTTGGTTTGAACTGTCCAAAACAAATACAGAACGGCAAGTAAAATGAAAGTTTAACCGGGCATATTACAAAGGCGGCCCACTGGAGTGTTAAGAAAATATCAACTCAAAGAGACTGTAGTATCCAAAGCCCACTGGAGGGTAATAATTAAAGCTACAGAACTACAAAGACCAGCATGCATTGATTCAACTGTCACGCCCACTAGAGGGTAAATAAAGACAGCTGGGAAAGAAATAAGCAATCTGTAGTATTTGGATATTGCAAGTTGAGCCTGTGACCAAGGACCGTGGCGGTCTGAAACGCGTTAGGCAATGAAAATATAGCCGATGGTTTTGCCGGTTAGCCAACAAAATCGTACCTGCTGGGGAGTGCGGCTTCGAGAAAGGACATAAGTGGAAATTGGTTTCAAAGAAATAACACAAGCACACAGCATAGAACACAAGCACACTACAGTAAAGCTAGGCAGAAACAGTAGGGAACACATGAACACTTACACCTCTAAAGATACCTGTTAGACTTCACCTGCGATGAAGACACCAGGTGACACCTGACAGTAGTCATACTGGCTCTTGTGTCCCTCAGGGCATCCACCCTCTGCCTAATCATGGTGACCTACTACCTATACTTGGAAGTACTTGAAGGATGTGGGCTTTGGGCACCATCTCCTTGTCATCAAGGGACACAAAGGTAACCTCAGCAGTCTCTCCCACACTAACTGGGGCCATCTCCTCCCCAAGCACTATGCTGGATAACCCCGGGATCTGCCCACTACTGGAGGGCTGTGATATCTTGGCACACTTAGCATCAACCTTTTATGTGCCCATACTGGTAACACCTATAACACTTGGGAGACAAATTTACCAGTATTCGTATCAACAAATCATTTTTTTCTGGTGGCCAGATTGGGAATGGGTCTCTTTCCCGTGAGAACTATTTTGGGGGCCTTGAGAGAACTAATCCTTGTTTTTATATCTTGCCCCTCTTTCTTCTGGTCATAACCCTGGCCACCCCTTTGGGAGTCTCCCCAGATGTCTTCTTGGACACTCTGGTGCTGACCCAGAGGTCCTCCTTCCCAGCAGTCTTCCTACGGTCAGTAAGCTTGCTATCTATTAGGTGTTGGTACAGCTCTGTAAAACAAGTATTGAGCATTTACTCCCTCAAAATTAAGTTGCACAGCCAAACAAAACCATGACCTTTGCTGCCTCTCACCCAGCCCTTCAGTGCTTTGCTAGAGCAATCTTAGAAGTCCACCCAAGACTGGTTTGGGAGCTTGTGGCTGTCCCTGAACCTCTGATGGTACTTCACAGGGGTCAGCCGAAATTTGGCAACAAGTATGGCTTTCATGGGGGCATGCTTTGCCTGATCCTCTACCTCAAGTGTGAGAAGTGTGTCCCTACCCACTGTGGGCTTGTGTTTCCATAAGCTAGCCCCGCCCGTACGTTTCTGGAACCTTGTGTGCCCTTAGAGCTACCTCATAAGCAGAAAACCACTTGTCAATATCATCTCCTACCACATAATTGTGCACCTGTTCTTGACCCTCACCAGTGGACAATGCAGGTACACTGCCACCATTGTTGCAGGACTTCTGGGGTCTGCCTGGCTTTCAGCTTCAGCTCCTTCAGCCCCGTCTCATGTGCCACCAAAAGTTTCTTCTCAGCCAAGTCTCTTTCTGCCCCAGCCCTCTTTTCCTCTGCTTCCAGCTTCACCTTGGCCAGCTGAAGTCTGAGCTCCCGCAGCTCCACATTTTTGCCCTCCAGCTTCTCTGCGGTCAGGCCCCTGGTAGACACATTGTTCCCTGCCCCATCCTGGGCATCCTGAGCATCCTTGTCATCCACTGGGGTTGACTTTGGCTCTCCTTGCAGCTCAGGACCCCAGGCTGGGTCCTGAATCTTGTCATCATCCCCCAAGTGGTTCCCTGCCTCCCAATCATCATAATCATTTGAGGTGGACTGCCACCTCTGCATTTCCTCAAAAACTATGAGGACTACCTGGAGATCCAGTTTGGTAGCCTTCTTGTCTGCTTTCAGCCCCTTCTGTTTGCAAAACTTTAGAAGCTCAGGCTGATGAGGGTGTCACAGTGAAACATATTCATCCATATTTTTAAAAAAGGAAGATAGGACACTTAAATTTAGAAAAAGGAGAAAACAATCAATGGAAAACTAAGAGGAATTTAAAAAGAGGTCATTCTGATGTCAAGTTATTTATGTGGGATTTTTTGTGTAACACAAATTACTATATGGTACTGCACAGACACAAGTCCTGATCCATATCACTGAACACCAATGTGAGTAATTGGGTTGTTGGTTGACTGGGGTGTTAGCCCTGGTCAAACAACAGCTGCAGTCCCTGGCAGAGTGAACCACAAAAATCACTAACTTAACCTGTGCATAGCCCTGGTTAGCTTAGCACAAAAAAGCAGTCAGACTTAACTTAGAGGTAATGTGTAAAGTATTTATGCAGTACGCAAACACAAGAAAAATACCGCAACAATTTAGAAAAATAGAGTAACTTTTAATAAACTATTTGACACCAATCAACAAAAATCCAACAGTAGAACAGTAGTTATAAATTTTTAAAGTTTATTATTAAAAACTTGAGCCTAAAAGACCAAATCTCCAGCCGCCTGGGACCAGGTTAAAGTAAAAAAATATGGCAGATCGCAATGGAGTGGAGGTCGGATAACAGAGGTGGATTGGGTCTGGTTGGCGCTTATCTTCAGACTTAAAAGAAATTCTGGTAAAAAAAGTTCTGAGAAAGCACGTTTCTGCAGGGCAAGGCTGCAGGTGGTGTCCGAGGAAGGAGCGTTGTCGTTGGGGATCCACTAGATGAAGTTTCAGTGACGATTTCAATGTTCTGACTTGGTCACTTTTATGGAAGTCAAACATCTCCAAAGGGATGAGGCAGGAGACTAGAGGCTGTAACCGATGAGCGCTCCAGGAGGCTGGACACCCCTTTGGTGAAGGACTGCTGAACAGGATTTGCTGCTGTGGAGAAGAATGTAGCGGGGGCTACCGCGAAGTCAGGCTGACTGGTGATGCACCTCGGGCAGATTAATGAGCAGGTTGGTCCCGGTCTTCCCTCAGTTATCAGAGTAGTTTTTAGCCTAAAATTTCCCAAGTCCCAAGTTTTGGATTTTGGCTGTCTGGGCACCTTTAGCACCACCGCCAAGAGCCCAGGACTGGAGGGGCACCATTTGGTGGGTTAGGATTCACTCATGCTGGGTGCAGGTGTGGGATCGAGATGGTGACAGCCTGTTATGTCCCTGTGGCTCTGAAGAGAAGGCTAGCAAACTAGTCCCTGGAGTCACTCTGGTAGTCCTGGGTTCAGGTGGAGAAGTAGGGCTCAAGAGCCAGGTAGGCCTCTTAGGGTTCAGGGCAGGCCCAAGGCAGCAAAACAGTCCTTCCAGGTGCAGCAAAGCATCTCTGTGGAGTACACAGCAGGCCACAACAGCAGGCCGTCTTCCGAGAGTTCTTCAGCAGGTCCAGAAAATGAACTGAAGAGTGGGTCTGAGGGCCCTATTTTTATACCTTGTGACTTCTTTGATGTGGCAGACGTTTCTAAATGTTTCTCTTTGAAATTCTTGGAATTTCCTGACTCCCCCCCCTGGCTCCAAGCTGGCTGCCGAGACAATGCAGTGGTAACAAGCCCTTTGTGTGAAGACAGAGCACAGCCTATTCAGTTGCAAGTGGAGCTGTACCCAGCTCTGCCCCCCATCCTGCCAGCAGATGGGCCATTAATACACACCTAATCCCTCTATTGTGTGACTGCCTGGGAGGAATTCACAAAGTCCTAAATGCCATCTACCCCCAGTCATATGACCCAGAGGAGACTGCAGACACCAAATGGAAGAGGTGCAGGAAAATGCCAACTTTCTAAAAGTGTCACTTTCAAAATTGTAATCTAAAATCTGACTTTATCATTAAAGAGGATTTTTAAATACAATTTAAAAAAAACATGTAATGCTTATCTAACCCCAATCAAAAGCTAGCACTTATTAAATGTAAGAAGGCAACCATCCTATGGGACAGGTAGGCCTCTCAGTAGTGAAAAACAAATGTAGGAGTTCTTCACTACCAGAACACGTAAAGCTTAAAAGTACATGTCCAACCTTTTAATTACAAAGCACCCTGCCCTATGGGCTTTCTTGGGTCTACCTTAGGAGTGAAATATATTTAATAAAAGAGGAGGTTAAGGCCTGGCAAGGTGGTTATGTTGCCAAGTCTAATTGGCAGTTTAAAACTGCATTCAGGCTGCTATGGTAGGCCTAGGACATGTTTTAAGGTGCTACTTAAGTGCTGCATGCCCATTAGTAGCATATTATTTACAGGCCCTCAGCATATGGTATACCACTCTACAAGGGACTTATAAGTAAATTAAATATAGCAATCAGGTGTAAACCAATTTTATCATGTTTAGGGGAGTGAGCACAAGCACTTCTAGCACTGGTTAGCAGTGGCAAAGTGCACTGAGTCCCAAGGCAAACAAAAACAAAGTCAGCAAAAAAATGGAGGGTAAGTAAGTCTGTTTTTATATAGCGCAGCTACTCACCCTTACGGGTCTCAAGGCGCTGGAGGCCGGAGTGGAAATTAAGTGAGCTATTGCCCAGAGTCACATGGTGCTGAGCTGAGCTGCCGCCGGAGATCGAACTGTGAACCCTGTGCTCCGAAGTCAGCTGCCCTGGCCGCTGCACCACACCTCTCTTGAAGGCAAAAGGTTTGGGGGAAGACCTCCCTAAGGCTGACAGGTATAACACTTTTGTACTAATTTCCAGAACATGGCAAATTTTATTGGTAATTTCACATGGGAAACATGCTCAGGTCTAGCTTGCTCATGTCAGACCAATCGCACGGGCAGTGTAAATTAGGTCATTCTAATGTTGTAACACACATAAAATGGTCAATGGCAAGTTACATATATAAACTGTAAAAATAGCCACCATCACATTTTTATGTAACAAGCATGCATGCCACGCCCATCAGTCATCACTTGTTGATCTCAGAATCATGCCTGCATTTCTGTTTTCCATCATAAGGCAATATGAGGGTGACATTGCTTGAATAAATCAAAGTTTCTCATTTGCTAAAGTGATGTTTCTGTTTGTAGATCAATGACAAAGGTTTATATTTGAGGGCAAAGTACCATGTAATAAAGTCACACCTCTATGTATTCTCACATTGTTACAAGTAGCGTATGGGAATACCAACTTGCCAGGGACAGACCAGTGGAGTGCCTGACAATGTCAATCTTTGCCACAGTTAATGTTGTAATAACAATATTGTTTATTTGTTTGTACATGAAGTAGTAGGAATATGCACTTATGAGTCTTTTCTTTTCTCACCTTTCCTTTTTCAGGTGGCAGACAAGAAGGAAGTGAGGAACAACAGGATCAGGTTAGAAGAAATCTTGGCTACTTGGTGGGCACCAGATGATTCACCCAAAACTAAGAAGGATGAGTGCACTAGCAGGGAGAATGCATCTGTCCACAAAGTGACATGGCTACAATCCAACTGACTCTGGGTGGAGGCTGAAGACACTACTGGGTTGGCTGAATATGGCTCTCTTTTTACCAAGGGAAATGTAACATCTGTGGGGTTTCAGGAACAGACCTCTTTCCACAGGGCCTGATGCTGCCTCTCCACCAGTAAATAGTGGTAGCAACAACACGGGGACCATCTGCTGCACCCTTGTTGGTAAAGGGTGTGTTTTGTGAGGATAGGCAGAGACTGGTGGTTAAGTCTTCATGAGGGTGGTAGTAATTGTCCATTACCAAGTGGATTGTTGTTTGCATACCAGGCTATAGAATACCAAGCCTACGCTGGATTAAGGATCAAGTTGTGTACTGGAAGCAGGTGGGCTAGTGAGAGAAAGAGGTGGGTTAGTTGTGCCAAGCTGGTGTTAGCTGAAGCCCAGTCCTGTTGCCTGAGGAATGTGATTTGGTTATGCACCTTGAAAGTCCCTGTATGATGAAGCCTGTATGAGCTGAATGACCACGGTATGGCGCCCTGCATGCACTTTTCTTGACACCAGGATATAGTCTCGTTGTAACATCACAATATCTTTGATATGTTTCTCTCTGTACTTTAAGAACTGAGTGTGCCATCTTATAACCTTGGGATGGTTTCCAAGTGGGTAGAGATCTTGTGCATGGGTGCCTCCATTTCACAAACATCCCTCGCACAAAAGACTGCTGTTCAGAGAACTGACTCTCTCAGAGGACATCATTAGTCCATGCTAGCCTTCCTAGTGTAGGTGTGGACACCTCATACAACCAACTGGTTGTCCTGCACGTAAAGGGTTTACATCTTGGAGGGTGTGGGGGAAAGTGTTGCTCAATCAGGGAAAAGGCAGCCTATCCTTGGGTTTTCTCTCCATGAGAGATGTAGAGACAAACAGAATTGCTCCTGGGAGGAAGGATGCGACAGGGGAGGCAATTAATGTACCTCCAGGCTAAGGAGTGGTGGAGTCGACTCCTGCATAGCCACAACGAGCATCAATTGCGTTTTAGCTGGTGCCAAGTGCTTTGCAATCCAGCCAGAGAAAACCCTTAATAGGGAGACAGCTGGCCAACTGGTAAGTGTTATCCAAGGTGTCAGACTTCATTGGGCCAACACTCCTCTTCTGCATCTGTAGAGGCAACAGAGATAGCAATGTGCAAGAGGACTGGATTTCTAAACGAATGCATGGGGCCCTCTGCTCATTGATGCAATGGCATCATTGTCCGGTTATTGTATCACAGGTGCTGGAAAGGAAAGTTGTTAAAAGACAGCGTGGAGACAAAGACAAGATGTGTTGTACGTGAACTTTAAGACACAGATGACGCTTTAATAAAAACAAATGGAACATTACATTGGTATTTATTAGGACATTATTTGCTTGATATGTTCCCAGATACATGAGAAAGAATAGTTTATTACCTACAGCTTTTATGGCTGCTTGATGTATGGATGGACTACTTGAGGCTAGCTGCTAAGCAGCTGTTCTAGAAGATGGCAGATGACATGTGTCCCTTGATGCAGCAGCTACAACAGATCATTACAAAAATACAATATTTACACTGTGACTGAAGATACTTGTTATAGGTATGAAAAAGATTGTCCAGGCCGCTAAATGTGTAATAGATATGTTATGTTCATTTTTTTGAAGACCTTGATTAATAGACAGACATTTGTTAGAAATGAGAAAGGTGGAAATAAGCTGAATATAGTGCTATGTGGGTTAATGTCCACATTATGGCCACAAACTTATCTGCCCAATAGATGGCAAAGGAATAAATTCCTGCTTGCAAGGTGATGTGGTGTCATAGGTGTAGCACAGTGTGGAAACCAGGGGCTGTTGTAGCACTGCAGTTGCAATGAGAGACATATACTGAGTATTGATTATTCCAACACAAAATAGTATGAGGAAATGGGAACATGGTAGTTTTATTGAGTAAATAAACATCCAAGTATCCTTTCCTGGGCAGAAGTTACTGGGAGAATGTTGTCAAATATAGGCAGATATTTAAGTGAAATGGAGAGATTTAACGTTCCCCTTTCCATTGGGCTGGTACCTAACACTTTTAAAGAGGACATGGCAATGCCATTATTGAAAAAGCCCAAACCCGATGCCCATTTGTCTATTAACTAAAGACCAATTACATTTCTCCCAGCCATACCAAAGCTTCTTGAAATATTCATAGCCAACGAGCTCTGCTCCTTTTTTGAAAATCAGTGAACTACTATTTCTAGAAGCCTGATTAAACACACTATCCCTTGAAAGCTCTGCTCAGCAGTGGATGTTTATTTTTGCATTCCTCATTTCTGTAAAAGCCAACTTGGCGGCAGGGCTTTCTCGCTACAAGCAACAACTATTGGGAACACCCTGCCCAACTCGCTTCAACATATGAGCACTACATAGGGTTTAGGAAAGCTCTTGAAAACCTTGTTAATGTCTTGACTTTTTACAATTCATTTCTGGTCCAGCCTACAGATTTCTAGTGCCAAAAAAAACATGGGTGTAAGTTGCGTTACTGCAAATTCAAATGCAAATATAGATACAAATGAGAGATTGTTAGATACTGTATCAAAGGATATATCAGTTTATGTTGGGTCCAAATGGGACATGGGAGTATTGAATAAAGCCAAGAGACATATACTTAGAAATTAATTAGTACAATTGAAAGTTGCACTTAGTGACAAAGGAACACAAACATCAGACCTATATGGTCACTCCTTTGGCCTCTTTGTGAGACATACTAAACATGGGGTACTATTGTGTAATAGTACCACATTTTCTTATATGCTCAGGTATTTCTCGATTGACATGGAGGGAGACTTTGCAGGTTTTGCCATCAGTCTGGTGTCTTAGGCCAGTCCACATGGTGGTTCTGTCACGGCAGAAGCAGTGGAGGTGGCGGCAGAGGCTTCCTGCACAAGGCCTGCAAATTAAATAGTGACATGATATTAATGAGCATTATCTTTGGCCTATATTAACTCACTATATAAGTATGTGATGAGTACATTGTGTCAGCATATAGATAGAAAATATAATAATGTTAGTGTTGAGGTATGATAATCAAAAATATTAATTTCTCCAGACTGTGCCTATGACATTGACAGAACGAAGCATACCTGGCTGTTATGTTATGGGTACACTGAGTTGTCACCATACCCCAGGAGGGACTGCTGCTGATACAGTTATCACAATTAATGTCTTAGATGTGAGTACTGTATAATGGAAAGTGGGTGGTGTGTGTGGGTAAAATGTGTGGAATATGTGTCCTGTTTAAGAACATTGTGGTATGAGTGGGCATACATATCCAAATGATGGAGGTGTTTTGTTCTTACCTGGCTTCTGACCTGGCTTGGTGCTGCGATTCCCCAGAACAGGCAGACGGCACAGCAGGTCAGGGTGCATAGTGAAGAGTATATGTTCATCGAGGTGGGTGATAAGGAGCCTGATTCTGGGTCTGTCTCCTGGAAGATCCTTTGTCACCTGCATGTTGCAAAACGTCTACTTCACCCCCTTCCACTATTACTGTTGTTTTTTATTTAAATCCCCACAGAACATATCTTTATTCATAATCCATTCACTTAACTGTAAGTTCCATCCAAATGGCTGCCTTTTCCACTCGACTAAGGTAGTCTATAGTCAGAGCATGTAGTTCCCTGTAGTTATCCGCCAGAAAGTTAACTATCTCCTCCTTAGTGAATTTCCACTTTTTCTTGAGTGAGGTGTGGTCCATTACGGAGGCTCAATCTGGATTCTGGCATTCACAATGTCACACACTAAATGGTGAAGAGGACAGTACCCAGGGTGTAGGCAGTATTTATATGCTTTTACAGGTAATGTTTGTCAGGTGTGTGTGTGTGTCTGATTTTGCTCAGGTGAATGCTGTTTCTCTATACTCTTTCATTCCTAATTCTCTATAAGTGATGTCATTAGTGATATCACTGACCATGTCATGAGTGATGTAATATGTGAGGTCATAAGCAATGCATTGCGGGGGCGTAAGTTATAGTTCGCTCAGCTTCACTCCTACAAAACCAAAGAAATTCAGCAGTTATAGTTACCTGAGCTAAGTATAACTTATGCCCCACAATGCATCACTTATGACCTCACATACTGAATCACTCATGACATGGTCAGTGACTACACTGATTACATCACTGTTGACATCATCAAGTGAGTGTGTTTTTAAGAGTTTATGGGTGCTAAACATATATACTAACCTACTACAAAAGTTAAATTAGTATGCTAGGTGCACTAAACTGAGTGATACTACTTCTAACCAATATTATGCGAGTGGCTGTGTGACTGTATCCTTGTGTGTATGGGTGTGTAAGTGGCTGTATGGGTGTATAAGTGGGTGTGTGAGAAGCTGTGTGGGTGAGTGAGATGCTGTGTGAGTGGCTGTATTGGTGAGTGAGTGGGTGTGTCAGTGGCTGCATGGGTGAGTGACTGGTGGTGTGAGTAGCTCTATGGGTAAGTGGGTGAGTAGTCACTGTATGGGTGAGTGAGTGGGAGTCTGAATGGCTGTATGAGTGAGTGGCTCAGTGTGTAAGTGGCTGTATGGATGAGTGAGGGGCTGTTTTAGTGGATGATTGGTTAAGTGAGTTTGTGTGTGAGTGGCTGTATTTGAGAGTAAGTGTCTGTGTGAATGGATGTATGGGTGAGTGAGTGGATGTGTGAGTGCTTGTATGGATGTGTGAATGGGTATGTAAGTGTTTGTGTGGGTATGGGAGTGAGTGAGTGAGTGAGTGAGTGCTTGTATGGGTGAGTGAGTGGCTGTGTTGAGAGTCTGTATGGGTGAGTGAGTGGGTGTGTGAGTGACTGTGTAGGTAAATAAGTGGGTATGTGAGTAGCTGTATGGGGAGTGTGTGGCTGTGAGTGGCTGTATGGGTGAGTGACTGGTTGAATGAGTGGCTGTATGGGTGAGTGAATGGTTGTGTGAGTGGCTGTACAAGTGAGTGAGTGGGTGTGTGAGTGCCTCTATGGAGGAGTGAGCGGGTATGTGAGTACTGGTATGGGTCTGTGAATGGGTATGTAAGTGGTTGTGTGGGTGTTTGGTGAATGAGCATACAAGAGGTTGTAAGGGGGTGTGAGTGGGTGTGTGAGTGGTTCTGTGAATATTGTCATCAGTGATGTAATTTGAGATGTCATCAATGAGGTCATCAGTGATTTCACTGACCATGTCATGAGTGATGTAATTTGTGAGGTCATAATCAGTGCATTGCGGGGCGTAAGTTATAGTTAGCTGAGCTAACTATAACTGCTGAATTTCACTGCTTTGGTATGAGTGAAATCTTAGCCTAACTATAAAGTTCCTGTAACCTTTTTTTTTTTCAGTGAATTTCTAAGTTTTTAAAAAATTCTATGTCCTAATTAAAACTTCCTGTAACCTTTGGTTTTTAAGTGAATTTCTAAGGTTGTTCAAATTTTATTTCCTAGCTATAACGTCCCTGTAACCTTTGTTTTTTTAAGTGAATTTCTATGTTTTTTTAACGAGTACTGGCATTTCCAGAGTGGTGGAGAAAGAGAGAGGACCTCCAACCAGCTCTCAGGAATCCTGCTGTATAGGACATACTGGAGGTAACAGGAGGGCTTATTGGCCCCCAAGGTCCCTCAGCATCAGAAGAGGACTTCATCCCCAACCAGTAGTGCGCCAGGAAGCTTGTTTCCAGAGTGGTAGAGAAAGGGGGCGTGGGCTCCAAAGACCTCTCAGCGATCCCAATGTATGGGACTTACTGGAGGTACCAAGAGGGGTAGTTGGCCCCAAAGGACCGTCTGTAGCCAAGGGGACTTCATCCCCCAATCAGTTGTGCGCCAGGAGCCACGTTTGCAGAGTGGTGGCGAAATGGGGCATGGCCTCGACATCCTCTCACCAATTCAGCTGTGCGGGACTTACTGGAGGTAGCAGGAGGGGTAGTTGGCCCCCAAGGAGCCTCAAGAGCCAAGGGGACTTCATCCCCTAACTAGTAGTGCGCCAGGAGGTGTTTTTGCAGAGTGGTGAGAAAGGGGGTGTGGTCGCCAAAGACCTCTCAGCAATCACGCTGTGTGGGACTTACTGGAGGTAACAGAAGGGGTTCCTGGCTCCCAAGGACCCTCAGCATCCAAAGAAACTTCATCCCCCAACCAGTAGCGTGCCAGGAGGTGCATTTGCAGACTGGTGGAGAAAGGCGGTAGGCCTCTGATCACCTCTCATGAATCCCCCTGTGTGGGATTTACTGGAGGTAACAGGAAGGGTCGTTGGCCCCCAAGGACCGTCTTCAGCCAAGAGGACTTCATCCCTCAACCAGTTGTGCGCCAGGAGGAGGGTTTGCGAAGTGGTGGTGAAAGGGGGTGGGGTCTCCGGTGACTTGCCAGTCCGGATTTTAAAAAAAATGTATATATTTACTAGGGAAGGGGGGCTAGGTGGCCCCCCTCCCTGGGCCTATTTCATCCCCATCCTTGGCCCTGGCCTCTTTTAAAAAAATGTTTATTAAAAAAATTAAAGGGAGGTGGGCCGAGCGACCCCCCCTCCCTGGCTGATTTTGGCCCCGGGAACCCCATCACCCAGGGTCCGGCCTTTTTATTTATTTATTCTTTAAATAAACAAATATGGGGAGGGGACTGCACAGCCCCCCTCCCGGGTCGAGATTGGCCCCGGAGACATATCCCACAGAGACCAGCCTCTCTTCTGGTTGCCCTGGTCCAACCCAGGGCACCCACTTACAACTGTTGGGGACCACAGTTGGGAGCCTGAAAGCCCCCTTGGTCCCTGTTGGCTCCCCGCCTCCTGCAGGAGCCGGCATTGCTTCAACAGACATGGAGCTCCCTCTCTGTGAAAACAATTTTGCTCTGCTTCCAGCAAGCAAGAGCATATCTAATGCTCTTGCTTCCCGGAAGCAAAGCATTTGCTATGGATTGGCGGGAACGGTAAAGCTCCTCCCAAGCCATAGCAAACAGCTATGTACCGGGGTAGGCACCCCGGGACATAGCAGGAACTGGCTCTGGGGGGTAAAGGTCCCCTGGGCCATCTGTGGCTCCAGGAGGGGGCCCTGGGTCTATGGGGGGGCCACCTGGATCCCTTGAATTTTTTCAGGTAAAGGCCTAGGGAGGTGGCAGTCACCGGGCTGGGGGGCTATAATGGCCTCCCCCACATTAATTTATAAAGAAGCCCCGGGGGGGTGATCCCTGGGGCATTATTAAGCACCAGGAGGGGGAGCCCGTGCACCCACTTCCTTTTTTATTAGAATGCCCCCGGGACCTGGCCCAACCAGGGGTGGATTAGTAACGAACCACGGGAGTCCGTGCTTCGTTTTTTAAAACATTTTAATTGGGATCCGTGGATTGAACGGCAAAATCTTTTTTTTTTTTTTTAATTATTTTTGGGCCCTGCGGGGTCCTTGTGGGATTCTCCCAAGAGGCCTAGGGGTCAGGGTAGTTCTACTCTGCCCTTTTACTTTTTTTATGCTTTTTCCGGCCTCAGCTCAAGCTGAGTCAAAAGATGGCTGTCAACACTTCCTGCTTTGAAGTGTTGGCAGCCAATCAGATCTCAGCACAAGATTGGAAGTCGTCGCGGATCCTCCACACCCCTATATATGCAATTGGAAATTTCTTTAAATTACTCAGCAACTACTGAACAGATTTACACCAATTTACTAACAGGTCGCTTTCTGGACCAACAGCTACCTTTGTGCCAAATTTGGTGTAATTCCGTTCAACAGTTCAGGCTTTAGCCGTGTCCAAAGTTCCTAAGGAAATGAACATGGAAAAAATGCATTTTGGGCCCCATCCCCCTTTTTCTCAGCCCCCGCATGACGGATCACCCCAAAGCATTCAAGACAGCAGCTGAAGTGAGTGTCAAACTGATTTTGAAAATTTTGTGAGGATTTATCAAACAACGCGAAAGTCATTGGCAAATGAAAAAAATGCTCTGCCTATGGAAACTGCATCCGATGACCAGTAGGTTATATACTGCATGTGGATAGGCTTTATTTATTTACACCACTATTTAGTACCACCGGGTCTTTTGGTACTCCTGGGAGGTGTCAATTGCGAAAATCAGTCATTCCCTGCGCTTTACAGATGGATCACTATTACTTTTAATTTTAATTTTAATTTCAATAAAAAAAATTAATTTGCTGTTTCACGTTATGTACATATGTATATATGATGCATTAAGGTCTCTTATGATATTTGTGACTTTTGCAGGAATAACGTGATTGGAGTCTGTCTTCATGTTAATTTAGACTCTAACTTCTATGTATTTCTTTTGTGTCTATGCATAGATGATTGATCATGAATTCTTTTGGAAAACACTTAAATACAGCCACTTCCAGGTCAGGAAGTGACTTTGACAAAGACCGTGAGGTTGAAACGCGTCAGTCAATAAAACCTTTTCTCTATAATTCAATCCTGAGTGCGACTTTACCTTATTGTTGCGAGACGTAAGGAATTTGCATATTACACAGCGGGTCCAGCGCCCGCCTGTTCGCACCAACCCCAACTGGTGGATGAAATCAGATGAAAAAGCTGGAACTCTGCTTGGCGTTCACTTTCCCGACCCCGCCGCCGCTACGAGGATTTCCGTGTTCTTCGAACCGAGGCATCGGGACTGGTTGCCAGGCAAAGTGAGGAGCTTGCTACAGTGGCGTTTCGCGGAAGCGAAGGAAATCCGGAACTAGCAGCTGCTAGCGCTCCCCGTGGAACAAGCTCCACAACACGTCCGGTATGTCCCGCATCTACAACTGAAAGCGGCAGGGGTGCTCCGACCATTGTCCGGCTCAGTTGTGCTCGACTGGGCAGGGGCGTGATTACGGAGGAGGATTGTCTAAAAGAGCTTTGAAGTGTGAGAACGTGGTTCTTTTGGACACTACGGCAGCGGGCTATACAACGGTTTGCCAACCATGTGTGAGGCAATTAGAAAACGGCTGGATGTGGCCAAATCGCTGTTCACGGTGACCGACGGTGAAACAAACCAGAGAGGGAGCGGAGGAGGCATTTCAGCCAGCGGAGGTACAACGACATTAAAGCAAGACTTATACAGGCTGGAAAAGCTGTATAAGAAGGAAATTAATAGGAGTTAGGAAGTCATTTCGCTCAATAATTACATTGAGGTTGAGCGCGTTCCACGGGGGCTTCGCATCCTGATAACACCTACCTACCAAAATCCGAACCCTAAGCTCCTGGAGGAATGGTCAGCTCTTATGGCATCCACGTGCAGACAGATGTTGGATCTTTTGGCCAAGTATGCAGCTCTCGAGTTGGAACAGGTCGAAGCAGAGATCTAAGTGCTCCTTGAGATGCTGGACAAGCAAGAGTCCCAGAGTGAGATCACATCTTTCTTGAAGGATATGGATGCAAGATTACTGAAGTACGAAGAAGGCATCAAGTCCAAAAAACGCTGGAAATTCATCAGGGATCGCAACGACTATGCTCAGGGATGCATACTAACCCTTGGTCGGAAGTATGACTCAGCGAGGAGGGATTTCCTCCAAACCGAGACAGTGTGAATGCAGGAGTCTGAAACCTCGGAGTCCAGCTCAGATGCCCCATCCGACTTGGACGAGCGACAGGGTGCAGCAGCACCAGCAAGAGGTCCCTTCCCTTTGCTTACTGAGTACCGTTTTTTACGGGAAAGCCTGAGTGGCAAAAAGAAACCACCTCGGGGAAGAGGAAAAGGCGGAAGCAACGAACAAGAAAGAGACAAACCAGGAGAGGAGGCGAAAGCCAAAGACAACGAGACGCCTTATGGGAGAGGTCAACGGCGATCCAAGCGCAACAAGTAATGGGTGAGCAAAGCAATAACAATTTTTCTATTATTAACATTTCTTCACACAACATCACGTCTGAGGAACGCGCAGTTTTAGAACTAGGTTTGTCTTTTTGCCCCACAGCCAATTTTAACTTTCCAAGAGCCCGCATTGATATATTCTTGTTTATAAGGAAGCTCAAGCTCCTCAAAGTGCACACTCTGAAACAAGGTGGTATCACCCTTTCGGTGACCCTACAATCCAGTGCTGGGGGTGGGGATGACAACCCTTTGACTATGTGTGACATTGAGACAATTGCCACAATCAGAGAGATTGAGCAGGGCAGCAAGGACTGGGGCACGGATCGCGAACTTCTGACTAGTATGGGCATTACTACTGATCGGAAGTCCAGAAATGACTTCAAACCTAAATCCAGGTTCAATCCTGTCACACTACATGATGGCATAGATACGTACCATGAGACAGTATAATTGGAGTTAATGGAACTTTGGGAGAAACAAAGCAATTCTTTTGCTAGCAACTTGACACCTGCACAAAGAGTGGGCCTACAATCTCTTCAACAGGCCGACACCTTTGTTATAACGCCCTCCGACAAAGGGGGCAACGTCGTCCTGTGGGATATTGACAAGTACAGGGCGGAAGCAACACGACAGCTAGAATACTCAGGTAGCTATCTGAGGTCTAACCAAGCAGAATACAGCAGAACCATTGACCAGTATCACCAACTCTTAGAGACATGGCACGGGCAAGGGACACTGAGGCGCAACAAATTCCTGTTCCTGATGGTGAAAAAACCGGTTGCCCCTGTGTTTTATATGCTCCCTAAAGTGCACAAAAGTGTTACTGAACCACCAGGGAGACCGATCATCGCAGCCAACCAAAGCTTGCTGGAAAATTCTTCCCTTTATCTTGACTACTTCCTCTGTGATTATGTTTTGAACTTGCCTTCTTATTGCAGGGACACCATGGATTTTCTTTCAAAAATACAGGGCATTCCATGGAAAGCCTCATATGTCCTCGCAACAGTCGATGTGGTGTCCCTGTACACCTGCATCGAACATGATTTAGGTTTGGAGGCATATAAATACTTTTTCCGTGACAGACCTATTTCTATGTTTGACCACACTATGTTACTGCTAGACATGCTACATTTTTGTCTGCATAACAATTGTTTCCTCTTTGAAGATACATCGTATAAACAGTACACAGGGACTGCGATGGTGAGTTGCTTCACCCCCAGCTACGCCTGTATCTTTATGGGGTGGTGGGAGGCGGAGCACCTCTGGCACCAAGGCAATGACTGTTACACAGACAACCTCATCCTGTGGACCCGCTACATTGATGATATTTTTCTAATTTGGGATGGTCCACAGGATTCGCTTCACAACTTCATTGCGGGGTTATCTACAAATGATTTAAATCTAAGATTCACGAGCAAGGTCCATGCAACAACAATTGAATTCCTGGATGTCTTAGTAGAGGTTCGAGATGACAGCATACACACCAGTCTGTTCAGAAAGGCTACAGCCGGGAACAGCCTGTTACATGCATGGAGCCACCACCCAGATGGACTAAAGAGGAGTATCCCTTATGGAGAACTCCTCAAAGCTAAACGCAATTGCAGTTCCTTAGAGGCTCTGACCAGGGAACAAGGGAACATGATTGGCCGATTTAAAGCACGTGGCTATTCAGGGAAAACCATTAGAATATCAGTTGAGAAGGCCTCTACGAGGGAGAGGGATAGTCTCCTGATCCCTAAGACACGTAACAAGAACAAACAGGAAGTGAGACTTATCACCACTTTTTCCAACGCTTCTCAGGCCCTCCACAGAATTGTGAGTAAACATTGGCACCTAGTTAGGCAGGAAGTGGTTATAGGTAGGTTAGTCAGTCCGAAACCCCATATCACATACCGTAGATGCAAATCCTTACAGGACACACTGGTGCACAGTCATCTGACACAACAGTGCAGGAGAACAGGTACATGGCTGAGGGAACTCCCGGGCTTTCACAAATGTGGCCGGTGCAAGGCCTGCGCCAACAGTCGCAATGTGAAAAGCTATCAACTGCCCATTGGTAGAAGTGAAAAAAGAAGTTCATTTATTAATTGCAACACTGAATTTGTTGTTTATGTCCTGATCTGTTTCTGTGGCTTGCGCTATGTTGGTAGCACCATCTTTCCTGTGAAAAAGCGTATACTAGAACACCTGCGCGCTATTAGGAACAGGGATCTGACTTATACAGTTGCCAAGCATTGCGCGTTGGAACATGGGGAAATTACTGATATCAGCTCTAGGATCTCTTATTTTGGAATTGACAGGATTGCAGGACATCCCCGTGGAGGTGACCGCGAACGCCACCTGCGACGCCTGGAATCAGAGTATATCATTCGCCTGCAAAGCAAGGCTCCCGGAGGCCTCAATCGTGATGAAGACCTTCATGTCCATCTAGGATAGAGAAGATACTATATACAAGTGGTGCCCTAACACTCCCTTGGACACTGTATATACTGTTATCTTTAGTCTTGTTTATACGCAATCCATCTCTACCATTCCCTTTCTTTCCCCACCTATTACAAATATATTTCTAACACAACGATGGGTCTGCTATCCTTTCCAAGCGGCTGCTTGGGCCAGTAGTGTTCACATCACCACGTTCTCACTGTATAGCACCGGGGGTGGGTTTTGTAAAGTGTTGTCCAGAAAATTTATTTTTATTCACACTGTTATTTAATTTTTTCCATCTTGTAGCGGGACTGTAAAGTAGATATACACAGGCAGCCGGTACCGGTTGAGTACTGCTTTTTCAACAGGGTATAAGCATTCACAAAGCCATATAGCATCTCATAAGGGGTGAGTACCCTCTTGTTTCCCCTTACCTATGATCCACACAGCCACTTGGCGCTGCTACTGCATGTGGATAGGCTTTATTTATTTACACCACTATTTAGTACCACCGGGTCTTTTGGTACTCCTGGGAGGTGTCAATTGCGAAAATCAGTAATTCCCTGCGCTTTACAGTTGGATCAATATTACTTTTAATTTTAATTTCAATAAAAAAAAATAATTTGCTGTTTCACGTTATGTACATATGTATATATGATGCATTAAGGTCTCTTATGATATTTGTGACTTTTGCAGGAATAACGTGACTGGAGTCTGTCTTCATGTTAATTTAGACTCTAACTTCTATGTATTTCTTTTGTGTCTATGCATAGATGATTGATCATGAATTCTTTTTGAAAACACTTAAATACAGCCACTTCCGGGTCAGGAAGTGACTTTGACAAAGACCGTGAGGTTGAAACGCGTCAGTCAATAAAACCTTTTCTCTATAATTCAATCCTGAGTGCGACTTTACCTTATTGTTGCGAGACGTAAGGAATTTGCATATATATATATGTATATATATATATATATATATATATATATATATATATATATATATGTATCGCAGCTCCATTGTACACAAGGTACAGCCCTCGCGGGGGAAATTTCAACCAAATGTATTGGTAAAAAACACACACAAGACGCGTTTCGGCGACTGCCTTCCTCAATATGTATATATATCAAAACAAGAGTTTTTCGCGTTACTTCTGCCAACAAATGGCGGCGGGCTCCGGCAAGGACGCGATCCTTTTCACCTCAAAACACCAATCTTACACGTACATGCAACAGATTGCGCCGAGCCCAGTATCCAAATTAAACGTGGTTTATTTCTTCAAAAATGACAAACAAACGCCCGACGCGTTCCGGAACAGCCGTTCCTTTCTCACGGGTCAATTAGACATTTGATTTCACCCATTACATATAGTGCACCAAAAGTATAAACATAAACATAGGACTACTTGATAACTTTCAAGTTCATGGTAAAAACGGCATCCATTTTGGAATGGTATTATACATGAATATACATGCACGTTAATCAATGAAACAAATTGATATATTGAATATAACAGATACAAAAAGCAGAACATAGATAATACTTTTAGTTCGCTTGCATTATAAACACTGTAATCATATGTGAGAAGTTGCAAATTGAGATCATCATGTATTTGGTCAGCCAATAACGCCTCCATGGACTTAAGGAACATATATTACAATTGTAATTCTGCCCCAGTGGGCCATAATTCTCATTTGTGTATCATTACATGATTTACAAACGAAATTCCAATCCTGTACTTTGGATACTGGGCTCGGCGCAATCTGTTGCATGTATGTGTAAGATTGGTGTTTTGATATGTATATATATATATATATATATATATATATATATATATATATATATATATATATATATATATATATATATATATATATCAGCATGTGAATCCCAAAGTATCCAGCCACAGCGGCGCAACACGAGGGCACAGACTCCAAGGCAGTGATGATGGCAAAGTGTCTTTATTTAAGTATCAATGTCCAATATATATATATATACACATATAACCCGTAGGTTATATGTGTGTATATATATATATATTTTATATCCAACAAACCCTTCCAATGTACTGGAGGAAGAGGCCACACGGGGAAATTTCTTCGGAAGCACTTTATTAGACATCTATTGGGCATGATGCATTTCGGCTGTATTAGCCTTCTTCGGATGCCACTATGTCCCGGATGCTGCCACACCCACGTTTAAAATGTGTCCTGCAACCCTCCCATTGGTGGGAGCATTAACAACCCCCGATCATGTGATCGCCCATCAGTTGTAGTATGATCGTTACTACAACTCCCAGAGTTCATCCTTCCTGGGTAGATGTTGCGCGGGGAACCTTGATAGCATTAAATCCTGATGGACTGGTGCTGTGCAGGGCAAAAAGCCATGTGTCCGATTGGAATATCTCTGTTGAATTTGGTGTCCATAAGGCTTCCTTAGGTCCCCATACGTTCCAGCCCCAAAAATAAGGGTCCGTCGGGCCGCGAGCTGTGATTTCAGTGAATCCAACTCCTCGTGAAGTCACGAGCTGCACCTGGCAGCAGCCCTTACTTTGCTTACTCAGGGAGGTGGGCCGGAGCAGCTCCAATGCCTTGGACGAAGAAAAAAACTGCAGATGCAGATACCAGTATCTCTCCAGCCGCTTGTGGAACGGGGCCTCTTTACACGCCTCTGGCTGGCGTGAAAACATCCAACAAACCCTTCCAATGTACTGGAGGAAGAAGCCACACGGGGAAATTTCTTCGGAAGCACTTTATTAGACATCTATTGGGCATGATGCATTTCGGCTGTATTAGCCTTGTTCGGATGCCACTATGTCCCGGATGCTGCCACACCCGCGTTTAAAATTTGTCCTGCAACCCTCCCATTGGTGGGAGCATTAACAACCCCCGATCATGTGATCGCCCATCAGTTGTAGTATGATCGTTACTACAACTCCCAGAGTTCATCCTTCCTGGGTAGAAGTTGCGCGGGGAACCTTGATGGCATTAAATCCCGATGGACTGGTGCTGTGCAGGGCAAAATGCGATGTGTCCGATTGGAATATCTCGGTTGAATTTGGTGTCCATAAGGCTTCCTTAGGTCCCCATATGTTCCAGCCCCAAAAATAAGTGTCTGTCGGGCCGCGAGCTGTGATTTCAGTGAATCCAACTCCTCGTGAAGTCACGAGCTGCACCTGGCAGCAGCCCTTACTTTGCTTACTCAGTGAGGCGGGCCGGAGCAGCTCCAATACCTTGGACGAAGAAAAAAACTGCAGATGCAGATACCAGTATCTCTCCAGCCGCTTGTGGAACAGGGCCTCTTTACACGCCTCTGGCTGGCGTGAAAACATCCAACAAACCCTTCCAATGTACTGGAGGAAGAGGCCTCACGGGGAAATTTCTTCAGAAGCACTTTATTAGACATCTATTGGGCATGATGCATTTAGGCTGTATTAGCCTTCTTCGGATGCCACTATGTCCCGGATGTTGCCACACCCGCGTTTAAAATTTGTCCTGCAACCCTCCCATTGGTGGGAGCATTAACAACCCCTGATCATGTGATCGCCCATCAGTTGTAGTATGATCGTTACTACAACTCCCAGAGTTCATCCTTCCTGGGTAGATGTTGCGCGGGGAACCTTGATGGCATTAAATCCCGATGGACTGGTGCTGTGCAGGGCAAAACGCGATGTGTCCGATTGGAATATCTCTGTTGAATTTGGTGTCCATAAGGCTTCCTTAGGTCCCCATACATTCCAGTCCCAAAAATAGGTGTCTGTCGGGTTGCGAGCTGTGATTTCAGTGAATCCAACTCCTCGTGAAGTCACGAGCTGCACCTGGCAGCAGCCCTTACTTTGCTTACTCAGTGAGGCGGGCCGGAGCAGCTCCAATACCTTGGATGAAGAAAGAGGCAAGAGGGGTGCAGAAATTTGCAAGAGAGGTGCAGAAAGAAGCAGGAGCAGTGGAAAAGAACCAACAGAGGTGCAAAAAGAGGCAAGTGAGGTGCAGTAGGAGGCAAGAGAACTACAGAAAGAGGCAAGAGAGTTGCAGAAACAGGCAGAAGGGGTGCAGAAAGAGGGAAGAGGGTTTTAGAGAGAGGCAAGAGGTTTGCAGAAATGTGGAACAGAGGTGCAGAAAGAAGCAAGAGCAGTGCAGAAAGAACCAACAGAGCTGCAGAAAGAGGCAAGAGGGGTACAGAAAGAGGCAAGTGAAGTGCAGAACGAACCAAAAGAGGTGGAGAAAGAACCAACATAGGTGTAAAAAGAGGCAAGAGGGGTGCAGAAAGGGTTAGGAGAGGTGTACAAAGAGGCAAGAGGGATACAGAAAGAGGCATGAGGGGTGCAGAAAGAAGGAAGAGAACTGCAGAAAGAAGCAACAGAGGTGCTGAAAGAGGCACGAAGGGTGCAGAAAGAGACAAGAGAGGTGCAGAAAGGAGCAACAGAGGTACAGAAAGAAGCTAGAGTGGTGTAGAAAGAGGGACGAGAGGTGTAGAAAGAGGCAAGAGAGTTGCACAAAGAGGGAAGAGGGGTGCAGAAACAGGCAAAAGGGGTGCAGAAAGAAGCAAGTGAGGTGCAGAGAGGCAAGAGAGGTGCAGAAAGGGGCAAGAGAGGTACATAAACAGACCAGAGAAGTGTTGAAAGAGGTAAGAGAGGTGCAGAAGGAGGCAAGGGAACTGCAGAAATAGGCAAGAGAGTTGCAGAAAGAGGCAAGTGAGGTGCAGAAGGAGGCAAGAGAACTGCAGAAAGAGGCAAGAGAGTTGCAGAAACAGGCAAAAGGGGTGTAGAAAGAGGGAAGGGGGTTGCAGAAAGAGGCAAGAGGGGTGCAGAAAGAAGCAACAGAGGTGCAGAAAGAAGCAAGAGAAGTGCAGAAAGAAGCAACAGAGGTGCATAAAGAGGCAAGAAGGGTGCAGAAAGAGGCAAGAGGGGTGCAGAAAGAGGCAAGAGAAGTGTAGAAAGAGGCAAGAGAGGTGCAGAAACAGGCAGGAGAGGTGAAGAAAGAGGCAACAGGGGTGCAGAAAGAGGCAAGAGGGGTACAGGAAGAAGCAAGTGAGGTGCAGAAAGAGGCAACAGAGGTGCAGAAAGAGATAACAGAGGTGCAGAAAGAGGCAAGGAAGGTGCAGAAAGTGGAAGAGATGAGCAGAAAGAGGAAAAAGAAATGCAGAAAAAAGAAAGTTGCAGAAAGATGCAACAGAAATGCAGAAAGTGGCAAGAGAGGCGCAGAAAGAAGCAAGAGTGGTTTGCACACCATTAGTACCAATTTAACAACCACATTTAGCAATAAGTAATAGGTGACCATTCTAGGTTTGCAGAGGGCCTTCCACCATGCTGTAACACTTGTCGCTGCATTTTTGGTAACGTTTGAGCCGTTTGAGCTAGAAACAAGGCTTTTTGTGTTCAAATCTGCAGATTAGGCAGCAGATGATGGATTATGTGGCTAATGCGGAAAATGTATAATTGCGCGAAAGTCAGTGCAGCCAAACAGTCGCATAATTGCAGTGACCCTGCTTATACCTCTGACTAGGTCCAGAAGTGCTCCTCAGTGATTCCTTCTTTTTTTGTCTCTTGAGTTCATAATTTAGCTTCTATGGAAACGAGGAAGACTAAACCTGAGGTTACCACTCCACAACACGGACTACCATACCACATAATTACTCTCCATAACACATAATCCCACTCTACATAATTCCTACACACTAAATACCACATACTTTCTATCCACATAATTTCACTGCACAACATACCACATAATTCCACTACACACAAAGTACATCTACTCCACTCCAAAAAACATTAGTAAAAAACTTTTAGATTTACAACACCAATAGCTCTAACTCTTGCAAATGCGAGACCTATTACATTACAAATGCTTCTTTAACTGGTAGTCGCGTTTGCAGAGTGGTGGAGAAAGGGGGCTGGGCCTCCAACCAGCACTCAGGAATTCCGCTGCGTAGGACTTACAGGAGGTACCAGGAGGGCTTCTTGGCCCCCAAAGTCCCCCAGGAGTAAAGTGGACTTCATCCCCCAACCAGTATTGTGCCAGTAGGTATGTTTGCAGAGTGGTGGAGAAAGGGGGGGCGTGGCCTTCGAAGACCTCTTAGCAATCCCATTGTGTGGGACTTAGTGGAGGTAACAGGAGGGGTAGTTGGCCCCCAAGGACAACCTTGGGGGCCAACTACCCCTCCTATTACCTCCAGTAAGTCCCAAACAGCAGCATTGCTAAGTTCACATAGCAGGCCACGCCCCCTTTCCCCACCACTCTGCAAACGCGCTCCCTGGCGCGCTCTTGCATGGGGATTAAAGTCCACTTCACTGCTGGTGGTCCTTAGGGGCCAAGTAGCCTACCTGTTAACTCCAGTAAGCCCCACACAGTGTGATTGCTGAGAGGTGGACACAGGCCATGCCCCCTTTGTCCACCACTCTGCAAACACACCTCCTGGCACACTCTTGGTTGGGGGGTGAAGTCCCCTTGCCTCCTGAGGGTCCCTGGGGGCCAACTAGCCCTTCTGTTACCTCCAGTAAGCCCCACAGAGCTGGATTGCTGAGAGTGGTCCGAGGCCATGCCCCCTTTTTACACCACTCTATAAACGTGCCGCCTGTCGCACTGCTGCTCGGGGGATGAAGTCCACTTCAGTCCTGAGGTCCTTAGGACACAAGGGGACCTCATCACTCCACCAGCAGAGCTCCAAGAGGTGCGTTAGCAGAGTGGTGTAAAAAGGGACGTGGCCTCGTACCACCTCTCAGCAATCCCACTGTGTGGGGCTTACTGGAGGTTCCTGGTGGCCTAGTTGTCCCCCAGGGACCCTCACTAGCAATGGGGACTTAATCCACCAACGTAGAGCATGCCAGGAGGTGCGTTTGCAGAGTCATGCAGGGAGGGGGCGGAGCCTCCAGCGAATTGCCTTTTTTAATTTAATTTTTATTTTAAGAAGAGGGACTGTGTGGCCCCCCTTCTCTTGAGCCTTTTGGGCCCTGGGGACCCAATCCCCCGGGACCTGAGCCATTATATTAATTGTTCAAAAGGAGGGGGGGCCCCGGGGACCCCATCTCCCGGGGCTAGGCCTTTCTTTTTTTTTTTTACAGGGGAAGGGGGCTGTGGGGCCCCCCTCCCCAGGCCAATTTCAGCCCCAAGAACCCCTTCCCCCAGCAAAAATTTATTTTTGGAAGGGGGCCGCGTGGCCCCCCTTCCCTGGGCCTCTCTTGGCCCCGGGGACCCCATCCCCCGGGGCGTGACCAGCCTTTCTTTTTTTTTAAATTGGAGGGGGGCCGTGTGGCCCCCCTCCTGAGGCCAAGTTTGGCCCTGGGGGCCTTATTTATTTTAAATTGCAAAAGGGAGGGGGGCCGTGTGGCCCCCTGCCCTGGGCCACTTTTGGCCCCGCGACCCCATCCCCTGGGGCCTTGCCTCTTTGATGGGGACAGCGGGGGGAGCCCCAATGCCCCTGCGGTCCCTGCTAGCTCCCCGCCCCCTGCGGGAGCTAGCATTGCTTTTGGACAAGGGGAGCTGCTGACATGCAGCTCCCCTTGTCCAAAAGCAATCTGCTTTGCTGCTTGGAAGCGAAAGCAGGTTTCCTGCTCTCGCTACCAAGAAGCAAAGCAGTGTTTGCTATGGCAGGGCGGGAGCCGTGCTCCTGCCTTGCCATAGCAAACGGCAATGTCCCGGGGGTGGGCACCCCGGGACATTGCAGGAGCCGGCCCTGGGGGCTGGCGGTCCCCAGGGCCATCTAGGGCTCCAGGAGGGGGGCACACGGCCCCCTCCCAACTGTTTAAAGCCCCGGGGAGGTGGTGGTCTCCAGGCCCGGGGGTCCGCAACGGACCACCACATTTTAATCAGGAGTGCCCGGGGAGGTGGTGGTCCCGGGGCAGTGTGGGGGCTCGAGCCCTCCCACACTTTGTTTTTAAAGTAGCCCCGGGGAGGTGGCGGTCCCCGGGGCTGCGGGGGGGCAGCGTGGCCCCTGCATTTAAATCATATAGGGGAGGTGGTGGTCCCCGGGGCTTGGGGGGGCCCAGGAGGCCCCCCCGACCTAAATAAATTATAGCCCTGGGGAGGTGGTGGTCCCCGGGGCTTGGAGGGGCCCGGGGGCTCCCACTACATAATTAGGTATTGCCCCCGGGACCTGGCCCATCCGGGGGCTTATAGAAAACGAAGCTCGGGAGCCCGCGCTTCGGTTTTTTTTTTCTGGCCGGATTCGCATACCTAGCGCGAATTTGGCTGATTTTTTTATTTTAAAAATGCTTTTTTTGGCCCTGAGCAGGCCTAGGGGGTCAGGCTGTTTCTACCCTGCCCCCTTTTCTTGTCTTTAATGCTTTTTTTAACTGATTTCTTGTGACTCGGTTTTACCGAGTCACAAGATGGCTGCCAACACTTCCTGGTTTGAAGTGTTGGCAGCCAATCAGAATGACGCTCGGGAGGGTTCGCAAACCCTCCTCGGCCCTCAGATATATCCATTTTTATTTTTTGAATTTCTCAGCAACTACTGAACGGATTTACACCATTTAAAAATAAGGTCGCTTTCTGAACCAAGAGCTACCTATTTGCCAAATTTGGTGTAATTCCGTTCAGCAGTTCGGTCTGTAGCCGTGTCTAAAGTTCCTATGAAAATTAACATGGGGAAAATGCGTTTTGGGACCCCCATTTTTTCTCAGCCCCCACTTGATGAATCACCCTGAAACGTTCAAGATAGGAATTGACCTGAGTGAACCATTAGTTTTGAAAAATTCGCGAAGATTCGTCAAACGGTGCCAAAGATATTGGCAAAAGAAAAAACAATTTTTGAATAGAAACACGGTCCTAACTATAACTACCTACTGGCGACCGCCAGTAGGTAATATATATATATATATTTTTACTTGTTTACAATAAGTGAGCCCACCTTGTCTAAACACTTGCATAATATGTACTTTAATAGTGCCAGTGTGTTTCCACACAATGAGATATGTATAAGTATAGCTGATAACCAACATCTCCCTTAAAGCTTCCCTTGGTCTGCCACAACATTTCAAAACCCTATAGCTATAAGAATCTGCTAGTCAATCTGTATTTTATGGCACAAAGCACTTTTTTTTAGAATTTATTGATTTTAGTGGTGACACAGATAAAAATAATTTTTAATTCAGTTTGTACATATACATGGAGTGAGAATTAGCCCACTGGGGCTGTATCAGAATAAGGGCATAAGACTTTAAGATCAAAACAATTGGCAACCATGTAGTGTATGATTCGATCAGGGTTATTAAATATGCAAAACTGAGCCCCAATGGGGCACAGATCGATTCAACATGGGCATTCCTTTATGTGCTAATGAGACTGATATTAATGAATGACCAGAAATAGATGGTTAGGATTATTGATATTTTAAAATTATCTTTTTATGCAATTCTGATTATTTGAATGCTTTTATAAGATTTCAAATATCAATTATCATGTCTCTTGTTTACATTTGTATGAATAGTAATTTTATAATTGTACATATATTGATGAACGTATTTTACATTTATGTATTTATTATATCAAATATATGCTTATTTTGCACAAAGTGATCTTGCAATGCCAGCGCTCATAATGATTATAACAATATGTAGTATTTTCTCCATGTTCACTAGCGGTCACCTGACTGTCACGTTTTTTGCATTTGCACTTTAAATAAGGGTTTAACGAGTGGCAACGCGTCATGTGATCAAGGCCCAGGTGGGGCTGAAACGCGTCATGGCGGTGATGCAGGGCATTTGAAATAAAGATATTTTGCACAAGGAACTTTGGGTCCGCGTTCGTCTGTCCGAGTGCAGTGGATGGTTGGAGACGAAGCCTGTAAAATAATATATATATATATATATATATATATATATATATATATATATATATATATATATATATATTTCCTCAGTTTCTGCTCCTTCCGCCTTCCCTCGCCCTGTGCAGTGGATCGCTCGTAGCCGGCGGAGCGCGCCGGACATAGTTATCCCTGATTCACTCAAATAAAGCGATCACTCAGAGGTATTGCAATTACCAAAAGTTGGTTTTTAATCCAGGTTACCCGTTTCGCTTGCAAAGCAAGCTTGGTCACACACTGTATTGTGGGTAGAGACTTGCAATACATAGGGGGAGTAGAAATCAAGGGGGACAAGGGAGTACATGGGCCACTTGTTACCAAAACGGCATCCATTTTGTAACATGCAAAAGTTTGCTAAACTGTATTAAAATTCATACAGA
The DNA here is from genome assembly GCA_963921515.1 of Calotriton arnoldi. NCBI lineage: Eukaryota > Metazoa > Chordata > Amphibia > Caudata > Salamandridae > Calotriton > Calotriton arnoldi. The sequence goes on along the minus strand of CAWUFW010006599.1, from coordinate 683,616 downwards.
TTACCCTACTTTAGGTTAAACATTGACCATACACAATTGCGTAAGCTGTGTTACAATTCATACAGGTATTCCCTCAATATTTGTTATGCAAATCACATTTAAACCGACAAAATATTACTCGTCACAATACATATTGACAATGTGATTGGTTGGAAAAAGAGGAAAGGAAACAGACGCTGTCAAAAGGCAGTATTGGCATAGTGCCGGAATCTAACAACTGCTTCCATTTCAGTGGCTGTAATTGCATCCACAGTCAAAAACTAGATGCACTGTATTAAAATCATACAGGTGTGTCTCCAAAGGTTGCATGTGTTCCCATGCAATAGTATATAAGAAAACATATGTTAAGCCAGTTCTATCCAAGTTGAAGGAGAATTACTCCTTAGACCTGACACAAGTGAAGGGGTTAGAAAGAAAACCACTTAATGTTCTCGGCGCAGTGCCAGCAAAATAAGTATCTTGCTTCACAATCTTGAAGCATAACTCTTTACGAAAGAGTGTTAACAGAAATTGGCCAGTGGTCAGAAATGATCCAGTATTGGGCAGAGTGCTGCCCAAACATCCCTGCATTACATTTAGAAAATCTAAATCTATGCGGGATTCACTGGTCAAAAGTAGTCCAGAATTATTAACAACTGCAAACTGGCTTACTGCCCGCAAAGGATTTATCAAATGCAATAATTGTCGGGCATGTAAATATGCAGTGAATAAAACAACATACAAAACACCTTTTTCTGAGGAAAATGTTAAGATCACCAAATTCCTTACTTGTCGTACAGAGTTTGTTATCTATGTGTTGAGTTGCTCTTGTGGGTTGCAGTATGTGGGCAGTACGAAGTTACAGGCCCACAAACGCATACTGCAACACATGAGAGCAATTACCAACAACGATCCAACATACCCAATAGCCCGCCACTTTAAAGACACGCATAACAGTGACCTCAAACACCTTACATATTTCTTGATCGATTCCATCCCAACATCTAGACGTGGGGGTAATAGAGAGGCGAAATTAAGACGTCTAGAAACACAATATATTGTTGAACTTGATACTAAGACCCCCAATGGACATAACTCAAGTGAGGATTTTTATACATGGTTATAAGAAATGTATAAGGATAACCATAATGTCCAAGTTGGGTGTATGTTCAATCAGGTTATTTTTCCAACAAAACATTATTTTCTCTACACTGATAGAGGAGTATATTTAATCTTTTCAGCACGCTGCTATAAGCATATTAGCTTTTTTTTCTAAATACAGAGTTTTAGGTAAAAATAATCTCTTAAACTCAGGTTTAAAGCCTTTTTAAACTTAATCCTATTCATGTTCAGGAACAGGGATCTGTTCCTAGGTAGCACTTTTTTCTCTTCTTTTTTCATAACACTTTAACTAGCACTGTAGATTGACATGGAAAATTGTTACACTGTAATTGATCCACACTCGATATTATATCATAAGGGTCAAGCACACGTGACTGCCACAAGAGGTCGGGCTCAAGCTTAGTGATTTATAATGTAACATTCAGATATTGAATAAATTGCTGTCACCCCGTCCTCTTTTAAACATATGAATTTTACAACAATATGTTTTTAAGCATTGCAGTTCTTAAAGATGCAATTTGGATATTCATATATGACATTTTTATGTATTTTATATGGAAATGTTTTTTTATGTATTTAAACATGCATTTTTAAATAGATTTAACCTAGCATTGTGTATATATATATATTTATATAATAATTCAAATGTTATTTATAATATAAATATTTATGGCAGTCTTTGCACAAATTGAAAGGCAATTTTTGCACAAAAACTGGCGAAAAAAGATAAACATGTATATTTTTTCAATGTCTATGCATTGGTTATCACGTGTATGGCACTTTGCACTTTAAATGTAGTATCTGGGCTTCAGTAACGCGTCATGTGATCAAGGCCGTGTCAGGCCGAAACGCGTCAGGGTGATTGTGGTGTTTTGAGCAATAAACATTTCATGCACAAAATTTGGGTTGGTGTTCCGTCCTTTCCCAGAGAAGGGAATCAACGAAGAACGGCGTCTGCTATATATATACATACATATACATACATACATCGACAGTAACCTCCACACATAAATATATCGATGACAGAAGAAGCTATCACCTCCCTGAAGCTGAGAAACATATGTAGTATGGGATGAGTAATCAGCAACATAGTACTAACCATAAAACGGTGAGAGAGAGAAACAAGACTATAACTAGGCCCAGAAGCAGGCCAAGTTGAGAGAGACTAATCCATGGAGGTCTACAAAAAGTTCTTGAACCTTATCATCCAATTGTAAGGCATATCCCACACAGCAGAAGCTGACTGAAGATTGGACGAAAGTAAAACACATAGTCTCATAGGGACTAAATCCCCACAAGGAGAACAGTTCAAAAATTGAACCAAGCAATGAAAGATAAGCAACAGTTGCAAGCTAAAGACGAAGAACAATTGTTGATTAGAGGGAAAGAGTGTCCCACAGGATGGGAGGGGGCATCCAAATTGCTCAAAGTATAAGGGCAACACTCTTACAGCCCTGATTATACCAAGGTACATGGGTGAAGAAAACCCAGAATTTGATTAAAGAAGTGAAATACACAATAGAGGGGATATTCATTATGAAGAAGAAACCCCAGCAATAAAAGATAATGCATAGGTGTAATGACTAACCCCCGAAGGTAGGATATGAGGACACCGTACAGGACAAAATGAAAATAGTTGTCCATAGAGAGAGTCCCCGAAGGGGACAAGCAAGCCAAAAAGGAAACTAAGTCCAAGAGGATGAAACCATAATGTTCTAGGAACAGTTTCAAGGAACAAGGAATCCACCAAAAGGCGGAGGAGCCATTATCACACAAAAAGAAACCACATCATGTCTTTGCAAGGATAAAAATGTTGACACCTTGATTCCACACGTGTATATGAACTCAGAAAAAGGAGGTGTTCATGGCAATTAGGGGAGAGGATGTAGCCTTACGGCTAGAGCGGTCGACCTCGGAGCTGGGGAACCGGGTTTGAGTCTCGGCAGGGACGCTCAACATCCTGTGATTCTGGGCAATTCACTTAATCTCCCTGCGCCTAACAAAAATTAATGTGTACATCTAGAACTAAACTGGTGCTCATGTAAAGCACTCTGATACCTGATATCTTCGGGACGAGCTTGTGCAATATAAAACTCTAAAAAAAAATTTTTTTTAAAAAAGAGAAAAAGACTTGCCTGTAGGCAATTAGTGAGTATGACAGATGTCTTGACAGGAAAAGTCAGAGCAAGGACAGCAAGACCAGTGGTAGAAAAAAGTCGCCACTTAAATACCTCAACACAGATAGAGAATGTGGAGGAAACCACAAACAAGACGATCAGCAGGACTAAGAAAGAAAACACATTTTCGATTTTTGAAAAAACAGCCTTGTGAAAATCACATGAAGTGAATGAAACATGTGCACCAGAGTAGTCCATTAAAATTCACCCTGCTGAAAAAGAGCAAAAATCTTGCTAAAAAAATGAAGGACACATAGAGAAAAGATTGCCTTAGTGGGAAATAATGGCCAGGCCAGTAACGTGGACAACAGAGTAGAAACTGTGGCACGTGTCCCACTGCCCCAGTGGTAATTTAGAGCTTTTGATCAAACAGAACTACACAAGAAGGGTAGTGCAAAGGGTGCTCCCTGTATGGATCAAGGAGAAACTAGAGATTCACGAGAAAGAGATCTCATTGAACAAGATTTATAGAAACTCCCCCGGGGGAGAAAAGTGAAAGGTCCCAATAAGCGATACTAAACGTTACTTATCAGTGTGAAGTGCTGGGGCCAAATGTTTCAGCAATTCAAATGCGAGTCAGAGCTCATAAACTCTAGACTACAAGTGGTTCTCATAAGTAGTGCGAAACCATAACCTGTCCTCGACAGTGAAAGAAGGATAAGAATAATACCTGCAAGAAGCAGGAATACCACACCAGGTTTCACCAGTAGGTGGGATAGACAACCATGGACCCCGCCATGGAATGCTCAATCGAGAAAGAAATGAAAGATCAACATCCCCCATACAAATGGAAACGAGTGGATTTAGGGAGACAGACAGGAGCAACAGCAGAACTAATTTTCTGTTCTACTTCAACTGTCGCGAAAACGCCTCAAAGCAGAGTCAGCAGGAGCACCAAAAAGGTGGGTGCTAGGCATGTCAAGCAAAGTGGTCTGAATAGCCTCCAAAAAAGCGGAAGTGCCTAGCCAGGCACGACGATGTAGCGCCACTGAAGAAGCCATTGCCCGACCTACCGAATCAGTGGTAAGCATCCCACATCGAATGATTAATTTAGCCGCCTGCTGCCCATCATGGATCAACTGGGTAAGCTCGCTCCGGGTGTCGTCTGGAAGCGATGGCAACAGACGTGTCAATGAATCCCACAATGTATGGGAAAAGCGTCCAAGAATGCAAGATGTATTAATGGAATGCAAAGAAGAACTTATGGAGGAGAAGATATGCCTGCCAAAAGTGTCCTGTCTCCTGGAATTTCTGTCTGACTGAACATGAGGGAGAGGCGATATCATGCGACACCAAAGCAGCCTGTACTACCAAACTGTGAGGAGTAGGGTGCCGGGGGAGACAGGCCAGATCACCAGGGGCCGGATGGTGTCTGTGAGATATAGATTGACCCATCAGGGCCCCTGTATCAAGTTTATCCCAGATCCCAACAAAATGTCATATAGGGCATCACAATAGGGAACCATCGGCTCCACCCCTGTTTGGCCCTGATGGAGAATGCCAACTAGGGGATCAGTAGATTTTTTTAAAGAAGAAAGAGTCAAATCCAAAATCAGAGCAACTCGCTTTAGCTGATCAGCTAAAGAGGAGCACACCTCTGTAGCAAGATCAAGAGGGGAAAGAAGGCCCAAGGCTGGTAAAGACTTTAATCCAATAGCTTCACCCAGTTCAGTTAGCCAGCTATCCTCCACAAGATGCTGAGCAGCATCAGATATAGGGTGTAGAAACCCTGACTTGTCCCCATCACCTCCTAGTGTTCCTCAGAAGGAAAAACATTAATGGGCTCCACAGAAAGTGGAAGAAGGATGTGTGAGATAGGCAGCCCCATTATCTCTGCACATGACGTCAACCGGCGCCAAGTTGGCGACACCTCAAAGTCGGAAAGGGGAAGTAGCATGGTGTCGATTGGTGCTGCCGATGTTGCCGTCGGCTGATCAGATACAAGTGCCGAAGGTGGGAACCCCAAAAGGCTGTGCGCCGGCACCGAGACGGAGTCGACCATCCAACCCGAGGGCATAACTGAACCCGAGGGCGAACCCACCAACGTGACACAGTCGAGGCACCTCTCACCTCCTTGGGGCCTGAAGGCATTCCAGGGGAAGGTGAAGGCCCAAAGATAGAATGCAGGAAGCAATAATATGCTTGCATCTGGGTCAGAGTTGCCCCAGCTTCAGGGTAGACAGAGAGGTGAAGGGTGAATTTATGCAAGAAGTCCTCAACCGGCAAGCGAGAGGAGGCATGAAAGTTGGAATCTCTGCGCAGTGAAGTCTGGGGATGCCGTAACTTCCACCGCCTGCGTCGAGACTTACTGTGAGACGATGATGGAGAGTGATGTCCACGGGAATGGCTTCTGGACCGGGCCCGCAAACGTACCATGCAGTGACTGTGAGAGCCGTGCTGACAGGAGCTTCATCTGACATTCCCGCAGCACCTTCAGTCGAAGTAGATGACAGGAGTCACACTCCTCAGAGTCAAGGTGCTCTCCCAAGCAACACATACAAATGGAGTGAGGGTCCATTGACGACATTTGCCATCCACAAGACCCACAAGGTTTGAACAGAAAAAGCACACTGTTTAAATGAAGAAATCATCGAAGTAGGCCAAAAAGGACCTGAGGTAACCGCTTCTCCGGATCCACCTTGTAAGCGCGGAAAAGAAAAAAACTGATGTCAGCACGTCGGGGAGGGGCTTATATGGACTCTTCTGACTTTGCATACATGAACGACGTTGGTACGGAGTTGCATGATGCCCTCTACTGATGTGCAGGGGTACTGCTGAAAAAACATCCGGATCCTGTCTGGCACCTGGAGAGAATTCTAAGGTAAGGAATCTGCGGCTGGACGTCTCAATCAGATTATATATTGCAATCATAAATACACAATCAATCACATACAATTGTATTTGACCAGAAAATAACAGGATCCCAGATTTTGGCTATGCGCTTGTGTTTCCTAGTACCTTGAATGACTGCCAGTTGTAGACCACATAAATCAACAACTTGGGAATACTGGTCCTTTTCTGTGTTTGCTAACTTTTCAACCAAGGCCTGCTGATACGAAGTCTGATGATAATTACAGTAAAATACAGTGACTCGAGCCCTAGAATATCGGCTGAGAAGCCCAAAATCGTAAGTTTAGCAACACACAAATAGTTATACCAAGTAGTTCACTAAATTCTCTAGTACCCAATAATGCTGAATCTTGGAGCATTTCGCAAACAGTTGGGTCGTATTTTGACTTTGAAAGCAGTGCAAGTCTTATTTAAAGCCCCACTTGAAGAGGCTTAATGGGGTATTATAAAGATACTGGGTAATTTTATATTGATGGGTTTTGAGCTGAGGCACATTCAAGATCTGGTGGCTTAATTGAATAATCTTAAAAGTCTCTTCCCTTGTAGCATTTATGCCTCGCCTAGCAGTCTCTCTGGTTGGCAAATGGCCCAAATTATGTGTTTGACAATCCAATGCTTAGACGAATAAAACAACCGATGGCTCATGTTCGAGAGATTGTTAAAAATAAATCAATTATAGAAAAAGGGCTCAAATTAACGTGATAAGCTGTAACCTTGATAAAGTATTCCTTTAATTGGAGGTGTTTAGAAATACCTGAGACTGGAATAGAGTAGGCTGTTGGTAAATGTGTAAAGGAATGGAGGATAAAAAAATATTTAAAAAGTTGGCCCACGTTCTGTAGCCAGATCTTACTCCTTAAAGAAACAAGTGCGTCATTTGCAAATTTGGGGAGACACGGGTTAAACCATAAGGATGTGTATCTAGTCTTCTGTGGATCCCAAATTTATGAGTCAAACATGCTGATATATTGATAAGGTACTTATAACGTTTACAGTAAGAGGAGTAAAAAAACAAACAGGGCATGAGGTTAGTTCACAGTATAAATCTGAAGGAGGTAATTTCTCCCGTGCCAACACCACTACTTGTGCGAACCTTACAGAGAAGATGAACCAACAATAAAATTTAAGGCAAGGTGAAGTCCAGCGGCCACGTTCTACTGAAAGTTGTAGTAGTTTGTTTGCTCAGCGCATTTTTTGTACAGGCAAATAAATCTATTTTAAGTAGATTTTATCTTGTGAAGAAAAAAACAAGATGGAATTAACAGAGCGCTCATAAAAATATATAACACGAGATAGGATGCCCATTATTGTAACATTTCATTTTCCCATAAAGCCTAGTTGGAGACTAATCTATTTTTTGCAATTGGAAGGTTGTTGACGAGAGGAGACCTATAATTGAGTGTAAACACCTCCTCCCCTTGAGTGGAGATTTATCCCCAAGGATGTTGCAGTGTAAACATATTGGTAATCCGTTTTACTTGTTGGTTTAATAACATGTGTGCCTTCCCTCAGTTAAGTCAGTAACCCAATATGTCTGGGCAACATTTACTTTCACTGCCATGGCACGTGTGTGCACACACACACACTGACACACTGAGACACAAACACACACACACACGTGTACTTCACTGCCATTGCACACATTTATTCTTAAAAGCACAAAAGTGAGAGGGTAGAGCCTTGGAGAAACGAAAAAGATTTCAAATTTGACCCTCTCTTACTGAGAGAATCTAACCCCGCCTTGTGATTTCCCTTGAATATCTATCACATGCTACAACAGTTCCAACAACATTGACAAAGGTTGCAGAGAAAACTAATATCGCGCTAAAGCGATTGACCTGCCTCTGTCTCGTTGGTCTATCAACCTCCTCCTAACACTCATGATGACAGACCAACGTCACAGAAGGGACGAAGCTCAGATTTGAAGTCCGAAACCAGCTGGGTAGAATCAGCATATCTGTACGTGAGTCATAGCTTCTGCTTCTATCATTTATCCTTTGTAGGCTACTAAAGAAATAAAAACAAAATGCATTGGATTCCAGTCACAAAGTTTATGGTAATACTGCCGCTTGTTAAGGTAACTGTCTTTCCCTAGAGAAGCATTAATTATCATTGCCAGGTCCTCTGCCTTGGGTGTAATGCAGGCCCTTGCAGTCACTGTGGCGCAGGGGGCTCCCAGCCAGGGGCGTCGTCAACCCCCCAGCTTTAGCAGCTACGGGGTGGGTGGGGTTCTTGATGGGTCTCTTCTGTCTGCAACTCGGTAGGCAAAGGCTCATAATTAACGTGAAAGGCTGGGATGGTGAGTGGATGGATAGGTGGATTTGGAATGGTGGATGGATGGAGTGAAAGGGCGGATGGATAGATGCATGGATGAATGAGTAAAAGGATGGATGTAAGGAGGGGTAAGCAAAAGGGAGGAAGGATGGATGAGTGAAAGGGCGGATGGATTGAGGAAGAGTGAAAGGGTGGATGGATGAGTGAGTTAAAGGATGGATGCGTGAAAGGGTAGATAGATGGATGGATGGAAGGAAGGCTGGATGAATGAATGGATGTGAAAGGATAGATGGATGAGTTTAAGGATGTTTGTAAGTATGGATGAGTGAAAGAATGGATGGATGAGTGAAAGGGGGTAGATGGGTGGCTGGATGAAAGGGTGGACAAATGGATGAGTGACAGTGTGAATGGATGGGCGGCAGAGTGAAAGGATGGATGGATGATTGAAAGGGTAAATGGATAGATAGATGAGTGGATGGATGGGTCAAAGGGTGGATGGCTAAGTGACAGGATGGATGGCCCAGTGAAAGAATGAATGGATGAGTGAAAGGATGGATTGATGAGTGAAAGGGAGATGGATGCATGGATGCTTGAATGGAGTGAAAGGGTGGATGGTTGAGTGAAAGGCAGGATGGATGATTGAAAGGATGGATGATTGAAAGGATGAATGAATGGATATGTTTGATGGATAGGTTTGGATATGAATGGGTCGATGGAAGGATGGATGGACGGAATGATGACAGAATGAACATTGGATGAAAGACTGAAGGGGGTGTGGCCTGGAGCCGATGTGAGAAGACGCAGGCTGCGGAGCTCTGGCCGGAATACCCCCAATAAACAACTATCCTGAGCCCCAAGCACATTTATTTAGAGCCCAACAGATGGTGGATGGACTCGGGAGCACGCCGCTCCCACCAAATCTATTCGGGGGTCCAGATTGCAGTGGGAAACTGACGGCGTTGGACTGGAAGTATGCAGCCCCGAGAGACCCAAGATGGCAGCCGGAACGGGGAAGGGTAACTAATCCCCGGCAGTGCGACTGCGGCCCAAGACGACGGAAGGTGACGAGTATCGCCGTGAACAGTATGGGGAAAAGCCAGGAGTGCAGGCTTCAGGCTCCGAGAGCTGGCCGCTGCAGACTTAGCGGAGGACATTGGGCGCATCGCGGCAAGACGGAATCAAAGGCTGTGGCTGTGACCGAGGTATGGAGTGACCGGCTCCGGCCACGAGACGTAGCTGGGGGCTGTGATCCCTGAGCGTGCGCCGTGAAGCACCTAATTGAGCACCTGCTGTTTCCCCCCCTACCTGGGGCCGCCTGATAAGTAGCACCCTGCGCTGGGAGAGCGGGGGCCCCCTCCCGCCCCCATCACCCCCCTGGAAGAAGTATGGGTGCACCGGAGCAACTGGGAGGAGGCCTGAAAGCTGGAACAGGAAAGTCCCCCCCGAGCTGCTATAACGCAGGGAGCGAACGAAGGTGCACAGCTGGCTGCAGCGTGAAGAAGTCGCTGGGAAGGAGGACGCAACTGCGCGGCGCTGGGGAGTAACAGTGAGGCGACAGAGACTCAGGTCTGGGTGAGCCTTCAGGCGCTGCAGCGACCGCCGAGGGCCATTAGTGAGTGGCGTAATTTGTTATAAGAAGGCACAAGTACTGAGGGAGGGCCTCCCCCCCGCCTGAATAGAACTCTCCAGTAATTATATGCGCCCTGTACCTAGGAGAAATCAGGAAAGGCACAGTGAGTGAAAACCAACTACAAGACTAAACTCACTCCTCGTGGAGCAATGGCTTTGAATGCCTGGGGGGAGACCTGTAGTTTAAGTCCAATGCATGCGGAAAGACCCCGTGTGGCCTGGAGACAACCGGAGTGAGCAGAAACAGAGGGGAGAAGACCAGCAGGAGGCTGAACAGTCTATTCAATTTCATGTTTAGAGCCCTGCAGGAGAGTAAGATGTATTTGTTTGCCATAATAGATGACGCAATCTCGGAGCCTAGAGTGCACGAGGCTCGGGCTATCCGGTGGTAATAGACTGTGATATTAACGAGAAGGGGGGAAAAATAGCTATAATTTGGCCTGGTGAATACTCTCTAGCCAACGGAATGACTGCGGCAACTAAATTAAAATTGGATCGCACTAATAGACTTCCTTAACAAGCAACAAGTAAAGACACACTGTGAGAGATGGGAAAACTGCCAAAGAGAAGCGGGCATAGCGCCCTGAGCGTGGGGGGCGCAGGAAACCAGACAGATGACGAAGAAGAGCATGTGGAGTCGGGGAAAGAGATGGCTAACATGACCCCTACTTTGGCAGATATTATGCAGGCCATTACGGCATCCAGAGAAGCTTTGGAGGCAAAAATAGACGCACTTGGAACTGATCTGAGCCTGCTGAAAGACGACCACCGCAAGCTTAAAGAGCGAGTGACGTCTACTGAAAAAGTGCTCACTGAACTCCATGACGCAGTAGCGGCGCTCCAAAAGTCACTGAGCGCGGTCGAGGCCCAGGTCAAAGTTCTTGAAGTGCAAGCAGAAGACAGCGAAGGGAGATCGTTTAGAAATAACTTACGGGTCATAGGGGTACCGGAAAAAAGGAGGGCATGGATATGGTGCGTTTTCTCGAGTACTGGATTAGAACCGAAGTAGCCCCGGAGGGTCTGTATCCCTTCTATGCACTGGAGCGAGCTCACAGAATACCGGCTAGACCGCCTCGACCTGGAGCCCCGCCTCGACCCATAGTGGCGCGACTCCTTCACTTTCGGGACCGTGATCATGTGCTATATAAAGCCCGCCAAAAATCTGAATTGCAAATGGATAACAGTAAAATCATGATCTTTCCAGACTTCACGAGGGAGGTACAGCGGCAAAGGGCCTCATTCTTAGCTGTTAAAAAGAAACTAAGGCACCTTCAAATTCCCTATGCAATGCTGTTTCCTGCTCGACTGAGAGTGGAGGACCAAGCAGGTGTGCAGTTCTTTGCTACACCGCAGAAAGCATGGGAATGGCTGGAGTCCCGCCAAAGCAGGAGTAGAGGCTCTACCTCGCCAGAGCATACACAACGCCTCACAGAAAAGAACAAGGATATGACCCGAGCCCCATCCATCAAGGAGGCCAGATCCGAGAGGCACAAAGCGCTGCAGGCGGTGGCCGAACTTACCAGAGGAGAATCCAGTCCTGAATCGAGTAAAAGTGGGCAGGATGCAGACAAATCAGATGGGTCATTGGCTGCCAGTGTCACTGGAGATTCTGATGCAGATTTACCGGTGGTTACACCCCAAACGGCGGATGATATTGTTTGAGAATGATGGACTGGATGGATGGAACAAGTGATCTTAATCCAGCTGGTAGTCTTGCAAATGAAGGGGGAGGGGCTGTTACTTCTTTGGGCTGGAACATGGGAGCTGACTTATATGCCCGGGGTTGATATTATCCTAGGTGAAGTATTCGGGGGTGTGACTTGGCAGAGCTCTGCAATCTGCAGGGTAAGCTATACAACCCCACAACCAATAGAGCACACTGTTTTTGGGGGTTAGCCCAAGTTTGGATGGCAACTAGTTTGCGTGCACCTGTCCTGGGGAGGGGGAGTTGGGGTTTTTACATTGTTTTTTCTTGGGGATTGTTTTAGGGGGCCAGGCATGTCCCAGGCAAGAAAATAGCCAGCGAGGTGTTGCAACCAGTACAATGGTACCCCCCATAGATCTTAAGTGTATCTCTTGGAATGTACGGGAAATGCATACATTATCAAGGCGACATAGGACTCATGCTTATTTATTCAGGAGAGGGAAACAAATCACGCTCCTTCAAGAAACGCACGTTGTGGCATAAGAAGGGGCAGCACTCCAGCGTAGATGGCGAGGCCAGGTGTTTTATACCAACTAATCGGCTTTCGCACGGGAAGTCCTGATTTGGGTGATGGCCGGGGTACCCTTCCAGTGTATGAACCAAATGATTGACCCAGAGGGTCGGTATATTATACTTTCAGGTAGACTAGATGGGAGGGACATACCTTTGGGTAGCCTGTATGGCCCTAACACGGAGCAGGCCGCGTTCCTGACCCAGTTCTCCAGAACGTTGGCCCCAGTGTTGACGGGATCGATAATATTAGGAGGGGATTTTAACTGTGTCACTGATGTAGGATTGGATCGATCACACCCACCACTCCCTGATGCTCCTACATATAAATTAGCAGAAGTGCGCCGTAACTGGCAACAAAGATGGGGATTAGTAGACTTCTGGAGGGCGCAACATCCTGGAGACAGGGACTATTCCTTTTTTTCTGCATTGCATGAACTCCATATTAGACTGGACTCTATATTATGCTCTACGGATATTCATAAGAGAGTGCATACTAGCGAATACCTCGCTAGAACAATCTCGAACCATAACCCAGTATTACTGAGCCTAATCTGGTCCCGAGAGCGGCCTAAAATCCCGACTTGGCGACTGAAACCAGAGGCGTTGGAGGATCAGGTCTTCCGAACGACAGTGGGCTTGCGATTGGACAATACTTCGTTGAAAATTCCAACACGGCGACATTTAAATTAATTGAGTGGGATGCCTTTAAGTCGGTTATCCGGGGGCGTTGTATCTCAGAGTCCGTAGGGGTGCGAAAGGTATTACTGCAGGATACTATAGCGACGGAGCAGAGACTCCGGGACCTGGAGAGGAACAGACCAGAAAGGAGAGATAAACAGGAAGAACTCCTAACAGCTAAAGAAGTGGTGGCTGAGCAAGTTGAGAGGCTCCGCTGTTTCGATTACAAAAACTATATAGTTAGAGCCAACTCAGAAAGAGACAAACCTGGAGCCTTGCTGGCCTGATTGGCCTGATTGGCCCTAGGAGAGGGTCGGTGATATTAGAATTAAAAGGACAGGGAGGTGAGACCTTATACCACCAGCAGGACATTAATAATAAATTCCTCGAATACTACACAAATTTATATAAAAGTAGGCAGACCCTGACGCCTGAAGACATAGCTGACTTTATGGGGGACATGGAGCTCCCGGCAGTGTTGGAGGAAATAGCAACGACCCTGGGGGGGGATATTGAGATGAGCGAGGTGAGGGGGGGCCATAAAGAATATGGCCAGAAATAAGACACCAGGCACAGATGGACTCCCGGTGGAGTTTTACTCGACATATGCTGATTTACTGGCTCCTAGATTGGTAGAGCTGTACAATCAGGCGAAGCAGGAGGGGCATCTTCCCACTACAACGAGAGAGGCGGTAATTATACCGCTACTAAAACCAGAGAAACCGGCATGGGACAAAGCGTCCTACCGAGCGTTATTCATGCTTAATCTAGACTATAAAATTCTGAGTCGAATACTGGCGACTCGTCTTCTCCCCCATATGGTAACATTAATACATCAAGATCAGGCGGGCTTCATTCCCACCAGAAATATGGCATTAAATGTTAGACGGCTGCTTCGAATCTTGGAGGCTAGATCCAACTGCGAGAACGATGAGACCATCTTTGCAGTAGATATTGAAAAGGCCTTTGATAGCCTTGAATGGCCTTACCTCTTCGAGGTGATGAAGAGGTTCGGATTGGGGCCAGAATTCATCAATGGACGGCTCTGCTATACGCAGACTCTACCGCCCGGGTCAAGACGGGCAGACATTTCTCTGGAAGCTGTAGAATAGAGCGGGGTACGCGGCAAGGGTGCCCCTAGTCGCCACTGTTGTTTGTCCTGGCCATTGAACCGATGGCAGCCAGGGCTCGTACGGGTCAACATTTTCAGGGACTAGAAGAGGCTGGCCAAACTCATCATATAGCATAATATGCAGATGATTTGCTATTATTCCTGGCAGATGCGGGAGACGTGCTCAGAGGGGCTAAAGAACTTCTGCATAGATTGGGGCGCGTGGCAGGCCTAAACGTAAACTGGGCAAAATCATGTCTCTTTCCTGTCAGAGCGAATGTAGTAAACCCACAGGAGTCGGAAGGGGTAAGGTGGGAGTCTCGTTGCTTGACATATTGGGTACTCAGATCTATCACACTCAGGGAGATTTACTGGAAGGGAACATAGGAAGGGCTCTGAGAGGAGTTAAGAGCAGTTTTGACTTCTGGGGGACCTTGCCTCTGTCGGTGGCGGGTAGGGTTGCCCTCCTGAAGAAGATGACACTCCCAAGACTACTATACTACTACGGAGTGCTGCTGTTTTGGATACCGGCACGCATGTTTAACCAACTTAAATCACTAGTGACAACATTTATTTGGGGAGCCGGTAGACCCAGAGTAGCACTCACTACCCTCATGAGGCCGAGAGCAGAGGGGGGGGTTGGCAGCCCCTGACTTTGAACACTACTATATAGCAGCACAATTACAGTGGCTCACAAAGTGGGTGGCGGACAAACTTAGAAGAGCGCGAGAACAAGGAGCTGGGGCCCCAAGTTTGCGGCTCTTATTGAAGATAGCTTTGAGACTTCCTTGCCGGGACCGAGATATCCCCACGGAGTTGAGGACAGTACGCAAGTGCTGGAACAGGAGCCTGAATCGATCCAAGGCTAAGCACCCTTACGCCCCAGAGATCCCATTGGGTATGTGTGAAGCGCTCCCTCATGGAGGCGACTGGCATAGATTAGAAGCTTGGGGGGAACTAGGAATATCTACAATAGGTGACCTCTATGAAGAGGGCAACCTGATCCCATTTAATGATCTTAGAGACCACTATGATATCCCGGAGGGGGACTTTCTATTGCACACAGCCCTTACAACAGCTATACCAAAACATTGGAGGGAGGGCCTTACAGAGCCAGGGACCTCGACAGTATGCCAATATATAGTCACCGCAGCTGGTACCTTTAAGGCGGTCACATGCCTTTACAGACGACTCACACATGCAACGCTACCTCCTTTGACTAAGATACACCGGGAATGGGAAATAGACTTGGGATGGGGGGAACTGGTGGAAAGAGCATGGAAAAGCACCAGAAATGCGAGGTTCCAATTGGTAAATTTCTATGTGCTACACAGGGCCTACCTTACCCCGGGCAAGATTAATAAATATTTTAATACACAAACAGCAGCATGCCAACGCTGTCATAGAATAGGAGCAGAATTCTTACACATGTTCTGGAGCTGCCCGAGTCTAGGGGCCTTTTGGGAGGAGGTAACCACGATATTGGCGGATGTGACTGATAAAGAGATAGCAAATACTCCTGATTACTGCCTTTTACATTGGTTCCCCCACACCGCTAAGAACAAAGTAACAAGTAGGTTCCAGGACCTTGACCTGGTCTTGGCTAAAAGAGATATTACCAGCCACTGGAAATCAAGGGACGGACCTAGTGCGATTAGGTGGAAAAAGGAATTTATAAAATGGGCAGACTGTGAAGGCTCTGTTAGACTGCAAATAGCCAAGAGGCCGGGGAGTGAAAAGGCACAGGAGACAGCGAGGGCATGGGTAGCATTACTGGACTTGTTAAAGAACCCGTAAGCAATGGGAGAAGAAAACCAAGAGGGAGAAGCCCCTGATGCAGATGAATGATTCCCCTGCACTAAATTTGCTAGTACCGACAAGCTTATAATCGGCATACTCCCATTACTTGTAAGGATACCAATTATGAACAGTACTTGTAGCCGATAGAGTCAGGAATAGTCTACCCTTATATTAACTAGACAAAAGTTGACTAAACGGGACGTGCCTGGGCGGGAGGGTGTTGGGGGGTACAGTTTGAGTTAGTTTATATATAAGTATAGTAATTACAGAATTTCATGTAACGAATGAGTGTATTTTTTCGATATTCAGTCACTTAAGGATACCCCCTTGGAGGGATCAAAAGCCAAAATATTGGAATACACATATGGGTGCTTTAAGATTATATGACATTCATCAGTAAATCATAATAGGGTATAGGAAAAATAGGTAAGCTTTTGTTCTGATTGTATTATCTCATGTACCAGAAAATCTAATAAGATTTGTTTACAAAAAAAAATTGGATGAAAGACTGAATAGATGGCAGAATGTACAGGTGAAATGGTGGCTATCAGCGGGTGGATTGAAGGATGAAAGAATGAATAGATAGATTATTGGATGGAAGAGACAAGCAACCTCTTCTAGGAAGGGTCGCAATGACTTGCTTCGCTTGCTTTGTGCCATAAGAGCTTTGGTTCAAATTGGGGTGCATTTTAATTTTCTGGCTATTCCCCTGCTTCCAACCCTTCCTGGGACCCCACTGTGACCAAGGCCAACGTATATGTGATATCTGATAAATATGGGAGACTCAGGGCACCCGCTTCACATTCTGCAGGGCGGCCCCAGCATTTTGCATTACTACACTGTCTTCGGCAAGAGGTATAATGCTGCTTTTAAAATAAACAACTTGAATGTCTTTTGAGCACAACATATGATTCTGACTTAAAGAAAGGTAACAGGCTGAGTGTACATTGAAAATCACAGCTTCGTGAATACTTCTTGTATTTTTCATGTGTCCGAATGTATGTGATGCATTACTGTCTTGTGTCTAACAGCCTCATCCACAGTGTAATCTTGATATTGCGATTGGGCTTCCATCTGTATGAATGAATATATCCCTATTAATTCATCTGTTAATCAGTCTATCATCTGATCATTCACCTGACGAGTTATTTGTGTAGTGTGTATTTGGTAAGCTACGGGTTGGTCTACCTATCTGCCTGTCTGGCAATCAGTCTGTTCTATCTGACAGACATCGATGCATGATCACAAACTAAAATAACATTGGTGACCATTGAAGGCGGCTGCGCCAATCCCTCATCGCTCCAAATAGGATAGTGTTGTTTTCCTTTCTGAGTAATGAGCGGTACATATTCGCTTTCAAATTGTCTCTGAGTGTCTTAAAATAGTTTCGACTTGTTTTGAGTTGATTTCTCGGAAAGAGGTGCATGCTGGCCACATAACTTACCAGATTGTTAAATCCTAAAACACTTAAGGCTTGTTTCAGGGAAACCAGTTTATCTTTGTTTTGAACATTTGCTGTTGTTGATGCATCATCCAGGGCACTCTGGCTCAGGTACCTGCACAGACAGAAAGGCAGGAAAGCGTTACATTTTGGCACGGTGTCATGGCCGGGGGCTCTAAAACATTCCAGCTACCCTTGCACTCAGAACCCGGTGGGAACAATATAAAAGACTTGAACACAATGTACTAACTTGTGTACAACAGTTTCAGCGAACAAAACACGGTTCATGTCGGATAATGAATATGTGTTATAAAATGTGTGGACCAATTTAAACATGATACTGGAAAGTTTCGTAGAAAGATCCACTTTAAACAAATTAGGAAACATTTGCTTTCGTTTTGTTGAGTTAACAGTCCTGTAAACTGTACACCATGGCACTTTCCTGAGTATAATAAACTGGTGTTGTTACTTCATGTCAGTTTTAGCAGTATAAAAGCTTCTTTTTATTGAACTGATCATGTATGACCTTGACTTGCTAGATTAATGTTGAGCTCTTCTTCACTTATTTGACTTTGTGCTCGGTTAGCATTGAATGCGGCAATTTGGCCTTGTTCAATAACTATAAGAGGACTTGCTGCACCCTGTTCTATATAGAAAACTAAACTGTTGTGATTTTTAAACTCAGACCTAAATATATAAAGCTGTCTAAATAGCACGACCAAAAAATAAGCTGTTTTATTATGTTTTTTCAAATAATACCACATTTTACTTGTCTGTCTAGAAACTTGCATGGTTTTGTGTTATTTACATTGAAAAGAAGCACAGAAAAACTCAAAAGTTTTGACTTTTCTACAGTGCATGCAGATAGGCGCACAGCATCCATAATACTAATAAGCTAATTGGTTATTTAGGTCTTCGCATCGCAATTCTTCAATTTCTATTCATTGTAAACAACAGATGGTACTAATAAGAAACGTAATGATATGTAATTCATAGACTTGGAAAGATGAAAGGCTGAGATGGCTTTGCTCGATTCAAACTTGGGACCTGCAGATTACTGCGACCATCAGTGGTGAGCATTAAACTCAATTACAATCCTACTGACATAGCAGATACATGGAGATATGCTGACAGATCAACATAACTGGAGACATCATTGCACACACACAAACATACCTCACACACAGAGCAGAGACAAACATACCTACAGCCAACTCTTGAAGGCCGACCAGAGCTAATCAATGACATACATCCAGCAAGGGACCTCCCACTGATTTGCATGTTGATACAAATTAGATCTGCTTACCAAAGCCAAAACCATGACGTGTTTCGAGTCATAACTTTCCATTTGTCCTACATGGTCACATGAAGAAGACTGACCTGAAGAAGTTCCATTGTAAAATGGATGAAACACATTGACTGACTAATGGTGGATTTGTACTACTATGCAATTATACAATTGCAAAAGAAGAATTATCATTGTTTTTCTCACGCAAACAGTGAGTTGTGATCAATAATTTAAAAAATAGGAAATTGCTTACTGTGGTCATGCTATACAGTGGACTGGGGTGCAACCCATTATTTGTGAAACATCCAGCAAAAATGAACATCACCACGTATAGACAGACCACTGAAAATCCAGAGCTGGATGACCTTGAAGGCTTTGTGGAATCACTAAACAGTGCCACCATGGACACTACAACAGAGCACTTACAGCAGCTTCTGGAGAAGACATGTGAGTCTCACTCATTTTCCTGATTAAGGCATCAGACCTAGAACAAGCAGACTGTGCAATCCCACAGGCAGTCAGACAGAACAGGCCTGCATCAGAGACTAGTCTCTTACTACAGACAGGGACAAATACAGATCACCTTTGAAAGGGAGCCCTGAGGACTGATAGGAGGTGGAAATAATTCTTTCCTCTTTTGCTCCCAGTACACTGACCGTCCCTAGACGAGACCTTTTCTGCCAAAATCCAATACAATTTGAGACTCCAAGATACAGACAAGACTAATAGATGACTGAAATATTTGCTGAATTTAAGGCTTCACAAATGCACCCATTTTAGATATGGTCACTGCAAACAATGTAATTTTCACTTTAGCATTTTCTCTTTTTTGCATTGCGATGATCACAACCCTAAAATCCTCCTTTGCACACTTGCACACTTATATTCAATGAAAATATGACATACTATTGGCCAAGACTGGGCATTAGTCTTTATGAAAACATTGTGCGGCTGTGAGTCTGTAATACCTAAATGCTAAGCATTGATTAAGTAACCCTGGTTCTTACTTCCAGTACCACGCCACTTCAGAACGGCATTCCTCCTCTTTGCTTATTGCCACAATATAGTATCAGAGCCATGATGAGGCCAACCTACACCACACAAATTATGCACCCAGTTCACAGTTAATTGTACCTGACCACCCCTGCTTGATCCTCCCCTAGCTATTCCCCACCTACTACCCCTAAACTACAAAGAAACTCCACTAGCTAGGCAGAATGACAGCTCACTTTGCTTCTTTTTTTGAGTCCCATTCCCAGTGCTTAATTTGAGCCAGTGGTTTCGGTGCTCGGCACTGGCACTTAATTGTCGGCACTGGCACTTAATTGCTGGAACCTGCACTTATGACAGCTGCCATATGGTTGCGCTGTTTGTGCAATTTAAAGATGATCAGAAAAACAGTTGTTTGTTTATTCAATGTACATTAACAACAACGAACACGTTCCACCCAAGCCATTCTTAACGCTTTGAAGGCCTCGAACAGTCTGAATTGTCACACTTGTAGCAGTGTGATGGTTAGTAGTTGTGTTAGTGCAGTGACAATGTGTGATGCAAACTGTGGTGGCCTCCCGACGAGGGCACCAGCACTTAATAATTTACAAATGAAGCACTGCCCATTCCCAATTATTTTCTCTTAACTACAAATATAAATAAAGGGAATCATCTTAGTTTTGCCTTCTTGTTGTGTTTCCTACATATTCAGTGCACCTTGGTTTGACACCCTCCTTCCTAATAGGATTACTAGGTCCATTCACAGTTTACCACACTGTAGCATGCTCCATGTCTCCATTTAACTGATGGGTTAAATTACTGACAATCACCACATTAAAACATTTATGTCATGTCCCTGTATATTAAGTGGAAAAGGTGTTACATTACTTGATCATCAAACAATTAGATATCCGCTATCATGAGATCCCAGAATTTTTATAAGATAATCATGAAGATATAAACTTGTTATTGTTATTTCTTGCATGTGTTGGGTTCCGTTTCGTGTGACATTGTAACCATTGCAACTGTTCATTTCATGCCAAAACTATAGATGGATGAAACACCACAGCTGAGGTGTTCATTTTGTTTTGTTTATTCAATTTCCAGATAAATCTATAATTCTATTATACACACACAAAATAGGGCTTTTCTAATTAGGATCTATCTATCTATCTGTATATCTATATGTGTAAAACAGGAAGTAAGAAACTCTGGGTAGTTTCCAAGTTTTGGCAGAGATTAGCTGCTTTATATCGAGCACCATACAACACCAGTGACACTCTGAATCTGCTCACCTCAAATGTCAGCTTTTCTAGCAGAGCTTTGAGCATAGGATTAGCACAGTGCCACCCATGCTGAGCCAGAAAGGGCCAAAGTCTTTTGCCATTTCCACAGCAAAGTGTTTAAGAATTGGATTAGCAGAGTGTCATCCACACCGAGCTGACAAATGACAAAAGCCTTTTACCACTCCAGGCACAGTATTACTCCTTTGGATTGGTAAAATACCATCCAAGCCACCTGGAACGAATAAAAGCAACCCCTGACGTGTTTTCCTCTAGGTAAAACTCATCAGAGAGGTACAGCTTTATCCAGACACAAAGGAGCACCCAGTATAAGTCAAGACAATACCTTTCAGGCTTAGAATGCAGAATAAATTAAGCAAAACAGGAAGCACTGAACTCTGGGTAGTTCCCAGGTTTAGGCGTAGAGCAGCTCCTTTATAGGGAGCACCCTCCAACATCAGTGACTAAGAATCTGCTATTGTTTTTATAAATGACCCCTGGGTGTCAAACCACATGAATCTTTTTAACTTATTGGGAGGGGGCGTGCACGGGCCCCCCTCCCAAAGTCGGTTTTGACCCTGGTGACTTCATCCCCCTGGGCCTCACACATTTTAAGAAGGAGAGAGGGGCATGGACCCCTCTACCTGAGCCAGTTTCAGGCCTAGGGACACCATCTCCTGGAGCCCGGCACACTATTAGGAGGGGGGCAATAGCCCCCCTCCCTGAGCCGGATTTTGCCTCCCAGGACCCCATACCCTGGGGCCTGGCAACATTTTAAAAGGGGAGGGAGGCATGGGATCCCCCTCACCACGGCTCTATTAGGACCCAGAGACCCCATCCTCGGGGGCTGTTTGCCTCATTAGAGGAGGGGGAGTGGCCTGATTTAAGCAGTGCCTCAGAGACACCATCCTCCAGGACACTGATGTTTTCTGCCAGGGAAAGTGTGGGCATATCCTGCCTGCACTCTCCCAGGGAGAAAACACAATTTGCTTCTGCCCGGCAGGAGTAGTGAAATCAGCTGCTCTCTCCCAGTCAGGAGCAAAGTAATGGAGCCGGCTCCCACCAGCACCCAGTCATTATTCACTGCTCCAGAGAAGGAGCTCCCTATAATGACCTGCAAGGGCTTTTATTTATATATTTCTTGGAGCCTGGTGGTGCCCCACCAATCATTTTTTTTAATGTTTTGGGGGGTTGAATAGAGTGCAGCCACCCCCCAAGTAACATAAAAAAAACACGGTAAGTCTCCTGAGCCATTAAGTCCAGAGCTTACCATATTATTTTTTAAAGTACTCCAAGCTGGAGCTGTATGATCTTCAGCTGGAGTGCAAGGGCCCCTTGTGGTGGGTTTATGACCAGAAAAAAAGTTAAAAGAAAGGCTCAAAGACATGTTGATGTTTTTTCCTAATAAGACTTTATTAAAATAAATATGACAATCCCTTTCATTAAACATTGCATTTTGTGAATTTATATAATGTATATTTGATTATAATTATTGGTGACTTTTTGACAAAGATAACACTTCTGCTTTCATATGCTGACCCCCTCATGTAGCTTAGACGCCCACTTTTATATTTTGGTGTTCTGATCCTTTGACAAAGTCAGTAGGTCTGCCTTATTTGAAATGACACCATTTATATTGTATAATTATGAAGTCAGCCATGCGCGCCCACAAGGGTTTGGATGTCAGGCCCTGCAGCTAACCTCATGCGTGGGATTTGCTGCCCATGGGGGTTGGACACAGGGTCTGGCTGCAGGCAAATCCCTGCAGTGTGGCTGCATGGCGCATGTGGTTGGCGTTTTACATATTCTAATAAAATATAACGTTATGTTTAAAAAAACGTAGAAATTCACAGAACAAAAGGTTAAAGTGACATTATAGTTAGATATGGCAATAATATCTTACTTTGCATTAAAGAAAACCCAGGAAATTCACTGAAAAAAACAAAGGTTAAAGGACCTCATAGTTAGGTAAAAATTTCAGTTAAATATACCGTTTTAAATGAACAAGACCACTTAAATTGACCAGTTATAGGTATCTCAAGTAACTATAGGTCATGCCCTAAAGTAACTTTAAATCACACCTCCACCATGCACAGTGGTGTCATCAGTTATGTAATTTCAGAGGTTGCAGTTATGTTATCAGTTATGTCATAGAACATATAATGATGGATGCAATATGGAAGTTTATTATCAGTGCATGACGGGGTACGAGTTACAGTTGCTTCAGGGCATGACTTATAATTATTTGAGATAACTATAACTGTTAATTTCAGTGGATCTGTTAATTTAAAATGGTATGTTTATAATGAAGTTTTCACCTTACTATAATGCTCCTTGAACCTTTGTCTTTTCCAGTGAATTTCTAAGTTTTTTTATTTTATTCAAATTCAGATATAATTACAATTCCTAACTATGACGTCACTTAAAACTTTGTTCTTTTGAGTGAATTTCCATGTTTTGTTTAACATAAAATAAGATGTCCATCACCCTGCACAGTGCAGGGTTGGGCCCTGGGCCTGGTGTAAGTGTTGAGTAAATGTATAGAATAACCTAAGATACAATCTACCATCAAAACTAGTTTCTGTGAGTATGAAACGCAATAGATTCCTCAAAGACTCATATACTTGAGAGTCTGCATTAATAGAGCTTTAGAGAAGCTAGTGGCAGGCAACCTGATACCATCTAATGAACAGAACAAAGAATGATTTTGTGAAATGGTACAACTTCAACAGATGGTAGAGTGCAAGCAATAAAAATGAAGGCACCAAGATTTAATTATATGTTTGTAATTCTGCCAGTACTGGTTCATAAAATATTATTATTAACTGACATTAACTCTGATATTAAATTGTATGTATGGAGCAGGATTAGACCCACACTAAAATCACTGAAACTGTGAACACACACCATTTATAGAGGGTTTAAATTACCCCATATGATGTAATACTACCTGCCCAATCACTTATCACAATTTACCTATTTCTTATCACAACCACATGAAGAACATGCATGGGCGACCATAGAAAGTACAGTGTTTCATCATCCTAGGACCTCCTTCTGAGTTTATATACACAACACATTGCCTACAGTAAACAAACAAATCAATGGATCTATGTTAGCTAACTGAAAAATTGCACAAAGGGAGTTTAAACCTATTAAGCATTATAAGGCATTCATCTGGAGAAACACAGGATTGCAGATTGCTGGCATAACAATGCATTGGAACAGTTGGTGTAAAAGGGGGATCCCCTCCCTAGAAGAGCAATTCCTTGACAGATTGCCCAAACCTTTAAACTCACCATATTCTGAACATAATCTATAAGACTCGGAGTACTGGAAATTCCACCAACTGGTATATTTCTTATGCGCCAACCTAGAAACACTCTTACTTAGGTTGCAAACATCTCCCATCATTCAATAGGCCAAAACATGGGGTCTTTACCATCAAGTATTATCTGGATTAAATGGGGTTCTCATTACTGACTTGTTTTCAAAACCCTCTTAGTACTTATCCAGACTGCACTGGCAAGTATAGCTCAGATAGGAATACACCCTGGGGGAAGGGTAAACTGTTCTGCAACAATATGACAGATTATGAAAAATGTGCAAGATATCTTTCTTCTCTTTGCTGCTAACATTGCAACTTTAAAAGCTACTGTTTATTAGTTACTGATTAGACATTTGTTGTATTAGACAACTGATAGTGAGGTTCACAGCACAGAACCTGTAGACAGGGAGAATGATTCATGAGAAAACGATATTACAAACAAGAAAGGATATGCCCACAACATTCAAGGACACATGGTTGAAAGACGATTGTACTGGGGAGAAGATGGGGAGTAGACCTGTTCCCAGGAAAATGCTGAAATCCCATTGGTTAACACGAAGAAGAAAGAACAATTATGTTACAAACTGATAAGATGTGCGTATATATTACTGCATGTTCCTGGACTAGTTAGGCAGATTCGAGCAGATTTTCCTTTGAGACAGATTCTTTCACACTTTGATGCAGAGCATACTGATTCCCTTTTCCCAGACTCTCTGAGAGGAGACTCTGTACTGAGTTTCTTGGCCATCTCTTTATGGGAAGTCTTAGTCATTCCTTGAACTGCTGTTATTTGAGCTGAGAATACTTTCCAGTTTATTATGCTAAAGCTTTATGTTTATGCTCCATTCTCTCTTCAGAACTCTTCATGAGTTCTGAGGTGACACCTACCTTTTTGCATTTATCTCAACCTTAGCTTAGAATAGGGATGTTTCTTAATGGAACGTGCTTGTTATATTTACTTTATTAATGCTTATTTTTGCGGACTTGATTCATCTTACTACTAAATATCGATTTATTGATTGTTAATCTTTACTGATGATTACTAGAAAATAATACTTTAATAAACAAATGAATTACAATAAGAGATAAAATAAAACCTTTTAACTCAAATAAACTCTCTTTTTTGACTGAACTAAAGTAATGATAATTGGTATTGATTTATGTTGGGATTTAATTTAACGTCTAAGCTGACAACAAAGATCCATCGGCCTGAGATTGTACGCGGGGTTCTTGTGGATGAGTAAGTGACAAACGAAACCACGTGCTCCATCATCCATCTTACATGATACAAAAGACATCACTGAACAGACCACATACAATCACAGGTGAATTGCAATGTCTCTATTAGCAGTCAACTTTTATATATTACACCATTAGTACCAAAGAATCATAACTATGACGAATTTCCCAACAGAACTCCTGCCGATTAACAATTGTGAAAATGTATATAAAATGAAGGATCGAATAGATATTTGCAACATCTCAGACTGACACTCATCATACTCCCTTAACTTAATCCTCAAAAAGACAAGTATGGTTAAAATGTCGAAATCCCCCCTTATATTTGGAACCAAACTCAATGAAAAGAAAAGAAAATGCTACACAAGCATTGTTTGGGATACTTTCATTGCGTCAAACATGGTGCTGCTTCATGATGCCTGCCACGTCTGTCAACGCATTCAAGCAAATTGCATTTTTTATCATTCGACAACATGATAAAAAAATATAAATAGCAATTGCAGTGTTTAGCAATGTGCATCTATTTATTTTTGATTCCTGAAATTTGCTTCCAAGCAATACATTATTCTCATGCAGGCAGGGGTGTAACTAAAAGTGCCCTGATTTGAAAACGAGGACAATTATCTATTAGTCAGACTTTTATATCTTTCTTATAGGTATTACCAAAAATACTTGCCTTAACGTGTTCGTAGGACAAATGGCATTTGGGTTCTAACACCATCAGTGAACCAACAATGTAAACACCAGAAATTGCATTAGTATCTGAGAAAGCAAACTCCATTCGGACACTTGCATACCGCTATATCTCAAACAATTGCAAAGCAATTATACACACTCTACTACCTTCTTTTAGTTTAAATACAATGATATGCCAGATTAGCACAATTAAGGCAAACCTAAATACTGTAGTGAATGTTAAAAAAGCACTGAACTGTACAATACATATTCATAATGAAAATACTCCTGGACAATACTGATGATTGTTGGTTTTGCCGGAATTTTCATTGTTTGGATAGGAATGTCCCCTACATGATGCACATTTGTGTTTTGCTGAACTGAGTGCCCGACTGTGAGTGTCAGGTGTCCGGGTTTTTGATTTTGCCCCCAGCCTCATGCTAACGCAGTGTGTGCACAAAGGCTTAGGCCTATCACTTGAAATGAGTGAGGGCCCATACCTCTGTTGGACCTGGAGTGATGCACCAAACGTGCCCTCATTTGTCCAACAATAGACTGCCATCCCTGTCATGGTTATAGCAGGGTAGAGCAGTGGTGGCAGAATACCTTGTATCGTGAATCAGTAGTAGTGACCAGACCTTTATATCTGTGACACTGGAGTGGAGGCCTGCTAGCTCACTCCTATAAAATTCTGCTTCTATGTGCTAACCCCGTTCCTTGTACTAACATCCCTAGTGTTTGTTATGTTTATGCATGTATGTGGCCTCTGTGGTGCATTAAGTATGTGTATGAGTAAACTAGAGTAATGGAGGACTGCGTGTTCCATTTAGAATCCCCTTATCCTGTGCCCAAGATGGATGATTGGTTGTTTTCCTGGATAGTGCAAGTATATTGAATCCATATCCCATGTGTCTTAACCTGTATAAAAGTGGGAGCCATTGACCCATGTGTTCCAGTTCCAGGTTCTTTTCAGTCAAGAAAGGGTGTGATTTAAAGAGTACTCAGAGGACTACTGGACAATTAGGGTTTGTGCCTGCCAGACAGCCAGCTTCCTAGAGGTGGTGGGACATCACCTGACTATGGCCTTACTAGAAAATGGAGAGTCAACCTACTACTGAGAAAGGTGAGAAGCCTCCCAACCCTGCAGAGGTGTGACTTACCAGAGGAGCCAGAGCAGCTTGACATCCATTGGTGTGTGAGCCTGATGACTGAAGGAGGATTGCTGCCTTGAAGCTTGTGCATACAAAAAGTGATGGGCGGAATGCTTGAATTAATCTCAGGCACTGGTATTTACTCGGGTCACATCCCTGCTCAGGCTGTATTGTTCCCATTGGAGCAGGATCAAAACCGATTTGCATATAGCTGAGTCCAAACCGAGGTGGCATGGTATCAAAAATGACAATAGACTGGGATGCGGCACGAGTAATTACCAGTGGCTGAGATTAATTCAAGCATTCAATCCATCATTGTTTGTATACTTTGGGTGTCACCTTGAGGCTTGTGGGCAGCAGTCTCTCTATGAAAGTGTTTTCAGGAGGGAACACTGTCTGCAGCCCTCACCGCTGCTATCAAGAAGTTTGTGCGTGAGGCAGAGTGCGCCACCACTGAGAAGATGGGCCTAAGAGGAACATGCCAGCAACATCCAAGCCTGTGTTCAAGGTGTGACGTGCCACCGCAACTGAGACACTGGTGTGACTCAACTTGTGCTCCTGTCACCTTGATCATGGTGGCTCATCTACCACGCCTCACCCGTGACCTAGAAGAGGGTCCACAATTGACAGAGTCATCGCCTCCCTGTGAGGACATCGGATGGCAGCTCCCACTGTCATCCTGCTGACATCTTCCCTCAGATTACAGGTCAAGCCTCCAGCTGGCATGTCTCCTCCCAGAAGCAGAAATAAAGCAAGATGTGCGCTGCAGGTCTCTGACATATACCAGAGAACAGACTGAGGCATGTGCTGTGGCAAGACTGTACAATGACAGAGGCTTGCTTAAGAACTGAGCGCTACAGCTGAACTCTGGGGTAATCAGCACCTAAGCACTGATACATACTTAATGGGCAAAGGTTGCACTGAGTCAGCAGGACTTGAGAGTGCCACCTGAGCCTAGATTTGGCACCCAAAAAGGACACCAGCCCCACCAAAGGATTTTGCTGGGACTGCTGTACACGTAGACCAGTAGCCCAGCTGCAGCTGGCCTTCTAAGGTCTCAAAGAGGACTTTGAGGGACCCCGACCTCTATGGCCAAAGTCCCCCCACCTGACCCGTGGACTGAGGAATAACCACAAAGGCACCCCCATGGACTGAACAGCACCCAGAGCTTTCTTAAACATCTTCATCTCCGGTATCCTCAGCATCAAGACCACTCCATCGAAGTGTATGACAGTTGTGCTGTAAAGTTTGGAACCGGACTAGAAAACGTTCCGCTTACTGTCCAGATCTACCCCATTGGCCCCCCAGACCTTCTCGCCATCAGATTTGGTTGTCCAAGCCGGACTGGAGTAATCAAACTTACTTTTACAAACTTTTCAAAAGTTTTCAAACTTTACGGCTATCATTGCTTGTTTGCAGTTGGTTTAAAAATTAAGATTTCTTTAAAAATCTGAAAATCCAGAACTCTCCGGTGGATTTTGCTCATCTCAGACTCTAACAATTAATACAAATATAATCTATTTTTATAAATTGGTGTTGTATTTCTTTCGTTTAGCATGCCTTTCTTATTTTGTTGTTTAGTACTGTTAAATGCTTTACACTAGTTCCTTTGTTCGAGCCTTGCTGCTCGAAGCCATAGCTATCCAGAGTGGAGCTTAATGTTGTGCAAACGAGCCTGACTTGACCCAAGACAGTTTTTGCGAGTGTATTCCACGGTAAGGCCGCACAGCCATATCATATAATACAACCAAATCCTCAGAATATACAAGTAAGTATCTGTAGGCTGGGAAAGAAGGGAGAGAAGACAGAATCTGAGGGCTGGAGTAGGCACAAACAGGCTGTGACCATGAAACTGAAAGACAAACTATCATAAATGACAGTTAGCATGCTCCTTGGCTAGTGATCTCTCGGTGAAGGGAAAGGATCTTACAAGAAACCAAGGAGCAGATTCATCTCACAGATTTCGGGAGATACCTAGCAGCTTCTTTGGAGAAATAGCGCCTGGTGGTTCTCTGTGCCAGAGGCATAAGCTTTGGAATCTAGCTGGCATCTTTGGTAGCAAAGGCAATCACGATTAAAATATAAACAGACAAGAAGGCAAAAGGAAACAGTAGAAAGAGCACAAAAACTGGAGCTGGGCTTGAGAGAAGCAGGTCTGGACTCAAGGTCAGGATCAAGACTGGAATACACTGAACATAAGGTAATGAGTTCACATGTAACATGGTAGATCTGGAATATTGCAAACAAGACTAAGAACAATGAGTATCACCGAAACCAAGAGGCAGGAAAACAAGAGATAGAAACTGAATCAAAAGACAAGCAGCAAGGATGAGCATGAGGGGACTAAACAACCAAGTCGGTTGTGAGCTGCTGCACTCTGGACTCACAAGGCAGAAATAGCTGGAAGCTTTGGGGAGGAGCACAGGTGCAAGAGAGAGCCAGGTGCAAGGAGTAAACCAGGTGCAATAAATCAAGGAACCACCAATAAATAAAAAGTCCGAACTGGGACTTGGAAAGGCAAAGACCTTCAACACCAAGAGGCACACCTAATGACAGGATGTCAAAATCCTGACACTTCTCTTATAGGTTGACCTACTGATCATGCTGGAAAGTTAAATCATAAATGTTCTGTTCTGTGACTGAATACTGTTCCTGTGGATATTAGCAGACAGCCATTGGTGGTAACAGAAATTCACTTCTAAACTCTTTAGGATTTAAAATCTCTTTTTTATAATTGGAGATGAGGATGAGCTTACAGTGGTGTAGACAGCAGCGGCACCACAACTTCCCTTCTTGATCAGCTCTACGTGGATGCAATGTATGCACTGTCAGTGGTGTAAGAAGTCTGCTCTCCCCCAAATACGGCTGTTGCTGAAGTCGCATCATTCGAAGTTTGCTGATATTAATGTGGCCCTGTAAGCCAGCAGCAGTGGTACTGTCCCAGTTTTACCACTAAAGTGGGAGACACTATTGCTTGATGATCTGTATTCTGCCTTTTCATGCAGTGATTTATTGCAACCAGTAGATGCATGGTGTGATGACAATTGTCTATGTTTGGAAAAAGTGCTTGCAAAGTCCGTGAACTGGCTGGCCTGTCGTGAGGAGCGCCTTTTAGCCTTCATTTATCATGTACTAGTACATGTAGTACTGTGCCTGCCGTGACCTTGAAATAACAGCCACATGAGGGTGATGAAGCTACTGTCAGCAAAAAGCTTTCATAATTATTTCTGTCAGCGCAGCTGGTCAGGTGACCCACAAAACCTCTTAGGAATGTCTTCGGTATGCACAAGCCCGCAGTGTGGAAAGAATCGGCCATCTGGGCGTCATGTACTTCATTTCCCTCTGTTCCCATCAGAGGGCCTGCTTATCACACCTCGCACAATCTCACAAGAGTGTCTTCAGTAGTTCGCCTGCCTGCAGCCTTTTAATGGTCTGCCAGCTAGGTGTGACATACTTTATTGTTTCTGCTCGCAGCGTCTCCTTCTGATGCCTACTCGTGAGCACCGACCGTCTGAGTTTCAGAGATTTAAACAGCATCCACTTGTGGCCTGAAGGCAGCTGTGCTCTGCAGGCATGAACCACCTCCTAGACCCCAGGGTCGGTTTTATTATCACGGTGCTGTTCCTCCTTCTCCCTCTCTCAACAGGGACGCTAGTCACCTACTCCCTGTGCTCATCAATGTGATGATACTGCATGCTCACATTTTAGACACTGTACGCAAATGTCCCTCTAGATTTTTTTCAACAGTGACACTAGTTATAATTCTTTGTTACATACCATCACTGGTGGATTTGTACCCTGGTGATTTAATAGTCACTCTTTGCATACATATTCAACACTTAGGGACATATTTACAAGCCCCTCGCCACCACAACGTCACTTTCAGTGATGTTGTGGTGGCGATAGGGGCTTCGCCTTATTTACAAGGCAGCGTTAAACCACTTAATGTGGCTTAACGCTGCCATGTAAATGAGGCACACTTTCACGCTGTACTTAGTGTGAAAGGGAGGACAATGGGTGTTGTGGTGGGCATTCCACCGCAACACCCATTGATTTTGACACTGGCCCATATTTACAAGGGTGGCGTAAATAGGAGGCAGCGCTAAAATTAAGACCAGGAAAAACCTGAACTTAAACAGGCGAAACAAGGAGAAATGCTTTATTTCTCCTTGTTTTTGCTGTTTGCATGGGTGCTGCGTTGTGCAGCACACATAGAAACATCAAATTGCCATTGATTGTTTATGTGCAGGAAGGTGACCCTTCCTGCACATAAACAATCATAAAAAAATTACATTTTGCAATTTTTTGTGTGTGCTGCATTAAGCATACATAGATATCTTCCTGCACATAAACAATCTTCCCCTCAACGCAGACACCCTTGCACTATGGTGCGAGGTGGCCTGCTTTAGCGCTAGGCTGCTAAGTTTAGCACCAGCGTAGGGGGAAACGCAGGGCTGCACCATATTGTTGTAAATATGGTGCAGCCCTGCGTTTCGGAAGTGGCGGACTACGGCGTTAAGCCAGAAAGGCTAACGCCGCACTCCGTCACTTCATTCTAAATATGCCCCTTAATTTTTATGGCTTAACATTCTGCTTATCCAGTTTACTAGGCTTCTATCATATAGTATGCTACCTCTAACAAGTCCCTGTCACCGTTATTTTTATTTATTTTTTTGTTTCACATTTCTGTATTTGGGTTTACGAGGGAATAAAATCAAATCAACAGGGTGCAGCATTCAATACAATGCAGTAGCAACTCGCAGAAGCCAGTAAACACCTGGGCACATGCGGTATACAAGTAGGACACAGCACAGCAGCAACGCCATGGCCTGGGCTATCTTATGACAAGCAGGGTAACCGGGTTCACGGGCAAGAGAGCGGGAGGGTGTAATGTATAGTTTTGTCATGTTTGAATACAAAGATTTTGGTGGATTGTCACGCCTTACCTCTAATCTCTGACACCTTAAGCAAAATTAATCATGCTTCAATGTCATAGACTGGAAACATCCTTTACCATGCAGTCAAAACCTAGCAGTGTCTATACAATGCAGGCACTATGACTGCAACGTTATCACGTGTTATTATAGCACGCAAGTTGTTACAACACAGTGTTGGACTGGTGTTGGATTCTAAGTCCAACACCTTCTCTACTGATACACAGACTGGATTTGGAATAGTAATTTATACTATTCCAAAGTCCAATGCTAAAGGAAGGCGTTGGAACTACGCAGTCGTTGTTTGGACTGTGTTGTTAAGCCATGTGTGGTTTAAGCATGAGTGGTTGTTAAGCCATGCGTGGTTTAGGGATGCGTGGTTTTGTCATACAACCATCAAAGACTTATGCTTTGATCAGATGTGTCTACATCCTGATTCAAGACCACTCACTTCTTTTACGCCTCCATTAGGAGTCTTTAGGTTCAAGAGGATGCTGATCAGCATAGCCTTGTTGTCTGATGAATTCTAACTTTTATGCAAACCACCCTTGAGGGGTTATATAATGTCTTATCCGTCTAGCATGACATATTAGTTTATGGAAATGATGTAGAATGTCACAGTAACACACTAAAATCAGTGCTGGCGAGATTGATGAAAGCTTGGGTTACAGCAAAGAAAGAGGAGTTCCGGATCTGTTTTGGTTCAGTAACTTACCTAAAGCATACTCTTTCCAAGGAGGATGACTAATTTGAGGTTATGTAGAGGCAGTATTTACTGGAAAACAAAGAGGACATTAAATCCTTTCATAGCATATCTGAATCTAATTTGAATTTGTCAGGAATGTTGCCACACTTGTAAAACCCTTGAGAGGACTTCTCAAGAAAGGAGTACATTTGTTGGTCAGAAAATTGTCAACAGGGTTTTGAGGAAATCAAATCCAAATGAGTAAAGCTTCAACACTGGGAAGATTTTACACAACTCATTATACCATTATCAAGGACTCAAACTGCAAAGATTTAGGAGATCCATTATCACAGGTGGTGCAGGGTAAGGAAAATATTATTGTATTTGCTTCACGTGCCCTAAAGCGTGCAGGAACGAAGAGCTACTCTGTGTTTAAGCATGAAGCACTGGCGTGCTTTTTGCCCATTTACCATTTCAAGCTCTACCTTTGTGGCATTCCATTTGTAGTACAAAATAATCATAAGCCCATCATTTTTACCTTCACCACTAAAGGAGACACTTCAACCAGGAGAGCTAGGTGGTGTCTTTGTTTGACAAATTTGAACTTTATGATGGAATATCAATCGGGGACCAAAAACATTGCTGCTGATTACCTTTCTTGAATACCTTTAGATGTACCTACGTAGCTACGGCCCGTGCAGGTGAGAACGGTGGGGCCCAGTGGGGGAAATTAATTATTTATTTAATTTTCCCTCGTCATCGTCTGTCGAAATCCCCCTTCACCCGGCCCCCACCGCTCTTACCTGCAAGGGCCGCGGCTGTACCTACGGTGACTGAAGTATACATGAAGGAGGTACTACGACTGATTGTACAACAGTGCATCAATGAGGAAGTCTGGGAGACACATAAGTCAGCAGGCAGTGCAACAAAAAGAATTAATGAGTGAGTGTGTAATGGGTGGCCAGCTACGAAAGATGTCTTAGGGGCCCTTAATTCATTCTGGCAAATACAATATGAGTTTCACTTGGAGGGTGGAAGGTTGTTTTCTGGTAAATCGTTAACTCTCCCTGATTCCACAAGAGACAAAATAATGGACTTGGTTCACGAAACCATCTGGGGAAAGGCCTTACAAAAAAATAATAGAAAAAGGAAATATTATTGAAGCCCAAGTATGGATGGAACAGAGAGTAAAAACTTACTAAGTCTGTGCTGCCTCAGACAAGGTAAATGTCACTTGCAAATATCTTTTTTACCTGTGTTGTTTTACAACAAACCCTGTAATTAAATTGCATTAGTAAAGGAACAAGTGTTCCCTTGGTTTATACAAAAACCAAATAACATGAACAAGCTCAACTCACAACTGAGTCATACCTTTAGATAAATGCAATGATATTATCCATGCAAAATATTCAAATCATATATCTAATGACTCTCCAAAAGTTATCACAAATTCTTTTTATTACAAAAAGCCTTTATGTAATATTATATTAAAAATTTCATTTCACATCCTATACATCTCAAAGTTCATACAGAACAATTTGTTAAAAAACCCATAAAATACACATGATTCGATAAAAATACAAAGCATAACAATAAAATAACCAGACATAACACAACATAAAAAGAGAGAAAACACAATATCAGACAATAAACTTTGTCTTTCAAAACATATCCAATGGAATGATTTAATAACTAGGCCTGGATACTCTATTCCTTGTTTTATCTACATATCCAATTATTCCCATGGATTATGTAAATGATGCGTCGACGCGTTTCGATGGGTTAAATTAATGTTCCATCTTTTTCAAGACAACAGTTTTTACAACTCTCTCTGTACGTCTTGTAGTCTAGCCCCCGTTTGTAAGTCCTGTATCAAACAAATATATATACAAAGTATTATGTTTAAATTCCTTTGTAATGATAGATTAAAACATCAAAGCACATTTTCATTCCTCACGTTTTAGAAAAAACAGCTAATAGGCAATTAATAAAAACGTTTCTCCAGGCTTCTTGCTTGTGTAGAGAAAACATTTTCTAACATCTCTAAGTACAATTCACCTTTCTTACATTGAATATATTTATACAACAGGGTTTACATTTATCTCTTAAATACATTGTCTCATGAAGGTTTAAAAAGAGATCCCATTATTCTCATTAGAACTCAACATTATACAGCAAGTAAGGCTACTTATATTTTTTGGCACGAATCACCCTCCTATCGCTAAAATGGCCCTCATTCCTAGTTGTTCTATGTCCCTTGTTTTGTAAGGCTTACTTAGTTGTCTTTTTCTTTCGCAATGGAAAATATTTTGGGTGCCATAAATCTCTCAGCCGTTTTAGGTTCTTCTAGATCAAACTTATATTCCAGGCTTTTATTTGTGTATATATAAGCTCTGCGTTTTATAAAGGTAAAGTGCAGTCTCAAACTGTTTGATATAAGTCAATAACTGTTGCTTTTACTAGGATTTGTAAAACCTATTTAATGCTATCTCACCTGATTAATGTGATCAGTAAATTCTTAATCAGCCTCCGATTTACCGGACCAATGCGTTTCCGCCCACTATGGCGTCTTGATTACTATCACGTGTAATGGCCTTAAGAAGAAAAGAAAGGAGTTTCTTAAAACCTTCTTACTCTAACAGTCACTCGGTTTTAACAGAATACCCCGGAATAACTAAAAAGTACGTCCTACCTCTGTTTTTTCTAATAGGAGAAGCTCATCGCATAGACGCTCTCATCATCGTTACTTAAAAGGATCGAGGGGCCATGGATCCTGTGCCTCCTCTATCGTGTTGCACTAAAGGGCAAATACATAGTAGGGGAACCCATTAGGCTTAATAATCTCCCTCTTTTATTGTCCCTTTCAATAGGTCCCTACTAAAACCCTCCGAATTCTCACCTTTCAAACTGAAGAGTTTCGCGGCCGTAAGTATCTCCGTACGGGTGGCAGGTAGAAAAGCACCACGGGAACATGCAGAGTTTAAGTAGTCATACGTGGTTGCTGATTGGTCAGAAAATCTACCCTGCATTAGTTTCCTGTCAAGCACCACCCACTTGTGCTGGCTCTGCCCCTGTTGTTCAGGAAGTGTTACTATCTCCATGTTATGCCTGAGATACTCCGCCACATTTGCCCCGGAATTACTAAACTATGAGCAATGGGCCGGTCTGAAATTCAGAAAGCCATCCTTTCTGAAGTGCATGTCACTCCTCTATCTTTTTTATCGGCATTCGCTCTCTTTCTTTGTGCGCATCCCCTATCCATCTAGGAACCCAGCCTAACTGCCCAACCTCCATATGTCCGCCTGGCTCTCAACCTATCAGTTCGTTTGGGTGTTAAAAGAATATTCTCTTATTATTGTATCTTGCTCTTCACAGATCAATAGATGTTCTGTCTATCTTTAAAATCTCACTGATTATTAATTAATTACTCATTTTATTAATTAATTACTCATTTCATTCATTCCTCACGAAGTATAATCCCATATCTATTATTTAGGTGTTAAAAGAATATTATCTTATTATTGTATCTTGCTCTTACCAGATCGATAGATGTTCTGTCTATTTTTGAATTAATCCTCCATTGGTTATTAATTAATTACTAATTTCATCCATTCCTCACGTGAGTTTAATCCCTTATATTGTATCTAAATAGCTCATATACCACTGTTCTCGTTTTTTTCTCTGTGTGTCCAAATCACCTCCTCTCCTGCTTATTCTGATTTTTTCAAGGATGAACCACTGGAATTGATTGCAATCGTGGTTCATTCTTGAAAAATGGTCTGTCAGTGGGGCATTTTCCTTATTTGTCCTTATTGCTGATTTATGCTCCAGTAGACGAGTACGCAGTTCCCTGCTCGTCTCCCCCACATAACCTAATCCGCAGGGACAGGTAAGTAGGTATATCACATTTTTGCTGCGGCAATTATTCAGGGTTTTTGGTGTCAGTGTTTTATTATTGAACACCATACTTTTGGCTTCTATGCAATGAGGGCAAATAGAACAGGTGCCACATTTATAGTAACCTACCGCCTTCTGTCTATCTAGTGTGGTTTGATTCTCTCCTTCAGCTTTATAAGTTTTTACTAGGGAGTTACGAATTGTCTTATTACGTCTAAAAGAAAACAATGTTTTTTGTAATTGCGTCACTGATCCATGGTTTAAGATCTTTCAATTCCTATTTACAATATTTTTAATTTTATTGCTTATGTCAGAGAACTGTCTAACGAACACAATTCTTTCCCTGCCCCTACTTTTTTTCTTTCTATTGATGTCTATTAATTGGTCTCGGTCAAAGAACCGGGCTCTCTTAAAGGAGTGTTTGATTAATTTCCTGGGATATCCTCTGGCTTTTAGTTTTTTCTCAAGAATCTCTGAGTGATGGTAAAAATCTTTTAGAGTTGTACAGTTACGGCGCAACCGTAGAAATTCCCAAGGGGATATTGTCTTTTGTGATTTAGGGTGATTGCTACCGTACTGTAACAATGTATTTTTATCGGCAGGCTTTGTAAATAGCTCCACATGTAATACATCATCCACATTTTTTAATCGGATATCTAAAAAGTCCACACTCGTGTCACTAAATTGCGCAGTAAATCTCAGATTTTTATCTCCTAGATTCACCCATTCTAGGAACAGCTGAAGGTCACTGCTGGCACCATTCCATATAAAAATAATGTCATCTATATACCGATGCCAGCAGGTGACATTTTCATAATAAGGTGCCATCTCATTGTAAATGTGCATTTGTTCAAAATTACTAACGTAAAGGCAGGCCAGACTAGAGGCACAAGTGGCCCCCAAACTTATAAAGCTGAAGGAGAGAATCAAACCACCCTAGATAGACAGAAGGCGGTAGGTAACTATAAATGTGGCACCTGTTCCATTTGCCCTCATTGCATAGAAGCCAAAAGTATGGTGTTCAATAATAAAACACTGACACCAAAAACCCTGAATAATTGCCGCAGAAAAAATGTGATATACCTACTTACATGTCCCTGCGGATTAGGTTATGTGAGGGAGACGAGCAGGGAACTGCGTACTCGTCTACTGGAGCATAAATCAGCAATAAGGACAAATAAGGAAAATGCCCCACTGACAGACCATTTTTCAAGAATGAACCACGATTGCAATCAATTCCAGTGGTTCATCCTTGAAAAAATCAGAATAAGCAGGAGAGGAGGTGATTTGGACACACAGAGAAAAAAATGAGAACAGTGGTATATGTGCTATTTAGATACAATAGATAAGGGATTAAACTCACGTGAGGAATGGATGAAATTAGTAATTAATTAATAACCAATGGAGGATTAATTCAAAAATAGACAGAACATCTATTGATCTGTGAAGAGCAAGATACAATAATAAGAGAATATTCTTTTAACACCCAAACGAACTGATAGGTTGAGAGCCAGGCGGACATACGGAGGTTGGGCAGTTAGGCTGGGTTCCTAGATGGATAGGGGATGCGCACAAAGAAAGAGAGCGAATGCCAATAAAAAAGATAGAGGAGTGACATGCACTTCAGAAAGGATGGCTTTCTGAATTTCAGACCGGCCCATTGCTCATAGCTTAGTAATTCCGGGGCAAATGTGGCAGAGCATCTCAGGCATAACGTGGAGATAGTAACACTTCCTGAGCAACAGGGGCAGAGCCAGCACAAGTGGGTGGTGCTTGACAGGAAACTAATGCAGGGTAGATTTTTTGACCAATCAGCAACCACGTATGACTACTTAAACTCAGCATGTTCCCGTGGTGCTTTTCTACCTGCCACCCGTACGGAGATGCTTACGGCCACGAAACTCTTCAGTTTGAAAGGTGAGAATTCGGAGGGTTTTAGTAGGGACCTATTGAAAGGGACAATAAAAGAGGGAGATTATTAAGCCTAATGGGTTCCCCTACTATGTATTTGCCCTTTAGTGCAACACGATAGAGGAGGCACAGGATCCATGGCCCCTCGATCCTTTTAAAAACGATGATGAGAGCATCTATGCAATGAGCTTCTCCTATTACAAAACAGAGGTAGGACGTACTTTTTAGTTATTCCGGGGTATTCTGTTAAAACCGAGTGACTGTTAGAGTAAGAGGGTTTTAAGAAACTCCTTTCTTTTCTTCTTAAGGCCATTACACGTGATAGTAATCAAGACGCCATAGTGGGCGGAAATGCATTGGTCCGGTAAATCGGAGGCTGATTAAAATTTACTGATCACATTAATCAGGTGAGATAGCATCAAATAGGTTTTACAAATCCTAGTAAAAGCAACAGTTATTGACTTATACCAAACAGTTTGAGACTGCACTTTACCTTTATAAACGCAGAGCTTATATATACACAAATAAAAGCCTGAAATATAAGTTTGATCTAGAAGAACCTAAAAACGGCTGAGAGATTTATGGCACCCAAAATATTTTCCATTGCGAAAGAAAAGACAACTAAGTAAGCCTTACAAAACAAGGGACATAGAACAACTAGGAATGAGGGCCATTTTAGCGATAGGAGGTGATTCGTGCCAACAAATATAAGTAGCATTACTTGCTGTATAATGTTGAGTTCTAATGAGAATAATGGGATCTCTTTTAAACCTTCATGAGACAATGTATTTAAGAGATAAATGTAAACCCTGTTGTATAAATATATTCAATGTAAGAAAGGGAATTGTACTTAGAGATGTTAGAAAATGTTTTCTCTACACAAGGAAGAAGCCTGGAGAAATGTTTTTATTAATTGCCTATTAGCTGTTTTTCTAAAACGTGAGAGAATGAAAATGTGCTTTGATGTTTTAATCTATCATTACAAAGGAATTTAAACATAATATTTTGTATATATATTTGTTTGATACAGGACTTACAAACGGGGCTAGACTACAAGACGTACAGAGAGAGTTGTAAAAACTGTGGTCTTGAAAAAGATGGAACATTAATTTAACCCATCGAAACGCGTCGGCGCATCATTTACATAATCCATGGGAATAATTGGATCTGTAGATACAACAAGGAATAGAGTATCCAGGCCTAGTTATTAAATCATTCCATTGGATATGTTTTTAAAGAGAAAGTTTATTGTCTGATATTGTGTTTCTCTTTTTTTATGTTGTGTTATGTCTAGTTATTTTATTGTTATGCTTTGTATTTTTATCGAATCATGTGTATTTTGCGGGGTTTTTTAACAAATTGTTCTGTATGAACTTTGAGATGTATAGGATGTGAAATGAAATTTTTAATATAATATTACATAAAGGCTTTTTGTAATAAAAGAATTTGTGATAACTTTTGGAGAGTCATTAGATATATGATTTGAATATTTTGCATGAATAATATCATTGCATTTATCTAAAGGTATGACTCAGTTGTGAGTTGAGCTTGTTCATGTTATTTGGTTTTTGTATAAACGAAGGGAACCCTTGTTTCTTTACTTGTCAAGAGTACCCTACTCCCTTGGCTGTATCAAGGGGTCTCTCTCCTTTTGTTCGCATTAAATTGAATTATACATTTTAGGTCTTGTGAGTGGGACTGGAATTAAAGGGAATTATGTCCAAGTTGTGTTATGTCATGTCATGTTAACTAGTTCTTGTAATACACACAATCACCATTCGTTTATGGACATGAAATGCTGAGTCACAAGCAAGCTAAGTTCTATTCTACACTTTTGCATGATGAAAGCAATGCGAAAGAGCCATGTTTTCCGTTGGGAGTAAAATGCTTAAATAGAGGACCTAAAGCATAGGCGAACAGGGAGAGAATTTCAATGTGTTATCGGCAAGTGCGTAAATGTTTTTCACCAGCTTTTAGTTTCTTGATCCTTCAACCCAATTGCAGCTTCTGAAAGGAAATTGTCAGGAGTCGCAAAGATATTCTTATTGGAGTGGATTACTGATAACTTGAGGGCAATTGCTATGCAAACTCTTATGAACAATACAACATGTCTGGGCGTGGCCGAGCCGCGGACCAAGATGGCCGCGCGTCGTTGAAGCTCCAAACGGCTGCCCCAGCAACATCCGACTGTCTCCGCCAATAATGCTTGCCACTGCACTGTGACACCAGGCGCTTGGTCGGCTCCAGGCAGGGCCGCAACGGGGCCGTTTCTGCGCTCGAAATCTGCCCGCAAACAGCTGAAATCTGCCCTGGGGGCTGGAGGGGAGGGGCCTGTTTTGGCCTGCGACGCGGCCTGCTGGGGCTCTGGTGCGGCAGAGAGCCGGCTCCTGTTTGAAGCGCCCGACTGATCCCTCCTCGGAACTCCGGACCCTGGCCTTGACAGCGATGAGTGCGGCTTCAGCTGACTCCCCCCCCTTCCACTCACTCCTGCCGTCGCAGCGCACCCCCTTTCCCAGCTCACGCGGGGGCTGTGCACATCACTGCCGACGCTCCCGTAGGCTCCCGGGGTGACAGCGTCCTCGGGTGTGCCAGGGAGGCTGCCATCCGGCTGCGAGGGGAGATTGTGAGGGGGTGGGACACTGGGGGCCCCGCAGATCTGCTATTAATGATCTGCGGCTCGCCGGCGGCATGGCGACTGCCTGAAGACCCCGCCTGAGGACGTGCAGAATAATCGAAGTGTGGTGTTGATCCATCTGCACACTGCTGGGACACTGGGATATTAGGAAGCCACACACCACCTCTAGGGGGAGAAGACAAGCACCAAAGCGTACAAGTGAATCCGTAAGGACTGCTGGGACACCTGTGTCTCACACCACGCCGCATAAGGAAGCTGAGTCCGGCCTGGCTAGCCACGGGGCCTGGGCCCTATATTGCTGCATACCCTCTCCCTGAAGCTCGCTCTCTGCAGAGTGCTTCTCAACCAGACTCCTGGCTGCACAACTACTGGGTACCCTGCTGGCTCGCGCTGTGGCACCCTGGCGATAGTGGCCCCCTGATTAGGCGCACGGCAATGGCCCTTATTTCAGCATGCCAAGGGCTGCGGTACTCCAGAGACTCCATCTTGGCATTCTGCACCGCGCAACACCCCAGCTTCTGGCCGGCTGGTATCCCTGGTGGCCAGCGAATCTCCTTGCCGAGGCTGCACAGGTATGGGCAAGAAGGATCCCAAACAGAGAGTGTTGCCGTTTCCCGTCGCCACAGAAATACCGCAAGACCGCAACGTCACCATGGCGGAGGGTGGCCATGACTCGACTGCTGTGCCTGGCACCGCTTCTTCCACTCCGATCTGCTAGCAGAACTCAGAGCCGGGTTCAAATCGATAGATAGCAGATTCGACACATTGGACAAATGCCTGGACTCCTTGGGGGCCAAAATCGGCGTCCATGACCGACGGTTGGACACTGCGGAAGGACGAATCTCGGACCTTGAAGACGGGGCTGCTCAGTCCACAAAAAGACTGGATCGCATGGAAAAAATCCTAAAAGACATAGCCATTAAAAACGAAGATTTAGAAGCACGCAGCCGCCGAAACAACCTCCGTATAATTGGGGTCCCGGAATCGACGAACACAGGAAGAATGGACACATTTGTGGAAACACTGCTGGTCGACATTTTTGGTAAAGAGGCCTTCACCCCTGGCTTTGTTGTGGTAACGGCACACCGCTCCTTGGGGCCCCGTCCCAATCCTGGCTGCCCACCTCGGCCGATCATAGCCCATATCATGAACTTCCGAGACCGGGACCCGGCTTTACGGCTGGCCAGAGAGCGTGGTGCACTGTCATGGCAGGGCTCCACTGTGTCACTATACCCGGACTTTACAATCATGGTCCAAGAAGCTCGTCGAAAGTTTACTGGTGTTAAGGCTACGCTGCGGAACGTGGGCCTCCTGTATTTAATGATGTACACTGCCCGCCTGCGGGTGGACATAAACGGTCGATCCCGCATCTTCGACAATCCTACTGAAGTACAAGCCTTCTGCAGAACCTATAAACACTCCGACAGCCAGCGGAGAGACGCTGGGACTGCTTCTTCTCCCCCCCCCACAGCGGCTCAGTCGCCAGTGTTGAACTTTTCTCTAATGAATGAACATCATTATTGCACTGTGTTTTGTCTCTTACATCTCTCTGTTCAACACAGCGCTACTGTGGCATAGCTGTACTAGTATAATTATTGAGACAGTATAAGGAATGCTCCTACACAATATTTTGGTATTGCTGGGCACCACTGGAGCGTTGCCTCCCCCCTAGGTGCATAGCACACTGTTGAACTCAAAGATTATTATGCATCGTTCTGATATATGGTATTTCCAAACGAGATGTTTACATGATGCATTAGGTTATTTGTTGGTTGATTTCAGGCCTCGCGAACTGGGTTGCGAGGTTGGGTGGGGGGTGGTGGGAGGGGATGTTCTCCGAATTGTTAGACGTTATTTCCTTACCAGCTCCATGCACGACACTCGGTGGCTTCACGCCACACATCACACTTGTATCACATTACTCCACGATACCACATGACGACTGCCCCTAATTTAGTGGATCATGCAAACCTGACTCTCATAACCTGGAACGTTAGGGGTCTCAACAGTCCCAAAAAAGGAAAACACGTGCCGCACTACCTGCAACGGCATAGCGTTGACATAGCCTTTTTGCAAGAGACTCACTTGCCAAGGTCAGATTTCACAAAATTTGCGGCTAGCTGGGGTGCTCATCGTTTTTTTTCCAACTACAGTACCTATGCCTGTGGCACGGCGATTTAAAACCACAAGCGGCTCCCTTTTTCATTGACCCACTGCCACAATGACAATGAGGGCCGATACACTATAGTAGTGGGCAGACTGATGGGCCACAATGTCAAGCTGATATGCATTTACGCCCCCAACACAGACAGTCCTGAATTTTCCATGAGTTGGACGCCATACTTCTACGCATGGGCACGGGCAGTTTGCTATTAGGGAGAGATTTTAACTTGCTT
Organism: Calotriton arnoldi; assembly: GCA_963921515.1. Taxonomy (NCBI): domain Eukaryota; kingdom Metazoa; phylum Chordata; class Amphibia; order Caudata; family Salamandridae; genus Calotriton; species Calotriton arnoldi. The sequence continues at coordinate 639,925 of CAWUFW010006599.1, read as the reverse complement.
CTGAACAGTACACTCGACAGCTTCTCCGACGCTGCTGACTCCAAGCCCCGTGCTCGCCGGGTATTATTGGACACATGCGAGGCGCACCAACTATTCGATGCTTGGAGAGTCCGCAACCCGGCGAACCCGGGATTCGCACACTACTCAGCTCAACACAACACATGGACCAGACTGGATTACTGGCTACTCACCCCAAACCCTCTCACATGGCACAAATCCATTGTAATACTCCCTAGGACCTACTCCGATCATGCTCCAGTCCTTCGTTTGTCTGTTCCCAGACCAGAAGGACATGAGCGGCAGTGGCGATTTCCGGGCAGGGCGTTAAACGATGATTTGTTTGACTCCGAAATTAGAGAAGCAATTGAGGAGTATTTTGACTTAAATACTGGGTCTGAGGACACATGGGCGATGCTCTGGGAGGCCTTCAAGGCTTACATTAGGGGTATGGCCATTTCAAAACACGCTGGGGTGCTGAAAGACTTGAGAAAATCTCTGCCCGCCATCGAGCAGCGGCTGACAGATTTTGACGCATCCACCCTCTCCTCCCCGGACTCAGCTGAGGGGGGACGGCGCCGGTTGGTGTTACTGGCTGACTTTCGGGAAGCTGCGGAAAGGAAACTCATTTCCTCAACAAATATGCGGTGCAGCGTAGGTACAGCGAGGGCGAGAGGCCGGGCGCACGATTAGCACAACTACTGAGACCCCCATACTCCAAATCATACATCACAGAACTCCGGACTGATACTGGGCTCACCTTGACAGAGACGTCGGACATCCGTGACGCATTCTTGACATACTATGGAACGCTGTACTCCTCCAAACTTGCACATACTGCCGCGGACCAATTTGATTATCTTGCAGAGACTGCTCTGGTATATATGGAAAAATATATGCAGGACTTCCTTGCAGAACCATTTTCCACAGACGAAATAATAGGCGCGATTGAGGTCTTAAATGGCTCCACTGCCCCCGGCCTTGATGGCTTCACAGGGGACTTTTACAAACGATACAAAGACATATTAGCCACGAAGCTCCTAGAAGTTTATCATTAATCTTTAGAACGGAATCAGTTACCCCCCACCCTGAGAGAAGCAGTGATAGTCTTATTGCCAAAACCCGGCAAAGATTCCATGCAGTGCGGGTCGTATAGACCGCTGTCACTATTAAATTTTGTTTATAAAATACTGTCGAAGACGATCGCTGTGCGCCTTGCCTTACTACTGGACAAAATCATATCCCCCGCTCAGTCGGGGTTTGTTCCCCATAGATCTACTTCTCTAAACCAGCGCACACTCTTCGCAGTCCTGCACCGAATCAACCCGGAGACACCGGCCGCGGCGATTATGCTGGACGCAGAGAAAGCATTCCACTCCCTGGAGTGGCCATTTATATGGACAGTCATGCGCAGGCTCGGAATGCCCTTTGGGTTTGTCAACCTGGCGGCACTGCTGTACTCGGCCCCCATTGCCAGAGTGAGATTGAATGGCACCCTCTCCCGCTCCTTTAATTTATCCCACGGCACCAGACAGGGATGCCCCCTGTCACCGCTTCTTTTCATATTAGCAATGGACCCACTAATTCGACACTTCCAGGAGCGTCATCTGCAGAGGGGGCTCCAATTTAACACTGGGCCTCTGCTGGTATCCCTATATGCGGATGACATCTTAATGTATGTCAGAGACCCCCAAAACAATCTAGAACCACTAATCAGAGAGATCATTAGGTTTGGCTACTTCTCTGGCCTTGGCATCAATTGGCACAAGTCTGTGATATTCCCCCTCACCACGGGCACGGTCAGATGGGAATGCGAATACCCACTAACCTGGTGTTCGGACTCCGTAAAATACCTGGGGATACACATACATTTAAGCACCTCCGAAATCATACAGTTGAACTATGGCACGGAGGTCCACGCGTTGGAAACGCAAGTGGAGAGGTGGCTCAGACTTCCACTTTTGCTCGCAGGGCGTGTTGCGCTGATCAAAATGATTGTCCTGCCGAAATTCCTATATCTATTTAACAACATTCCAATTCCGTTACTGAATCGATTCTTCAAATCAATATACACTCATCTTATTCGATTGACTTGGGGAGGTAAAAGACCCAGGGTCCGCTGGGAGGTTATGACGCTCCTGTATCATAGAGGTGGCTTCGGAGTCCCCAACTTACAGCTATACTATTTGGTCGCACAATGCGGCTATGCCCACTCCTGGTTCCACCCTGATGCTAGGATTCCTTATTTACGTCCCGAAGTGGATTTGGTCCTGCCGGACACACTGAATACGGTGCTGCCCCTGGGCTACCCACGTGACCCTATAGACATTCAGACAGTCTCCACCACCAGCTGGGCCTGGCAGAAGCTGGTAAGGGTGCTGGGATCCCCGGTACCGTATTCCCCGAGCTTACCGATTCCGAATAAACGATGGATCCCCATCACGGGGGAAAGAATAGTGCAACGTACTCTCTCTCAATTCGACATGACCACTATCGGCGATCTATACCTTGATGGCCAGGCCTTTTCGGTCTCCGATGGAGATAGATTTACAGAAGCAACCTTCATGGATACATTTGTGCTCACTCGCCTTCGAGCAGCTCTGCGAGCTAAGATCCCCGGCTTTCCCGTCGAACCTGATCCATTCACCCCACTCTCCACTGCCCTGGATAGCACCAATGGTGACCATTTAGTTTCCAAACTATACCGAGCCTGTGTTGAGATAATCCCAGTGCGTGACACTAAAGTAAGGGCTGATTGGGAGGCCGATCTGGGAAATCCCATTACTGATGACCAGTGGGCTGCCTGCTGCTTGCAAACTCAAGAGGTTTCTTTAAATAGCCGCCATAAACTCATCCATTTCAAATACCTGTGCAGAATATACATTACCCCGGAGATGACACACAAAATAGACCGAGATAGACCCCACTGTTGTTTGAAATGTAATTTCCCGCATGCAGACTTTGCACACCTTACCTGGACTTGTAGCAAAATTAGCAAGTATTGGGCCGAAATACACCGCACTCTTGGAGACATGGTCGGCCTTGACCTAGACCCCACTCCAGAAGTAGCACTACTGGGATACGTAACTAATATCCCAAAGCCGGTCTGGAAATTCACTGCCTTGGGGCTGTTGTTGGCCAAAAGAGAAATAGCACTCAAATGGGGGCGGAAGGCTGCCCCGACATGCAAGGACTGGCTAAGCAGTTTGGTGTATTGCAACACCAACTACGTTTTATACTCCTCCACTTTGCCTAACACATCGCGTTGGTGAAACATATGGGGCCCTTTCAAACGGTACACGGCAGCGCAACAACCCCAGCCGGACACTCAAATAGCACACGGACTTGTGCCAGCTGGTATTGGCTAATCCGCTAACCAATGCACATCAGAAAGGGAAATTGAGATGTTATAATTGACTGTGTGTATTTCTTTTTAACACAGCGGTATACTGTGCACTATAGTGATAAGTTCTTGCTGTTTGTGATCAGCGAGAGTTCGGATTAAGCAAATGGAACACTGATACTCCAGACCAACTCAAAACTACTGTGGAGAGAAATGTAATGCAACGCTCGTACCACTGTCTTGTATACTGTAATGTTATAATGATAATGGACTTGGAGCTGGGAAATGTATTGTACTAAATTCTGAAACTGGTAAATAAAGTTTAAAAAAACAACAACAATACAACATGTCTTAAATTGTACCTGCTGCAGGGTTGGAATACAGTGCAATTTTTGAAGCAAGATGCTAGCATGGATACTCCATGTAAATCTGAAAATCAGACGAGATGTGGTATTTTGCATAACCTGAACCTTTCCGAAAAATATTTGAGGAGTTTGAAATAAAGAGAATGTGCATAATCCTACTGTGATCCTATTAATGCACGATCTATATTCTGTAGGAAATAGGGAGAGGATCTTCCTAAGAATGTTTATGTTTTAGGAACAGGATGAAACAGCAAAGTTTCAGTGAGCAGTCAAGGATAGTTGAGCATCACTGTGACACCTAGGCTTTTAGCAGTTTCAGCTGGAATTGGTTCATTATCCAATTACAATGGCCAGTATGCATGGGTCCAAAGTTCATTGTGGTCATCAACAATCAGTATTTCTGTGTTTTCAGAATTAAACTTAAGCTTGTTTTTCCCTCATCCAGTTGCAAATCAAGCACATACTCATTTTGGATCTCATCATGAGATGAGGAATTATTTTCTAAAAGCACTAATAATTGTGTGCGGTCTGCATACATATAATCTTTTAATCCTTTTTGGCCAGGTTCTGATTATCACATGAGATGAATGTTATCAACAAGTATATCCCAAACCATGACAAGTGTTCTCAAAATTTATTAGGAGAAGTGTGTGCTGATGAAGGTGAAGATTTGGTTAGCGACAAGGGAATCCAATGGAGCTCTGAAAACGTGAAAGTCATGATGTGGGTTTACCATACCAACCCTAACGCATTAATTCAGGTATTGCCCTTCTGGTCTCTTGAAGGTAGGAGTGCTGAAACAAATCTCATGGCTGCATGTTTGAATAGTCCTGATACCACACCAGTGGAAAAGTTCTGTACAGACGAATGAGTGAAGGAAAATCAGCATAGGTACATCAACTACTACAATTATTTCAAATGTGTAAAGAATAATGAATAGGGCATGGCTGACTTAGTTCATCTTAAGAAAAAATGGCTGGGCTGCGGCAAGCCTTCGAAGTTTTCTGAACCTTTAAGAATTGTAAATGTAAGAAGAAGTGTTGTGAAGTTACATAATATTCCAGTGTGGGGAATGTATGCAGTGTGCAGAAATAGCGGTGTTATCATAGCTCTGTTCTGAAGCCCACAGCTACGCTTTAAGAGTGGTTCTAGGCAACCAAGCATAACAAGCTGCTTTGGCTTCGGGACTGTGTTTGATCTCTCTGTACGCCAGATCGCCTGATGTACATATCGACACTGTATCCCTCTGTTACATTTATAATGGACAATTTTATTACAACCTTTCTGTGGAGAGAGATGTGTTATAATGGGTCCACTAATTCTCGTACCATCTTCCCTGTTCCTCCTCCTCCTTATGGTTTTACCTACCTGTCTCACTGGAATAATAGATCACTAATGTTCAGTCCTATGACAGATGATTGTCGTTGTAGATCCTGGAAAACACATGCTTGTGGAGTCGTTAAATAAATCTTTAGACCCTTTAAGATTTGAAAAGTCTCTTTTTATCATATACCCATCAAAATAAATTGTTGCAAGGATCCAAATGATACCTCTAGGATATATGTTGCACAAATACATCAAATGAGGAACATTACATGAGGTTGGACATGGTCCAAAAATGTCCCCCAGTACTACTTACAATATATTTTGGAATATTGTGATAAGGCAGAAGTAACTGATTTTGACCCGCCCCACCCGTTTACCGACCCCAAACTCCTCTACATATGAGTAAATCAGCAGCAGGAAAAGTACTTTACAGAGTGCATGCACCTTTACACACCTCTGTTCACCTCTGACTGTCCTCATTATTGTATGGTAAGCTCTCCATTCTTTACATACCTCACTGCAGCACAGGTATTTGTGCGCAATGCGAAAAAACATAATTAGCAAACAGCCTGGCATTCCTACCTCTGTTGCTTCAGTTTGTTTATAATCATAGAGTCAGAGGTCACAGTTAGGGCATTATATGTCACACACTCGGCCTCTCTCGTCATCTGGTTGTACGTTAGCATTAGGTAATAAAAAACAAAGCAGCCCACAGCTTACATCTGGCCGTGTCTGATCTACTCATATGAAGCAGTCATTCTCAGTTTGTCCCATGTTACATGTAGCTAACAAAGCCAGTTTTGGTGTACTGTTCAGAAAGGTAGTTAAAGTCTTGCAGCCATAATGGTACACATAACTTGGAATATTCATAACACACGTTACCCACATTTTTGTAATTTCAAAATGCTGTAAAAACACGTGTTAGTAATGAATATCACATTGGTACTCAATTCGTCAAACTTTGAAGAATTTACGGCTAAGCTTTGCCCTGTGAGGTTCAAGCCCGTAACATACAGGTTTCGCAAGAATCTAAGCAGAAGGCTATCAACACACACCATTTCAGTATTTGTAGAGGTCAGGTACACCGCAGGAGGAATGACAATAACAGCAACAGAAAACATTAACTGTCCAGACAAGTAAGTAGCCAGATGATTAGTAGGCGAATAAGGAGAGGCATTGCAGCCTTATAAAGCTGGGTCCTGCTCTTGAATGGGTTTTAAAAATAGATCTTCACAGAAGTGACAGAACTGTCCATTAATTACCTAGAGGAAAATGCACAGCACACCACAAGGTATAGAGTTTACCATAGGTAATTAGTGTAGTGGACTAAAAAGGCAAGATATAATTTCAATATTTGGGACCCAGCAGTAGACGGACAGCTGCATTCAATATTGAATGACTTTGATATGTGAAGCATATGTTAGAAGCTACTGTTACTATAAAGTGGATAGAGGAACAGTGGCGGGTCCCCCACTAAGGCCGAGTAGCGTCACCCCACTGTTTCGCAGCAGTGGAGTAGGAGTAAAGGAAACAAAAAATGATAATAACTCGCTTTACTATCATTTTATGTTTCCTTCTGCTGTAGGTTTGTGTTTGGGGCGGGGCTGCTCCGACAACAGAGGAGCAGGGGAGGAGTGGTTTGCTCACTCCTGTCGGGCCTGCCAAACATTCATGCGCACTTCACATCTTCTCCAGGCAGGCTGCATTACAGCCTGGATGGAGAACATGCCCAGGCCCCCATTCCCTGGCTGAGGGCCGATCCACAGCGCTCAGACCAATCACAATGCTGCATTGCAGAGTTGTGATTGGCTAACAGGAGACTGGGAGCCGGGTGCTTCCTGCTACTTCCTGCATCCTGCTGCGGGACAGGAGTCAGGAAGAAGAGGACGGATTAGAGACGGCGGCCGGCAAGCCGTCACAGGTATGTGTGTTTTGGTTTTTTAAAACTTTTTTGGTCCCCCCCATTCACCTGCCTCCGGCCCACCACCCGTGTCCGGTAGCAGCCTCTACTGTACAGGAACAAAAAAGTGATGGGTTAAAAATGCTTGAATTAATCTTTACCACTGGGAATTACTTTGGACTGCATACCAGTAAATGTTTTTTGCCCACTGTGCCATCAAGACAGAAATCAACTATATGCAAATCAGTCTTGGCTTTTCTTCAATAGAAACAGTTTAGTCCAAACTACCAAGTTAGGTCCCCTCCACATGAAAACACAAGCAACCGGAGACTGGTTTGAGCCTTTTGGATCTCATAAGGGAGTGACTGGTGATCATCTCTTACAATACAGTTTGGAAGGGAAGATTAGGATGGAATTTTTTTTGGTGAGGCAATCACATAATGTAATGTTGCAATTACTTTCAACTCATTTTAGGCTTTAAGTAGCCCAAAAGGAGTCCCTAAAAGGAATATTATGGGTGGAAATTATGAGAAAGGTTGGTGAGTATAATCCATAGACAATTTCTCTTAAAGACAGGTTTAGAACGCTAAAGATGTATGGTTAGTCATTAATGCTATAGCAAAACCACAGATGGGTCAACTCAACCATAGCAAAGATTGAGACCTTTATAGATGAAGGAAACTGGCAAAATATACAATAAAAGCTATCTGACATACACTTTCTGTTTGAAAAAAAACAAAGGGTCTTTTTTAGAGTTTAGCAGGTGTGAGGCATGAATCAAAATGCAACGGATGTCTCCTCCACCCTGTTTGGAGGGTGCACAGGTCATATACACTCTAAGTAGGGTGGCCAGACACCTCCTGCTTTTTGATAGACATCCCATGGCCCCCAAACTCTAAATGATGCCTGTCCTAACTTCATACATTTGAGTTTTTCAACAGTTCCAATTTCTGAGTTTAGATCAGCCTGGGCGACTTTAGAGAGAGTGAATGATCAATGCTGTCTATGCCAATGGCGTTAACCCTGGGCAAAGCACTACGCTACGCTCGCGTAGTTTGCGAAGTTTGAGCTACTTCGCACAACGCGAATTGCACGTAGCACAGTGCAAACACGCGTAGCGTAGCGTAGCGTAGTGCAGCGGTCATTTTTTGCTTGCTCGCGGTCCTCAACGTCAAGTTGGCGACCGCGAGCAAGCAAAATGACATCCCGGCGAGACTTTTTCCTCGTTCGCGATCAGCAACATCAAGTTGCCGATCGCGAGCGTGGAAAATAAACCTCCCGGCGAGATTCTCAACGCGGGAGGTCAGGTTTCTCATTGCGAGTGGTCCGTATGCTCGCGACCGCTCGCGATGAGAAACTACCAGTCCGCGTTGAGAAGCTGCCGCCGAGTAAAAATCTACTCGAGCGGCAGTAAAAGACAGCTCGCACTGTGCAAGATGCCGTTTTCAATGATTGCACAGTGCGGACAAGCATCCGGCACTGTGCAATCATTGCGAACAGTGCACTACGCAGTTCGCGTAGTGCTACGCGTAGCTCGCGTAGTGCAAACTGCACTTTGCGTAGCTTCGCGTAGCGCTACTTCGCGAACTACGCCCAGGCTTAAATGGCGTGAGGATAAATATCTAGCCTGTATCTGCCCTGTTTTGATGGCTGACCGGAAAACACTAGCAAAACCAATGTTTCTTGAATGCAGTGAACGATTATGCTGCACTGCTTTTGTATTTACTTTAAGCAGTGAAAATTTATGAATAACAGCTAAATAATCAACATTTATAGCAATTGAATGGCTTGCAAATGTACCTAACTTAGCTTCTTAAAAGATAGTTTTCTAAAACACTGATTATTTCAATACAATGGAATTCAGTACATGTGAACTCAGGTTTTAACGCTTTTAGTTTTATAACTGTTAGAAATGGGGATCTCTGGTTGGCAATCGCTGGCGCGAATGTCCAAGAAGGGACCCTTCTTCCTAAATCAGAGTAAGGGGGCTACACCCTTTGACAACCCCTGCTCAACCCTGTGGTAACGTAGCACGAGCAGACAGGCCTATCTCAGAGGCAGTGTGTGAAGCATTCGTGACCATACACAATAACGCAGTGAAGGCACCACAAAGGGACACCACACCAGTAACAATAGAAAAATGAGTAGCTTTATATCAGTTTAACACAAGGCTCGAAGACGATCAACAAGCCACAATGCACGTAAATATAAGTTCACTGAAAAGGCAATAAAGCACTCAAAAGCAGGTGAAACGAACTTAGTTTGAGGCCGAGGTCTACGCGACCCAGTGATGCACAATGTACCTGAGGTTTAAAGGGGCACGGCACGCAGCTTCGGGAGGAAGCCGTGATGATGACAGGCGGACTCGCAGCGGCCGCAGCTCCCAGCTGCAGCGGTCCGCGGCGTGCACTCACGATGATCCTGAGGCGGTGATTAAAGGCGGGCTCTCAGCGGCCACAGCTCCTCAGCTGCAGTGGCCCACAATAGCGATAGCGATGATTGTCGTAGCACAGACAAATGCGGGCTCTCAGTGGCAACAGCTCCTCAGCTGCAGCGGCCCACAATAGCGATAGCGATGATTCTCGTAGCACAGACAAATGCGGTCTCTCAGCGGCAACAGCTCCTCAGCTGCAGCGGCCCACAATAGTGATAGCGATGATTCTCGTTGCACAGACAAATGCGGGGCTCTCAGCGGCAAAAGCTCCTCAGCTGCAGCGGCCCACAATAGCGATAGCGATGATTCTCGTAGCACAGACAAATGCGGGCTCCCAGCGGCCACAGCTCCTCAGCTGCAGTGGCCCACAATAGCGATAGCGATGATTCTCGTAGCACAGACAAATGCGGGCTCTCAGCGGCAACAGCTCCTCAGCTGCAGCGGCCCACAATAGCGATAGCGATGATTCTCGTAGCACAAACAGATGCGGGCTCTCAGCGGCCACAGCTCCTCAGCTGCGGCGGCCCACAATAGCGATAGCAATGATTCCCGTAGCACAGACAAATGCGTGCTCTCAGCAGCAACAGCTCCTCAGCTGCAGCGGCCCACAATAGCGATAGCGATGATTCTCAGCCCGCGTTCCCTGCAGTAGACCCAGAGGCTCTGGAATTCTCGACAGAGGCCTCACCTGCGAGTAGAACCCCTCTCAATAGGAATTCAGAAGGCTGATGGGTGAAGTCTAATGTCCCTGAGACTTCAGCAGGAGGCAAGCTCAAATCAGGCCCTTGGGTAGTTGCTTCAGCAAGATGGATGAAAGTTTCAAAGTCCTTTTCCTCTCGTTACACGGACCGAGGTTCATCTTGACATCCAGAAGTAACACACCCGTGGGGGTCTTCGCGCACATCTTTATACCCCCCTCGCCTTTGTTCTCTCAAAAGTCACACGTCACTGAACCCAGTCAGAACCAGTTCGGGGAGGTCCTGGGGGCACGTTGTTTACGAGGCGGCATCCTGCCATTTAGGAGAGGGGTCTGCCATCAGACGCACCGTGGGAGGGGGAGCCATCATTCACCTTGCCAGGCGCAGCCCTGCTCAGATCAAAGGGTCACCCCTCCCCATACTCCAGCTGCAGATCTCTCTGCTCGACCCAGGTCGGGTTCAACCTACCCTGTCCCTCCAAAACCAGACATCCAATACACATACCAGCAGAGCACACTGGAAGACTTAGGCAAGAAAATACCCACTTTCCCAAAGTGGTATTTTCAGACACAGAATATAGAAAAAACCCTCACTAAAATATGTACTTTAATATTCTGAGCTCAGGCATACTAAACTCGACTTTCCACTTTACAAGCTGCTTCTGTGGGTGGCCCACCAGCAGCATTCGGTCTACCAGCCCTGGGCACGCACGGTGCACTATACTAGAGACTAACAGGTAAACCAAATGAGCCAATTATGGGAACATCAAATCATACAGTCAATTTACAATAGGGAGCATTCGCGCTGTGGCACGGAATGGCCGTGGCACAGCGCCCAGAGCACCTAACACCAGCAAACACAGAGGAGACAAAAAGTGAAAAATGGAGGGGAGACCCATGCCACTAATGTCGATATCTTGGAAGCAAACATTTCAGCATGGCTATTAGAGGCCAGTGACATGCATGCTCCGCTCAGGAAACTAAAATGCGCTCGTCGCCTTGACGCTCAGAAATGGTTCTCTAAGGTGCTAAGAGATCAAAAATTGGCCCTTCGCCAGAAAGAAAGGAAATGGAGATTAAGCTACTCTCCTGATGAGAAACATCATTATTTAGAAGCTCGGAATGAATATAAAAAAGTGATTATGGTAGCCAAGGCGGCTCACTTCTCTGCTAGAATTTTAAATTCTGATAATAGATCGAAGGAAATATTTTCCATTGTCAATGAATTATCCAATGCAGCGAGAGTCCTACCTACACCTACACCTACTCAAGAGCTCTGTGACTCTCTGAATACCTATTTTGTGGAGAAAATTTCTAACATTAAAGCTAGTATCCCTAAATTTAGCCCCACTGAGACTACCCCTGTTATAAAAAAGAATCCATTTATCTTGGATCACTTTTCGGCCATCGACACCCAGTCCTTCTTGGACCTGCTGTCTAGAGTCAAATCTGGCTCACCCAGGGACTGTTGTCCACCTCATATTTTAAAAGACATTCTTCCTGGACTGTCGTGTATTATCATGACCTTCTTGAATGAGTCTCTCTCGCAGGGCCGTGTTCCTAAAGTATTCAAGGATGCAATTGTGGTTCCCCTTTTAAAGAAACCGGGAGCAGACCCCCAGATGTTATCAAATTATCGTCCCATCTCTCTGCTCCCTACTTCGCCAAAGTCCTGGAAGCCCATGTAGCAAAGTGTTTGTCTAATTTTATGGAACACTCTGAATATCTAGACCCCCATCAAGCGGGATTCCGTCCCGCTCACTCTACAGAGACAGTGATTCTAGCTGTACTGGACGACCTGCGAGATAAAGCGGATAGAGGTACTCCTCAGGCCCTGGTGCTTTTAGATCTTTCGGCCGCATTTGACACGGTCGATCATGAAATTCTGATGGATCGTGTCAGGCTGGCCGGCATTCAGGGCCCAGCCTTTAGCTGGATTGGCTCCTTTTAGAGGATCGTACTCAATCGGTTCGCCTGAATTCATTTACCGCTCCCAAGCTATCAACTACTTGTGGGGTCCCACAGGGGTCATCATTATCCCCCCACCTGTTTAATCTATACCTCTCACCCCTGATTCAGTCTCTGAAGGCACGGAAGGTAACTACCTTCAATTATGCCGATGATCTACAGTTAACTTTTACTATAGATAACTCCCACAATTCAATCTCGGAATTCCAGGCCACTATGCTCCATATTCGCCATTGGATGGACCGGAATCATTTAAAACTCAATCCAGATAAGACTGAGTTGGTCCTGACCGGGAGTAGTAAGATCTTTTGGGGCCCACACTATTGGCCGGCGGAACTTGGATGTCCGCCCGAACCCTCTACCTCCGTCAAGAGTCTAGGTGTTATCATAAACAACGACCTGTCGTTGAGATCCCAAGTTGGTGCTGTGGTCTCAACCTGTTTCTTTCAATTACGCAAAATCAGAAAGATCAGTCGCTTGCTCACCCATGCAGCGTTGGTACAGGTTGTAATAGCCATGGTTTTATCACACTTAGACTATGCCAACTCTATCTATCTAGGTATGCCACTTTTTTTAATCAAACGGCTTCAGATGGTCCAGAACCAAGCAGCAAGACTGATCCATCAGCAACCAAGATGGCAATCAGCCAGACCCCTTTTAAAAAAATTACACTGGCTCCCCATTTCCCAACGTACGGCCTTTAAGACGGGATGTTTAATCTTTAAGTCTCTTCACAGTCGGAGTCCTAGATTTATTAACTGTCTTTTATCAAGGCATACTCCCTCCCGTAACTTGCGCTCAGCCCACCTTCAGCTACTGACCATCCCCGCCTTCAAGTTAAAACGTCAGGGTGGCTGTAGGTTTGCTTCCTTGGCCCCTAGACTGTGGAATTCTTTTCCACTGGAGGTCCGGTCATGTACTGATCTTTTGAGATTCAGAAAAATGCTTAAGACATGGCTGTTCGGGCAGGCTCATGAATAACTATCCCCATCGGTCCCGGCACATTCTAGAGTAGCGCCATGAAACCTTCTGGTGTACGTGCGCTGTATAAATTCTTGATAACATAACATAACATAACATAACAATGCTGCCAGGTTAACACGTGTCCCCTCCAGCTGAAATGTGGGGAGAACTACCCACCCACTTGGGAGTTCTCATCACTAAGGCGGAAAAATCTGGACAGACCATCAGCATTGGCGTGCTCTGTACCAGGGCGGTGTTCCACCGTAAAGTCCATACACTGTAGGGAAATGAACCACATCAACAACTTTGGATTCTCTCCCCTCATCTGCATCAACCATCTGAGGGGCCTGTGGTCTGTCTGAACCCAGAAGTGAGTCCCAAACAGGCATGGTCTCAGCTTCTTCAGTGCCCAGACCACAGCAAATGCCTCACGCTCAATTGCACTCCACCTCTGTTCCCGTGGAAGTAACCTCCTACTAATGAAGGCTACAGGTTGGTCTAGGCCCTCCTCATTGATCTGTGACAGAACGGCCCCACACCATGCTCGGAAGCGTCTGTCTGGACAGCAAATTCTTTTGAAAAGTTGGGCGCCTGAAGTACAGGTGCTGTGCACATGGCAGTCTTCAGGGCGTCAAAAGCGTTCTGACAGGTGTCAGTCCAGTTCACCATCTTGGGCTGCTTCTTAGAAGTCAGCTCAGTCAAGGGTGCAACAATGTTGCCATACCCCTTGACAAACCTCCTGTAATAACCCGTGAGTCCTAAAAGGCTCTCACCTGTGTCTGGGTCTTGGGGGCTCCCAAGCCAGGATGGTTTCAATCTTGGGCTGTAGGGGCGCCACCTGGCCGCTCCCCACCTGGTGTCCCAAGTACACCACAAAACCTTGCCCAATCTGGCACTTACTTGCCTTGATTGTGAGGCCTGCCCTTCGCAGTGCCATCAACACTTCCCAGAGGTGGCGCAGGTGGTCCTCCGATGAGGAACTAAACACTGCAATGTCATCCAGGTAGGCGGCACTGAAATCTTCCAGCCCATCCAACACCCTGTTGACCAACCTCTGAAAGGTGGCAGGGGCATTCTTCATCCCAAAGGGCATCACCCTGAACTGGTAGTGCCCATCTGGTGTGGAGAATGTGGACCTCTCCTTTGCCCCATCAGTTAAGGCGATCTGCCAATACCCAGACGTCAAATCAAACGTGCTGAGGTACCGTGCAGCCCCTAGCCGATCTATGAGCTCATCAGCTCTGGGGATGGGGTGCGCGTCAGTCTTTGTGACTGAATTGAGACCTCGGTAGTCCACGCAGAACCGAAGTTCTGGGGTGGCACCAGGCGCTGCAGCTTTTGGTACCAAGACCACTGGGCTGGACCAAGGGCTGCTAGAGGACTCAATCACCCCTAAAGCAAACATTTTGGAAACCTCTTCCTTAATGGATGCCCTAACCCGGTCAGTCACTCGGTAAGCCTTGTGCTTAACAGGAGGACTGTCCCCAGTGTCCACTTCGTGGACACACCAATCAGTGACACTAGGCACCAGGGAGAACAGATCACTGAATTGTCCCAACAGTTGGCGACAATCACTCTGTTGCTCAGGGGTCAGTGTGGTGGAGAGGACCACACCCTCCACTGACCCGTCTTGCTCCTTTGCACACAGGAGGTCAGGAAGAGGCTCACTCTCCTCCTCCATCCCAGCATCTGTGGCCAGGAGCATGCCCACTTCGGACCTCTCAAAGTGGGGCTTCAGGCGGTTGACATGCAGGACCCGCAAGGGGTTCCGGGGAGACCGAAAGTCCACCAAGTAGGTAACAGAACTCTTGCGCTCCACCACCTCAAATGGTCCGGTCCACTTATCTTGGAGCGCACAAGGCTCCACTGGGGCCATGACCCAAACCTTTTGACCAGGCTGAAACTCAATCAGAGTGGCATTCTGATCGTGCCAGCGTTTCATCTCTTCCTGGGTGGCTTCCAGATTTGCCTCAGCAAGCTTTCTGAAACGCCGAGTCTGGTTCCTGAAGGCCAGCATGTAACTAAACACATCCTGGGGAGGTTTCCTGGGAGATTGCTCCCAGCCTTCCTTGACCAGCCTCTCGAAGGTCTTGGTCTGCCCCAGATGTCCTGCCAATGGTACATCATGAGCCAACCCCAGTAGGAAGGCTCTGAAGCACTGGGGTACCACCAGCACACGGGCTGACCCAGGCTCAGCAACCTTAGGCTCGCTGTAAAGGAGGTCATTCTCCCAATAGATCAGATGTGACCCTGACTGATCACCTGCTGCCTGGGCTGCAGGCTGTCGCCGCAGCCCATCGAGAGAAGGGCACGTTTTCTGCTGTTCACAAAATTCCTCCCTGGTGGACCCTCCTTCCTGCTGCCAATGGGTCAGCTAGGCAGATCCCCCAGTTCGGCTACCTGTTCCCCTGTAGGCTCCAGGGCATCCCCCTCAAGGTCTGCTCCTTCCTGGACTGTGGGAACTATGGGGGCCGGTTTCTCGCGCCCCCTACCCCTTCTCTGTAAGGCAGGGGCCTGGGCCATACATTCAGGCTCCAGGTCCTTCTGAACGTCCTTACTGGCTGCCATGGACCGAGTGGTCGCACACGCCCACTCAGGCAGACCCAACATTTCCAAGTGAGATTTCCTCTCCACCGTAGCATACGGGGAGTTTTCTAAATCGTTGCCCAACAGACAGTCTACCGGCATGGCTGGCCTCACAGCTACTTGAAGAGCTCCTGAGACCCTCCCCACTCAAAGGGAACCTGAGCCACCTCACACTGGCTCTCAGAGTTGTCTGCTGACACTACTGGGCAGAATGCATGGGGGACAACCTGCTCTTTGGACACCAACCGGGAGCTGACAGCAGTCACACTAGCTCCGGTGTCCCTCAGAGCCTCCACCCTATGGCCATTGATGGTCACCCACTGCCTGTACTTCTTAGTGTTATCAGGCAGTGTGGGGTTAGGGACCTTCTCAAAGTCTCCTAGCGAGACAAGGGTCAATTCCACAGGATCCCACCCACCTTGGGCACCTATCTCCTCCCCTCCCAGGGCTACACTAGCAAGCTGGCGGGGTGGTGCGCGGGGTGGGGCATTGAGGTCCCTCTGGGGACACTGAGGATCATAATACCGGTGGCCCACTTGACCACATTTAAAACAAGTCAGGGGCCCCCTATGAACAGGCCTACCTGTCGGGGGCACTGGCTTCTTCTCAGGGGGAGACTGGTACACCACTCCTTGGTTCCCTTGGGAATTACTTTGGGGCCCTCTCTGGAACTCCCTCGGTTTACCCCTGTCCCCCCCACTTCTCTGCTGGGGACCCTGCCTACCTTTGGCGAAGTCTCCCACAGGACCCTTGCGAACCCGGGTGCTCACCCAGCGGTCCGCCTCCTCAGCAAGCTTCCTAGGGTTAGTTAGCTTGCTATCAACAAGGTGCTGGCGTAGCTCTGGAAAACAGTTACTAGATAAATGCTCCCATGCAAACAAATCATACAGTTGCTCAAAAGTTTCCACTTTGCTACCCTTTACCCAGCGATCCATTGCTCTGCAAAAAAAAAGACACATTCGACCCAAGTGGTACCCTCTAACTTCTTACAGGTTTTAAATCTCTGCCTGTACATTTCTGGGGTCAAACCATATCGCGTCATCAAGGCCTCTTTCATATGGGCATACACCATCCTGCTCTCTTCAGGCAGATCCAACAGGGTATCCCTCCCATCACTCACAAAGCGTCCCCGCTCCCCAATCCTTCTCAGGGACCCGGTGGGACACCATGGCTATCTCATATGCGGCAAACCATTGCCCAATATCCTCACTCTTATGGAAATCCTTGATGACATCCTTGGGTATATACACTACTCTCGGTAGGTACTAACGGTATGCTGCCACCAGAGGGGAGATCTCTAAGCTCTTAGCCTTGATCTCCAGCTCCCTCAATACTCTCTCATGCTCCAGTTTCATTTTCTCAAGTTCAAATGCCAACCTGTTATTCTCAATATCCAATTTTTACTCTCTAGGTCCTTCTGACCTTCTAATTTGGCCATCTCCAAACTATCTCTCTCCCTGTCCTCCATCTCTTCTGGAGACAGACCCTTTGAGGACACACTAGTACCTGGATTGGAAAGTGCTTTACCTCCCACTAAATCCACTTTGTCATCCTGCTGCCCTCCAGCCTTCTCTCCCTCATTCCTAGCGGACTCTCTCGCTTCTAACCAGGCCTTAAGGGCCTTCTGATACTCCTCCTTCCTAGAGAGACCCGCAACAGGGACTGTGAATCGCTTGAAAAAAGACTTTAGCTGTTTGGCAGTGTAGGTTTGCAACCTCTCTTCCTCAAAGATGAGATCCTCCGAAGCATTGGACATTGGCCTACCCGTTGTAGACATAACTGGCAATTACAATCGACAATAGAACAAAATCAAACCGTACGTGGTTGCGCCTAGGCTTACACTCACTAATAGTGTACACTGGTTATTGTATGTGGATCACAAATGCAAGTCCTGATCCTCACCGCTGACCACCAATGTTAGAAATGGGGATCTCTAGTTGGCCGCGGCTGGCGCCAATGTCCAAGAAGGGACCCTTCTTCCTAAGTCAGAGTAAGGGGGCTACACCCTTTGATAACCCCTGCTCAACCCTGTGGTAACGTAGCACGAGCAGACAGGCCTATCTCAGAGGCAGTGTGTGAAGCATTCGTGACCATACACAATAACGCAGTGAAGACACCACAAAGGGACACCACACCAGTAACTATAGAAAAATGAGTAGCTTTATATCAGTTTAACACAAGGCTCGAAGACGATCAACAAGCCACAATGCACGTAAATATAAGTTCACTGAAAAGGCAATAAAGCACTCAAAAGCGGGTGAAACGTACTTAGTTCGAGGCCGAGGTCTACGCGACCCGGTGATGCACAATGTACCTGAGGTTTAAAGGGGCACGGCACGCAGCTTCGGGAGGAAGCCGCGATGATGACAGGCGGACTCGCAGCGGCAGCAGCTCCCAGCTGCAGCGGTCCGCGGCGTGCACTCATGATGATCCTGAGGCGGTGATTAAAGGTGGGTTCTCAGCGGCCACAGCTCCTCAGCTGCAGCGGCCCACAATAGCGATAGCGATGATTGTCGTAGCACAGACAAATGCGGGCTCTCAGCGGCAACAGCTCCTCAGCTGCAGCGGCCCACAATAGCGATAGCAATGATTCTCGTAGCACAGACAAATGCGGGCTCTCAGCGGCAACAGCTCCTCAGCTGCAGCGGCCCACAATAGCGATGATTCTCGTAGCACAGACAAATGCGGGGCTCTCAGCGGCAACAGCTCCTCAGCTGCAGCAGCCCACAATAGCGATAGCGATGATTCTCGTAGCACAGACAAATGCGGGCTCTCAGCGGCAACAGCTCCTCAGCTGCAGCGGCCCAGAATAGCGATAGCGATGATTCTCGTAGCACAAACAGATGCGGGCTCTCAGCGGCGACAGCTCCTCAGCTGTGGCGGTCCACAATAGCGATAGTAATGATTCTCGTAGCACAGACAAATGCGTGCTCTCAGCGGCAACAGCTCCTCAGCTGCAGTGGCCCACAATAGCGATAGCGATAGCGATGATTCTCAGCCCGCGTTCCCCGCAGTAGACCCAGAGGCTCTGGAATTCTCGACAGAGGCCTCACCTGCGAGTAGAACCCCTCTCAATAGGAATTCAGAAGGCTGATGAGTGAAGTCTAATGTCCCTGAGACTTCAGCAGGAGGCAAGCTCAAATCAGGCCCTTGGGTAGTTGCTTCAGCAAGATGGATGAAAGTTTCAAAGTCCTTTTCCTCTCGTTACACGGACAGAGGTTCGTCTTGACATCCAGAAGTAACACACCCGTGGGGGTCTTCGCGCACATCTTTATACCCCCCTCGCCTTTGTTCTCTCAAAAGTCACACGTCACTGAACCCAGTCAGAACCAGTTCGGGGAGGTCCTGGGGGCACGTTGTTTACGAGGCGGCATCCTGCCCTTTAGGAGAGGGGGTCTGCCATCAGACGTACCGTGGGAGAGGGAGCCATCATTCACCTTGCCAGGCGCAGCCCTGCTCAGATCAAAGGGTCACCCCTCCCCATACTCCAGCTGCAGATCTCTCTACTCGACCCAGGTCGGGTTCAACCTACCCTGTCCCTCCAAAACCAGACAGCCAATACACATAACAGCAGAGCACACTGGAAGACTTAGGCAAGAAAATACCCACTTTCCCAAAGTGGTATTTTCAGACCCAGAATATAGAAATAACCCTCACTAAAAGATGTACTTTAATATTCTGAGCTCAGGCATACTAAACTCGACTTTCCACTTTACAAGCTGCTTCTGTGGGTGGCGCAATCAGCGCTGCAGGCCCACCAGCAGCATTCAGTCTACCAGCCCTGGGCACGCACGGTGCACTATACTACAGACTAACAGGTAAACCAAATGAGCCAATTATGGGAACATCAAATCATACAGTCAATTTACAATAGGGAGCATTCGCGCTGTGGCACGGAATGGCCGTGGCACAGCGCCCAGAGCACCTAACACCAGCAAACACAGAGGAGACAAAAAGCGAAAAATGGAGGGGAGACCCACGCCAATGGTGCCAGGTCTAACAATAACCATAAGCCCTTCTCCAGCTGTTTTAATATTATGGGGAATTATATTTTATATATAATCAATTTTTCACATTTATTTTGTATTTTAAGATCTTTCTTCTTCCTTCTAAGTAATGTTGTAGTTATTATTTGCAGGAACTGTTGTTAAACAGACAGGTTCCTTGACACTGTAGTATTTTTTCTAGCTCTAGTAGTCAGGCGAGCACGTGACACTCACTGGATATTGTAAAATACATGTGCTGCAATTATCAGTCTTGTGTACGGACACCGGTTGTATAACGAATTGGGGTCTAGGAAATACATTTGATTATTTTTGTATGTTGTATTTGATTTTCTGTGTAAATATAAATTGTTTGTTGAATAAATGTAAAAAGATGAAAGGTCCCAACCAGATATGAAATAAGAAATAAATGACGGTTGTGACTTGGAATGAATTATGAATGTGACTTTCTTTGAAAAATAAATCAAAATTGGATGGGATTAGGACCCTATGCAGTGGAGTAATTAAATGTACACCGATGTAATTATTTTGTGATATCTGTTCCTCCACCTCATATTCTTTTTGAAGTCATAGATATGTTCAGTAAGGTTCTTATTAAGACCAAAAATACATGAATTATGTACTTTATCAAGTAATTAGTTATGTGTTTAATCTAAAAGTTCACTTACTATGGGGTCCATGTTACTGTTAGGTCTTTTCAAGAATAGAAAATATTATTGTGCAACTCCATTATTTACTCAAAGGTTAAGAGCTGGAGTTAAATAAAACAAAATGAAAGCTACCAAATAGATGGCATGCTGCTGTCCTGTGTGAAACAAAGGAAGCAGAGTAAGTCTCCTTTAATCACATTGTCTCATTTTTACCCTGCAATGCCATTCACTACTAATAATGAAAGTGGAAGTTGTTCTGGCAGGAAATTCTAGAAGGTCAAGAGACTGGCTCCTTATGCAAGCCATAAATAAAAGGGGTGTCAGAGATCTAAATTATTGGGTCACAATGAGGGTGAGTACAATAGGGTAACATGAGGCAGACTGATTTACTTTTGCTCTGTCAGAGCATCAACATACCTTGCACTTCTTCTCTCATCCTCACTTGTGCAGGGGGCCATTCTAACTAGTGTTTGAGCCAAGACCTGTCTAGGGCTTGCCCAACTAGTACACGTCTGCCTTTGGGACCCTATAGGAAGTTGAGAGGGACTTGGGGCTCACTCTGGAACTTTTAAAGATTGTGTAGTTTCTGCTCAGTTTGCCAGCCTTGATTGCCCTTCCACTTCCTTTGTGCTTCATGGGATGTATTTGTTCAGCAATTACTAGTATCCATAATAATAACAGTAATAACTATAATAATAATAATAATAATGTGCCACCAATTCTCTTTCTTGCTCGTTTGGGATCCTTTTACATATTCAACATCATCTCTGCTTGTTACATGTTGCCACATGAATTTCTGGGCTTTCTCTAATTACTCCCTTTTGTGGTGTACATGCACAGAGCATCCCATGTCCCTAAGGCTTTGCTGATCCTGTGTAGCTGTTTATATGTTTCAGCCCTTATTACCTACTGGCAGTAGCCAGTAGGTAGTTATAGTTAGGATGTAGTTTCCATAAGAAGACATTTTTTTCATTTGCCAATAACTTTGGTATCGTTTGTCGAATCCTCATGAAATTTTCAAAACTAGTTTACCACTCACTGCAGCTGCTGTCCCTAAAGTTTCAGGGTGATCCATCAAGCAGGGGCTGAAAGAAAGGGGGGTCCCAAAACTCATTTACCCCATGGTAATTTCCATAGAAAACTTTAGACACGGCTACAGCCTGAACTGCTGAAAGGAATTACACCACATTTAGCAGAAAGGTAGCTGTTGGTCCAGAAAGCTCCCTTTTTGTTAAATGGTGTAAGTCCGTTCAGTAGTTGTGGAGTTATTTAAAGGTTTTTCAGATATACAACTGGGGATGCGAAGGGTTCGTGACCCCTCCCGATCTCGTGCTGAGATCTGATTGGCTGCCAACACTTCAAACCAGGAAGTGTTGGCAGCCAGCTTGTGACTCGGTTGAACCGAGTCACAGAATAAAAAAACATTTAAAAAGAAAAGAGGGCAGAGTAGAAACTCCATGAGCGCCTAGGCCTCTTGAGGGGGTACACAGGGACCCTGCTGGGCCAAAAAAACATTTTTATTTAAAACTTTTCAGCTGGAGTCTTGCTGGAGGCGCTAATCCCACTGAAAGTTAAAATAAAATATGAAGCAAGGGCTCCCGCACTTCGTTAATTATTGAACCTTGGGTAGGCCAGGTCCCAGGGGCATTATGCAAAAAAAGGAGGGGGGACACATGGGACTTATTATGCCATGGGGACCACCACCTCCCCCAGACTTATGTCTTTTTAAATGGGGGGCCTCTCGGACCCCCCTAGCCTTAGACCACCACCTTCCCTGTGGTTTTATGGTAAAAAATGTGGGAGGCGAATGGATCCACCCACGCAGCCGGGGGACCACTACCTCCTTGGGGCAAAAATCAAGAAAGCCATGTGTTGCCCTTGGGACCGCCACCCCCCTAGGGCTGGCTCCTGATATGTCCTAGGGTGCCCACCCCGAGAACATAGCTGTTTGCTATGGCTTGGCTGGAGTTTACCACTTCCACCAAGCCATAGCAAACTGTGCTCTGCTTTGAGCAAGCTAGAGCATTTTGCTCTTGCTTGCCCAAAGCAGAGCACAATTTCTATTAGACACAGGGAGCTGCATGTTAGCAGCTCTCTATGTGTTAAAGCAATGTATCCTCTCGCTTGAAGTGGGCAGCTGGAAGGGACAGTGGGGGCCTTGAAGCTCCCCCGTGGTCCCCAACAGAGTGGGTGCCCTGGGTGGGATCATGGCACTCAAAAGTGAAGCTGGGCCCTAGGGGATGGTGTCCCCGGGGCAGAAATGTGCCTAGAAGGGGGGCCGCTCACCCCTCCCTTTAAGTGATTTTTAAAAAGTTTTTATAAAAAGGCTAGGCCCCAGGGCTGAAATTGGCCCAGGAAGGGGGGCTATGCGTCCCCCCTATCCTATTCAAAATAAGCCTGGCCCCGGGGTATGAGGTCCTTGGGGCCAAAATTGGCCCAGGGAAGGGGGGGCAATGTGGCCCCCCTCCCCAAATAAAATAAGAATAACAACAACAAGAAAAGACCAGCAAGTCGGCGGAGGCCCCGCCACATTTTTTCACCACTCTTCAAATGCACCTCCTGGCCCGCTGCTGGTTGGCTGATGAAGTCCCATTGAATGCTTAGGGTCCTTGTGGCCCAACAAGGCCTCCTGTTACCTCCAGTAAGTCCCACTATGCATGATTGCTGAGAGGACTTCGGAGGCATGCCCCCTTTCTCCACCACTCTGCACACACGCCTCCTGGTGCACTGCTGGTTGGGGAATGAAGTCCCCTTGGCTCCAGAGGGTCTTTAGGGGCCAACAAGCCCTCCTGTTACCTCTAATAAGTCCCACAGAGCGGAATTGTTGAGAGGTGTTTGGAGGCCACGCCCCCTTTCTCCACCACTCTGCAAAGGCACATCATGGTGCACTGCTGGTTTATGGGATGAAGTCCTCTTGGATGCATAGGGTGGATGCGATTCTGCCGGATACCTCAGAGTTGTCTCGCTCGCCATTTTCCGGTATGCATATATCATTTGGTGGGCAGTCTTGGTGTAGAACAGGCCACCGTCCCTCTCAGGATAGTGATGGCATTCAGCTGGGCTAGACTTCAGGGGCCGGGCGACCACGACAAACCACCGAAATGCTCCTCTGATGAACAAAGGCTTAGTGCAGTTTATATAATAAAACTGGACCTATTTGTTCTGTGCCTGAGCTCTGGTCCAGCTGTCACAACAAACAAGGGCAGTTTGCACAAGGTACCAAGTCCTTACACAGATTTTTCAAATGTATGATAATGTGTCTACGAAGAACTGTATTTGTAAGCAAACCTTTTCTGAGTGCACTATCTCATACGGGCGGTTACGCAAATGTGTGCTAAAAGTCATTGTTTAAAAAGATGCCAACTTTAACTTGAACATGTAAAATGGAAGTGTTTGTGCATAGGGCCTATTAACTTCACGACATGCCTCTTAAGATAAGGCTGCTGTTGTACAGCTAGGGTTGGAGGAACTGGGTCAGTTGCATGTGATGTGAGCAAAGAATAACCACAATCCTTATCAGGGCGGACCACTAAAGTCACGAATCAAACTTGTGCTTAAAACTGTGGTAGCTTAGTACAAGGAATCCAGGCCTAACTTACAGACACTGTGTAAAAAATTCATGCAGTATTTAAACAGTAATAAAGATAAAAACACAATCCAAGAAAAATCCCAAACCCATTTAGAATAATAGAGAATATTTTTATAAATAAAATTACACCAAAACAGCAAAAATGCAATCAGTTAAATAGGAGATTCATTTTTAAAGTTTGAATTATAAATAGCAACTGAAAGCACAAAGCACCAACTGCATTTATCTGATCACACTAGACCAGGTCAAACTTAAGGCCAATGAAGATGGAGCACAGGTCAGACGCAGGGATACTTCGGATTTAGAAATGTTTCTAGAGAAAAGTGATCGTTGATGAGTCGTTGGCAGGACAAGCTTCCAGCTGAATCCAGTACAGGGCTTGATGATGGTAGGCTGCTAAAGAGTGAGGTCCTGCCACAGTCGTCATTGAAGACAGGAAAGCTCTTAGTGGGCGAACTCCAAAGTCTGTGCCCAGGAAAACACGACGTTGATGGGTTGCTGCTTGGCATCGCTACCCCTGAAGCTCTCAACGTTCAGACTTAAAAACTTTACAGGAAGTCAGATCTCCTTCAGCAGGTCAAAACAGCAAGCTGAATCTGACAGGCGATTCAATGTCAATGGCATCAGCTCAATGGCAGTCCCACACTCCCACTGGTTCTTTGGAAGAAAAACTGGCAAAAGATTTCTAAGTCCCACCTTTTGCAGGTTGTACAGGAGTACGCTCTAACACCTGCCATGGATCCAGGACCTGAGAGGCACCATTTGGGGCGTTGGGATGGAAATGTTCTCTGTATGGTAAAGACATGTACCCTTGCTCCGAGTGCCCAACTGTACTGTTGCCTTGATCCCCAATGCTGATTTTTTGTCATAGGCGAACATGGATCATGTGTGTGCACCATGACATATACAAAAGAACAATTGATGGACAGAATGCTGAACAATGTCATGCATTCACCCCAGTACAGAGATCAGTGCCTAAATCCATTGTTTATTGGCTCCCCATGCCATTCCAGTTTAGACCCAGCCATATGCAATTTCAGCCTTGACCCTGTTGCCCATGGGAACAGTCCAGCCCCATCTGCCAGGCCAGGTCCTCACTGCACTGGAAACATGTATCCTAGGAACGGTTTCGGGGTATCACCCCTCATCAGCCAGGCTAGCTTGAATCCAGTGGCATGGAGAGCATTGGACTCACGTCTGGGCATGCCCGTCCAACTCAGGGTGACAAATACAAAAAAGAACATTTGATGGACAGAATGCAGAACAATGTCATACATTCATCCCAGTACAGATATCTTGGCCTAAATCCATCATTGTTATGCTCCCCATGACATTCCAATTTAGACCCAGTTATATGCAATATCAGCCTTGACCCTGTTCCCTATGGGAACAGTCCAGCCCGAACTGCCAGGCCAGATCCTCACTGCATTGGAAACAAGCATTCTAGGACCGGTTTTGGGGTACCACCCCTCATCAGCAAGGCTAGCTTGACTCCAGTGGCATGGAGAGCAAGGGACCCACGTCTGGGCATACCCGTCCCACTCGAGGTGTCAAATACAAAAAGAACAATTGATGGACTGAATGCTGAAGAATGCCATGCACTCACCCCAGAATCCATTATTTTTTTGCTACCCATGCCATTCCAGTTTAGACCCACCCATATGCAAATCAGCCTTGACCCTGTTCCCCATGGGAACAGTCCAGCCCCAAATGCCAGGCCAGGTCCTCACTGCACTAGAAACAAGCTGAGACAGGCAATCCTGTATTTCAGGAGGGCCAGCATAGTCAGGGCGATCACCTAAGGACAGTCTGGGCCCTGATCGTGAGTACGGCGCCAGCCCCGTGTGCTAGGAGAGGATACCGGTATCACTTTGGCTTAGAATTTTGGCTGTCACACAGGAAAGCATACTTTCCTGCACAAAACAATCCTTAGAGGCATATTCCTAGAAAGAGGAAGTAACAAGGATAAAAAATGCACCATTTTGGGGAAAAACCAGGTTTACAGGTCTTTGTAAATCTGGGTTTGCATCAAAATACACTGGTGGATGGATGGGAATGCCCATGCTCCAACCATGTAGCACCTACCTAAAGCAAAGTAATGCAAGGCAGCGCTGTATATTAAACCACGCAAAGCCATGCAAATCCACTTGACGTGGCTTAGTAGATGTCAAAAACGATTTTACGTTGGAGCTGTGCTACAAAAGTAATGCACCTCGATGCAAAATGTTAGTAAATCTGGCCCTATATATATTAGCTACATAACCAACACACTCTTCCATCCACAACCCTCCCACGGAGTTGTATGCCACTCATTCTAAAATGAATTTCAGCGCCTTGTTAATTTTATATGAAATGCTGTTTAATTTAAACTTCAACAAAATACTACAATTTATACGTATGAACAGAAAGGTGATCAATTTTAAATATAAAAACATGTTAAATGAAAATATTTCAATATCGTAGCATATTATCACGTGTATACTTCTCATTTATGGGCACGGACTAAACTATGAATTTATTTTATACTTGACAAGTTGCAGGAAATATGAGATACATGCATTAGCATTCATTTATACGATATATATATATATATTTTTAAACTGCAACATGTTAGACCTCATAGAATATATATGTATAAGATGTTTTATGTCTGGCTACTATTAAACTGAAAAGAGGGAAATATTGAACTTTTTTGCCAGTCCTGTTTTCGATAATCATTTGGACAACTATAATTTTATTTTCTGCATGACAGAAGTAAGTGTTTTAAGTCACATGAGGACAGTGAACTCAACAGGTAAGTGCTTACTTTTAGCACAGGCGTATAACCCGAGTGTGGCGGTTTTAGGTCAGGTGATGTTTGTAGAATGTTTCGTTTCTGATGGACTGGTCTGTTCGTTTCTCTAATTATTAACTATGTTCCCAAGAAACGCCAGCCATCTGCTCAAATCCTATCATGTCAACATTTACATTGGTCTTAGTTTGCTGAACAGGCAGTCAAAACACAGTAAAAATCCCTGCAAAGCTGAACCCTTGTGAAAAACAGCACAACAGCCTGATTGCCTAAACACACATAGCTCTAGTAGAAATTCCAGTTGGCCTGTTACCAAGTGGTTAGTACTTTAACCAGCTGTAGTATACTAAGTTTCGGACATTGGACTACTAGGTCCTGAACCTGAATTACATACTGGGTGCACTGTCCTATTTGCACCACGATGAAACCTTAACTAGGTGTGCCCGGTACTGACCAGGTCAGCGGGCTAGAGTACACAAAAAAATATGAACTGTCATTATTAGAGGCGTCAAGTGTTTCAGTTTGGGTGGAGGCATATGCATTAGTGAAAGAAAGAGCCACAATTTGTAACTGCAGCTCTCTCTTCCACTGGAGGTGAAGCGTCCACATGTTGGAGGGGAAGCAGTGATCTCCCTGCAGGTGGGTGCAGTGTGTTACAGCACCTGCCTTCAGGGGGATTCCTGGTGTGGTCCGTGGGATCCCCACAACCCCTTCATAGAGCAGCCTAAGGGGGTGTGTACCACCTCTATGTGGTGTGCAATCAATCAGCCTCCTGATGGCTTCTTTGTCGCTGCACCAACATCTGTAATACGG
Organism: Calotriton arnoldi; assembly: GCA_963921515.1. Classification (NCBI taxonomy): domain Eukaryota; kingdom Metazoa; phylum Chordata; class Amphibia; order Caudata; family Salamandridae; genus Calotriton; species Calotriton arnoldi. Next base: position 612,499 of record CAWUFW010006599.1, on the reverse strand, counting down.
TGTGGGCACACTGTCAGAAGGATCCCTTATTTGTATGTGGACATGCCCCCATCCAAACAAGGATGCACTTCTTTCGCCTGCAACATCCCAATTACTGAAGGGACCACGCAAGTGTCAGCTCCCCCATTGGTAATACCAAAGTGCCCCAGGGTGCAAGAAGCAGGCAAAATGGTGTTCTGCTCCCAGGTCACTTTCTGTAATACGGCCACAGATAAGCAAACAGGGAACTCATTTAAAAACAACTCCGGCCAGAAGACATCAATTTATAAGAAAAGAAGGAAAGAAATGTAAAAGAAAAGCAACGACATACGAATAAATACAGTCTGACGATGGAACTGGAATTAACTGGAAATCACCTGGCTGGACCACCAGAAACGTGAAAAGCCGATCCACTTTTGAAACGATCAGAAGGAGCACAGATGCCCTTTGTATTCATGCAGTGTATACCTAAAATGATATTTAAAATTGACTTCTACCGTCAAAAATATATTCGACCACATATAAAATAGGATTATGCACCTGGGATAGGTTCCTACAAACTCGTAAGACACAAAAAATAGCAAGAGGCTCTTTCAATGGACAATCGCCCATTATCTCGAAACTTTAACATGTTAAAGTGTAAGCACTGACGTTGAAGATGTGACAAGGACTGCACTCGCGTTTGTCCACTTTTTATTCACATAGAGGTTTATCTTGTAACTACATGCCCTGGTACTGTTTGCATAAATCACTTTGTAACAAATCTGCTGGAACGGTTCCATGTTATTGGAAAAACAAGATGTTTTCCTTCCTTAAGCCACAGGCGTGGTTTACTACAGTTGACCTGTAAAAACAAGAAGCTTAAAGTAGGTCATGGAAGCAGTCGGCTCACCTAATATTTACTGCCTGTCAGTGATATGTCACCGGCTTCAGAGTAACAGGTATGGAGGAGAGATAACCTTTAAAGTGAAATACGGTGCCATTCTGCACGTACCGTAACGCGCTTACCTAACATCGGATGGACATGTTTACAAACTGTGGTGCATGATTCAGCAAAGCTACAGGGAAGAAAGTGGCGCTCTTTTCACAACACACGCAGATGTACGCATAATAACACTTTAGCGTTTTTCTTTTGCTACCTTGAAGGAAGATTGTGTTCTCTTTGCAGCACAGTCGGTTGTTTAAATGAGCAGGTTGACACACAGCCTGAAGCACACTGGCAGGTTGAGGACATCGAAGGCAGAGAAAACAAACAGAAGTTTCTTTTGCCTACGCTACTGTCAAAGGCTCCTCTGAGATGAAAATATAGGTCACGGCGCAGAACTGGGTGTCAGTTTGTAGCCTGAGGAAGTGTCTGCTAGCAATTTAAGAATGAACACAGAGTGCCACACTTCTTCCTTGTATCTTTTAAATCAGCCTGAATATGTAACATTTTCCTAATTGGACTGGGCTGTCTTCTGCATGGTCCTCACAATGAAGAACACAAAATTCAATACCTTTCTAATGCCTAAAAATACTTACAGTAATCTCATTATTACGAGTTTATCGTCCTAGTTTCAGCCCTTCATTACCTTATAAGGTGACCTATGTCTTTCAACACCCTGTTAAATGCATGTAACAGTTGCACAACCAAAAACAATAAATGTCCATAAGATATGGATTCAAATTGGATTTTCATGTACTCATATCCTATTTATTTATTTATAAATTAAGTATCATTGTAATTCTTGATATAGCACTCTGACACCCAGGGTACAGGATGGCAGAGTACTTAACTATATGAAATAGAATAACAATGAACAAGCAAATAAATACAGGTCAGAAACAGAAATTGGAGTCATTCATGGCGATAGTGACATCTTTGTAGTAAAGGCTTGGGAGAGCCAGTCACAGATTGAGTAATGTATTTTAGGAAGTGCTGTTTGAGGTCTTTTTTTAAAGGTGTCAATTATTATTATTATCATAAGTCAATGTTCATATATCATTAGTACATCAACCTTATGCACAATCCATGCTGCATTCAAGTAAGACATCATGAGATAGTGACAATGTGAAGTTAAGCATATTCAAGATTTTTGGGCCAATCCTGCAGGAAAGAGTTGGTAGGTGCTAGTACATGGTTGAATCGAATAAGTCGAGGTTTGCATTGAGAAACAAAAAGATCTAGAAAAAAAGGGTCTCATTTTCAAAGTCCGAGATGTATTTTCCAGACTTTCTAGAAATTACAGCGATTACATATTTTCCCTCATGTAATAACAAACCCTTAACGTAGTTTCCTTCCACACTCTAGTTATTTCAGGGACTCCAAAATTCATGACTTTGAAGATTTCGTTTAGGTTGAGTTCTGCAGGTGTTTCACCTGAATCTGTCTCCTTGGTTAAACTAAAAGTTCTTAGACTTCAGACAGCGCTAGGGAACATAAGTCATTTCTGGCTTCAAAGTATCACTAGTGCATTGTGCATGTTCTAATCTTCCTTCATGAAAAATCACAGTCATTCTTTAGTTCTTAAGCTATCTTGCCTATTCAGACAAAGATCACCACTCAGTTAATACCCACAGAGCTGCTATTTCACAATCTGATAATGTGGTGGTTGAACATCCTTAGTGTGCAAAATAATGGGAGGTGTTAGACTAACCAAACGTCTGGTTCCTCGATATCCTTTTCATATATATCAATATTTTACTAATAGGATGCTAATGATAGGTTTTATTTCATGGATGTAGTTGTCCTTAAGAAAAATAAACAGGTGTAGATAGATATGCATGGTAAAAGAATTAAAAAGCTTGTGTGTAACAGTGACTATTCTTGTGATCAAATAAAAAATATTTAATTTGTGTGACATCAGCAAAATAAAAATAATACATCATAAATGCCAAATAAATAATTCACTCAGTACGTTATCTCAAGTCAACAGGTGCAGCATTTTCTTGTATTTTTGATCTTGCGAAATTCAAAATATAGTTATAGTTGAGGCAGAGTTTCCATTAAAATGACTTTTTTAATTTTCTTAGTGAAGTCTGGGCTGTTCAAAGAAAACTGCACTAAACATTCCAAAAATGTACATCCACTTTGGGTTCGTCATGGCAAGCTTTGTGCAGGTCAGTCAAGTAGGGTTAAAAAAAAGGGGGCTTCAAAAGGCACCATTTCCCATTGTAATTCATTGCTTCTTGAAACAGTAATATTTGGCTGAACTGAATTACACCAAATGTGGCACGAAGCCAGGGACATAGTGATCAATAGCCCAGAAAGTGCTGTGGCTCCAGGCTGCAGGGGCTAGAGAGGCCCTCTTAAACACAATTAAAGGCTCCTTTTTACTAAGAAACTAGGGAATGGTAGACCTGAGTTCATTGCCTGTATTAGAGCCCAGCCTGCCTTTGGTATGTCACTGCATAAAGGTAGAATTTTATTCAAAGTAGTGCCTTTGCTTGGATTGGAGTGCATTTGTTACATAATTTTTGATAAATTGGCATTTAAAAAGGTGCTCACGTTGGGCATGTGGAAGTTACATTTTAGAGATATTTGGAGCATTAATTCATAGAGTTCCATGAACGTAACTGGCAGAGTTCATCAGGTCCAAAAAACTAAAAAATACTCGAAACTGATTGCCTGATGTAGCTGGCTGAGCACACTATGACTCTCAAGCCTTACTGGACAAAACCCAAAAGGACTCCATAAAATATGTAAAAAAATTGTCCATGTTGCAGGTTCCACAAAGACTCTGAAAGACAGAGGCCTCTGAGTCCACAATCACCAGTTTGCGGTTCCCGTCCCAAGATGCTGGGTTATGAAACTCCTGGGCCCTCGTTGTGCCCCCTTTCCAGTTTTGTTGGCTCCGGCCCGCTGGCTATGAAACTCGTAGACTTGCATCGGGTCCCTGTTCCAGGTTTGGAGTCACAGGAACAGCACCTCAGAAAATGAAACAAGTGGATTCACATTGAGTCCCCTGCCCAGGTTTGCAGTCTCTGGATCAGGACAGCAGACTTTGGATCACAAACTCAAGGGGTTTGGGCTTGTTGGAGTGTAGTCCATGAGTGCCATTTTAGGTGCATCTGATCTATGGTTTCAAAAACTAGTCAGCAGTCTACCAACACATTAGGGGGATAATGACCTTGATTATAAAAAATGCCCTGATATCAAATACAATTTTAGGGAGGTCATTCTTAATGAACTCAACCTTTAGAAAATTTGATGGGTCTACGGTGTTGAAATTGGGCCAACAGACTTGTCACCCCTAGAAATATAAGCAGAGTTAATGGATTTTGTGATATTTTAGAGGGTATTCTGTGCTTTTCCTTGGGTGCGAGAGCAAGTAATTTTCTATCACTTGAAGAAGTCTTGTCCTATAGTATCAACAGCCTTAACTATTATTTCCAGAGAGCAGAGCAAAGCATACTTAGCGCTATTACAAATTTGGAATTGACAACTTGTTAGAAAAGGGGGGTCTCTAACTGGCATAGGTATGCACCTTTGTCCAAGTAGGGACCCTTGCCTCTAGTCAAGGTAAGGGAGTTACACACTTTAGATAACCCCTGCTCTCCTCCTTGGTAACTTGGCACGAGCAGACAGTCTTATCCCAAAGGCAAGGTGTGAAATGTTTGTACTCCAAACACAAAGTAACATACTAAAAACACCACAAAAGGACATCACACCAGTTTAGAAAAATAAAGTATCTTTATCTAAACCAAACAAGACCAAAACGACAAAAATCCAACATACATGTATCAAGATATATGTTTTAGAAGAGTTATTTCAAAAATAGCACTTGTAGAAACACATATCGCCACGTGGGGCTATTATGACGTTGTGACAAGTTTAAATCCAAAGTACAGAGCTGACCGCCAGGTACGAAGCGTCGGGCACGGAGTCGCAAGGATCCCCAAAAAATAGTACCTTGGAAACGATGTCTATGGATGATGCATGGCGTCGTGGAGGTGAGGCGTCGGTGCTGAGGCGAAGCTGGTTCCCTGGTTGCCATAGGGGAGGCGAGGCATTGAGTCTGCGAGGAGACGAGGCATCGAATCCAGGACAGGGGAATTTAGGCAGTGTCGGCGGTGAGGTGTCAGTTCCTGTGAGGCGATGCGAAGTCGAAGAGTTTGTTAAGTCACCCTCCTCTGTTATCGGCTCTGTGGTAATGTGATGTTGGTGCTGGTCGTGAAGGCGTTGGTGCGAGCGCTGGTGTCAGGAAGGCCGATAACTGCAGGCGTCGAATTGCGTTGGAGCTGTGGTACAGGCGGGGCGGTGCATCGTGCACTTCACGAGCAGTGCCCCTGGCCTCAGTGCAGGTCAGCGTCGCTGATGGCATCGTTGTTGTTTTCCTTGCTTTGCAGCACCAACCACACAATGCTCAGGGCCCAGGAACTGGAATTGGCACCCCTGTGAATGCAGGAGCCCACAGAGGAGTCCAGGTGCTGTTCACTGGGTTGCAGGTGAAGTCTTTGTGGCCCTGAGACTTCAGAACAGGAGGCCAGCACACACAGGACCTTGGAGATTCTTCTTCAAGCAGGTTCACAGCAAAGTTCCAGTCTTTGTCCTCTCCTTGGCAGAAGCAGCAACTGCAGGCCAACCCAGCAAAGCACACTCAGCAAAGGGGCAGTACTCCTCCTTACAGTTCTCCAGCTCTTCTCCTTGGCAGAGGTTCCTCTTGAGTCCAGAAGTGATCTAATCTCTGGGGTTTAAGATCCAATGCTTATACCCCATTTTCTCTTTGTTCTCTTTGATGTACGGGTCTCTGAGCCCAGTCCAAACCAGTTCTGTCCTCCCTGGTGCAGCATGACCACAGGAGGTGGAGACAGCATTGTGCAAAGGAGACACAGTCTATTCAGGTGTAAGTGAAACTACTCCCACCACTCCAAATGCAGCCAAGGTCTATTCATCCCAGCTATGGGTCACCCAGGAAAGGCAGGAAACACCTCAACCCCCTTGTGGCTGTCTACAGTGAATGCACATCCCCAGCCTCTCACACCAAAACCAGAAAATCAATACACAAACAGCAGAGGCACATAGAAAGGATAAACAAGAAAATACCTACTTTGGGGCAGTTCGGGCTGGACTGTTCCCATTGGGAATAGGGTCAAGACTGATTTGCATATGGCTGGGTTTTAACTGGAATTGCATGGGGAACAAAAAAACGATGGATTTAGGCCCATTTCTCTGTACTAGGGTGAATGTTTGACATCCTTCAACATTCTGTCCAGCAATTGTGCTTTTTGCATTTGTCACCCCGAGTGGGACGCGTATGCCCAGACGTGGGTCCCATGCTCTCCATGCTACTGGAGTCAAGCTAGCCTGGCTGATGAGGGGTGAAACCCCAACACTGGTTCCAGGATGCTTGTTTCCAGTTAAGTTATGTTATTTAAACTTGTAGCACGCACAGATACTCCAAGGAGTGTCCTGGCGCGAGCCTGGAGAGGGGAAGAGTGTCAAAAGTTAAACAAAAAGATGAGTCTTCAATTTTTTTTGGAATAGACAAAAGTCTTGAATACTGCGAAGAGCAAGAGGAAGTGAGTTCCAAGCCATGGCAGCTCTGACAACAAGAGAACTGCCCCCCACTCTAGTGAGCTGGAAGCGAGGGATGTGGGCCAGAAGCTGGAATGATGAATGGAGATGTCTGGCGGGAGTATAGAACAGGAAACTCTTCCGTAAATAGGTGGGGCCGCAGGCATGCAGAGCACGATGTGCCACGGTCAGGGCTTTAAACATGACTCGTTCAGCCACAGGCAGCCAGTGGAGTGAACGCAGATGCTGTCTAACGCTGCTTCTCATCGGGATGTTAAAAACAAGTCTCGCAGTATCATTTTGGACAACCTGTACTTTATTAAGAAGGTAACCCGGCAGGCCGACATACAAAGCGTTCGCGTAGTCGATCCGTGAAAGAATCAGGGCCCGAGTCACCGTTTCCTTAGCTGCTCTGGGAAGAAGCAGGAGAAATTTCCTAAGGGTTTTGAGTATCCCAAAGCAATTCCCCGCTAACTTCTTAATCTGGGTGAAAAAGGAGAGATTCTCTTCGAACCAGATTCCAAGATTCTTAGCGGGTTGCCCAGTAGAGGCTGGCATGGGAAATTCCGCTGGCCATAAAGATTCTCTGAACTGGGGGGGGAAAGGACCCATAGAGGAGAATTTCGGACTTGTCCTCGTTACATTTAAGCTGTGCTGAGGAAAGCCATTGAAAGACTGCGGACAAACAATTACTGGCCAGGGACGTGGAACACTCTGATTTTCCCCAGGTAAACAGGAGCTGAGTGTCATCAGCGTATGCTATAATTTTATAAAATTCCAGTGCATTGAGGACCTGGCATGGCAGTTTGGGCGGGACTGTTCCCATGGGGAACAGGGTCAAGACTGATTTGCATATGGCTGTGTTTAAACTGGAATGGCATGGGGAGCAAAAAAACGACGGATTTAGGCTGAGATCTTTGTACTGGGGTGAATGTTTGACATTGATCGTTCAACATTCTGTCCATCAATTGTTCTTTTTACTTTCTAAAAGTGGTATTTTCAAACACACAATTTAAAAACCATCTCCCTAAAAAGATGTGTTATTCAATTCTGAGTTCAGAGAGCCTAAACTCCATTTCTCTATCTTATCCCAATGGAAAGTTATACTTGACAGATGTTACAAAGCAACTCCCATGTTAGCCTACGGGACAGATAGCCCTTCAATAGGGAAAAAACAAATTGACAGTATTTCACTATCAGGACATGTAAAACACATCAGCACATATCCTACCTTTTACATACACTGCACCCTGCCCATGGGGGTACCTTGGGCCTACCTGTGGGGTGCCTTACATGCAAGAAAAGGGAAGGTTAGGGCCTGGCAAGTGGGTGCACTTGCGAGGTCGACATTGCAGTTTAACATTGCATGCGCAGACACTGCAGTGGCAGGTCTGAGATACATTTACAGGGCTACACATGTGGGTGGCACAACCAGTGCTGCAGGGCCGCTAGTAGCATTTGATTTACAGGCCCTGGCACTCACAGTGCACTTTACTAGGGACTTACCAGTAAATCAAATAGCCAATCATGGATAACCAATCATAATAACAATAGTGCACTTTACTAGGGACTTACCAGTAAATCAAATAGCCAATCATGGATAACCAATCATAATAACAATTTCCCCAGGGAGCACTTGCACTTTGACACTGAACAGCAGTGCAAAGTGCCCAAAGCATCTACATCAGCAAAAAATGAAATCCAGCATACCATCAAAAATACAGGGGGTAGTGGCAAAAAGTCGTGGGGAAACCAGGCCAAGGATGCCAAGTCTAACACAACTATGTTTGGCTCAGCTGACAAGGAGGTTGCTTGACCATTTGCTTTACAGCACAACGATGAGGAAGTCATTTGTACATGAAAGACTGTGGAGGCTGAGGAAACTACCAAAGATTCCATAGTGTGGGAGTTCTTCCCCTATGCTCTTGGAGAGAAGAAATGAATGCATGGAGGTTTGCATGCAAACTGTGAGACACAAGACTTCGTATAGGGCAGAAATGATTATACTTTTTCGGCAAATTTACCGGACAAATGCACCTCAAGGTCAAGCATGATAGTGAGTTAACAAACTTTCTATGACAGCTGTACCAGGAAAAGTCACAGGACACAGGGACACCAGGATGTGCCTATGCGGAGCTGCTGAAGGAAAGTGAGGAGCAACACAACCCTCACCTAGGCATGTTTGCTACATACTGCATGGGTACAAACAAGGACACAGCTTCAGGGTAGGAGTTTGGGATGTTACAGCCCGAATTAATGAATTATTTAATAAATAGTTGGGTACAGGTACTTTCAGTCAAGTATGGTAAGGTGTTTGTCAGATTTCACTTGGGATTTTTAAATACTCAAAACACACACTCCTGTCTCTGTTTTGAAGGTCTTAGAACATGGTTATTTTACAAAATACTGTGTTTTAAGTACCCCCTCACAATTTGCACTCCTTTCCCATTATACTGGCCCTTTAGCCCCACTAATGCGCTTTTGTTCATATAATGATTAACATGATATGCAAGTGTGATTGTCAGAAAATCTGAAGCTTACCCCCCTCCCCCCCCCCAGTCTTACCAACCAAGCTAGACCCCTGGATACAAATCCCCAGAATTGGGAATAAGAAAATGGAGGAGAACTACAGAAACTGTCACCAATAAAGAAATAATTGATTTCCACTTTCAAAGTGGTCATTTGCGACTAAAATGATGTACGGTTCTAAAAAAATACCAGAAAGTATTAAAAAACACCAAAATTTAAAAAGAAAATGCAAACATTTTTTTTTCAGACTCACCATCACAAAACAATAAAAGAGCTTGTTTATAATTACTGCTAGGTCCTGCAAGACCTCCAGTGGTAAGGCAGTGCAGTGGCCCAGGCCCCCTTCGTTTCAGTATGCCCCCTCACCCAAGAGCCAGCTGTGTTCTGCAGAGAGTCTTGCCTTGATGACCTTGAATAGTTCTTGAACAGATTGTTTTACATACCGTTTTACTTTTATTTTTTTAATGTGGGTGATGTTTCAGAGTCTATTACAGACATTTTGCAGAGAAATGTGTTTGTTTCATGCAACATCCCTAAACAAAGTGTTTTTTAGATCAAAACAGAACCTCATATATGAGAAATGGGAGAGTGTCACAGAGATTATTTGCAGTAATATTAGTGAGCTGTTGCTGGGTTACAATATTGAAAACATATTGAAAACATACGTCCGTGAAAATTAGATGTAAACACATTTAGAATTTGGACAGTCCTTCTATACACTGTCAGTGACCTGGCTAAGGTGGGCATGAAAGAGTTAAAATTGGATCATAAATTCAAAGCTGTTCCAAACAGGGGTCCCAAAAATACGTTTGGCCCAGGGCCCCCAAAATCCTTAAGATGTCCCTGAACTGGTTTTCTTTCTCCCTTTCGGTTTCTCTTTAAAGTTATTCAGCTTGAATTCCACTGGGCTTCTCTCAAAGAGAAAGTCAATGAAGGCGTTTTTCTTCACTCGCGTTTTGTTGATTTCTTTGTGTCTATATTTGAAATCGTTTTTTCGTTTTTTTCTGTAAAGCTTTCTTTCATCACCCTCTTCGGATGCCAACAGATTCACAAACATTCGCATACCTTCAGTGCATACTTCTCAACCGATTAGGATTCATCAAATCAAATTAGGCTGTGTGTTGTGCTGGTTGTACCTGTTAGACAAACAGTTCACTGTGGAATGTTTCAACACATACTCTCCTACTGAGTGAACATGTGCTTCTGAATTCAAAGGGCAGCCTGGTCTACTGTGGTTGACGGATGTGAAATAGTGGTGCGAGCGTACAGCCTTTCAAGTGTCAACACCTTTAGAACCCAAATGCTCCTTAATCGTCATATCTCTCAATTGTCGCTGTAGCTGCAGGCGCTATTTGTTCCATGCACAAAACACATCCACATGGGTTTCACTGGAAATTTTTTACATGGTGTTCTTTCTTGTTGTTTTGCATGGTCTCAGTTTCACTCTAATAAGACTTTCAAGCACTACATACCACTTGCCTTTAGACTGAGTCTACCCGCGTGGGTTTATGAGAAGCAATGTAAACCCATTCAGTTTAGCTGTTTGTATGGTCCAGGCATTGGACACTCGCGGCTTTTGTTTTTTGCTTCTTTCTGGAATTACTTTTATTTATAAATATTACTTTTCTGATTTAATATCTCATGCTTATTTACACAGCCATCTTCTGTGGCCTTTGTATTCATCTCATCTTCTAAACGTCCTCCCTGCCATTAAATACTGTAATTTACCAGCTGAGAAGGTAAAAAGCCTGAGTTTCTGGTCAGGCAACTTTTTTGCAGTTTTTTATAGCGAAAATTACGTCAATGTGCATCCCAGCACTTTACAACAGAACCAGAATGTTTTACACATTTTATCCTTTTTTGGTACAGGGAGATTAAGTGATTTCCAAGAATCACAGGACTTGAAGTGGCTCCCCATGTTCTAAGGTCAGCACGTGTAGCCACAAGGCAACATTTCTTCCACAAATAACATAATCTAACCCAGCAGATTAATTTAGTAGTCTCATCCTGTTTCATCTTCTTACCAACAGATGAGAATACTGAAGAAGATCCTCCTCTTTACTTTAGGCCACCTCAATGCATGTGTGGTGAATGCATTCATTATCTCTAGACTTGATTACACCAACATCTGCTATTTGGGATTCCCACTCTTAAATATTCGCAGGTTGCAAATTGTGGAAAATATGGGAGTCTAGATGGTCTCAGCATAGGGAGAGGTGTGGCGCCGCGGCCAGGGCGACTGACGCTGGACGCTGGGGATCACGGTTCGATCCTTGGCTCCGGCGTCAGGGGTCTGCCCAGCACCATGCGACTCTGGGCAATAGCTCGCTTAATCTTCCCAACGGCCCCCAGTGCCGAGATACCCCTTCGGGGGTTATTCGTGCGCTATACAAGTACTGGATTTACATTTACATTAGAAACCTGGACAAGGTCTCCCATGTTTGTCGTAGACTTCACTGGTTGTTGATCTCCAGCTTGATTCAAATCAGGTTCCTTTCCCTGACTCTTAAAGCCTTCTATGGGACTAGGCCATTTTTATTTCAGAAATTGTTACACGGACAAGCTTCCAATAACCATTTACATTCAGGAAGCCTCACTCCATTGAATGTATAACACTTTCAAAAATCTTGATAAGGAGGTGGTGCCTTCTCAGTGGTCATTCCCCCTCTCTGGAATCCTTTACTTCTTCTTTTGCGCCAAAGTAATTGCTGTGAATCATTTTTTAAAGCACTTTGGACCCAGCGCTTCTGATAATTTGCCTTGAACAGATTGGGGCCGATTCCGATCTCGGCCGGTAGGGCTCCGAATCGGATTCGGCTTTACCGGATCCGATTCGGAGCCCTATTTCCCGACCGAATCGTACGTGCGTCCGGGCGAGCGAGTACGATGCGTGCGCTCGCGAAAGCTCCGACCGACTCGTTCGCAGGACCCGACCGCTCCGACCGACTCACACGGGGACGACTCGCACCGCGCAATGGAGACGTTCCCCGGCCGGGTAAGTACGATGCGCATCGCGACCGCTCCGACCGACTCGCGCAGTCCGGCTCCAAGGAGCTGTCGGAGCCGCACTTTGGGGGTCCAGTCGGACCCCTGGAAGCGTAGGCACGCGAGTCGCACACAGGGGGACCCATGGGTCCCCCTCACACGTGCATGTACGGCGCGACCCGCACCGACGCGAACACGCTGTAGGGGGCGCCCTTGTTCGCGTCGTGCCCATTGAGTCAATGGGAGCCCGTGTACGCGTCGTACGACTGGCTCCCATTGACTTCAATGGGAGTCCGACCGAATCGAGTCCGATGGCATACGTGCTCATTGTACTCATTCGGTCGGACTGCTAGAGTCCGATTCGGTCGGAAATCTCTCCGGGTCCGGCTCGGTCGGAGAGATTTCCGGCCCGAATCGGAATCGGCCCCATAGTTTGGGCTCTAGCTGTATGAAGCCTTCACACATAAATTTCATTATTTATAAATATCCATCGATTCATTCACTCATTTA